>OX638399.1:18747622-19132622 GCA_951813805.1 Limnephilus auricula | reverse complement strand
GAAATGGAAGATCCAATTTGGGGATTTCTAAAAGACGTTTTTAATCTACTGAAAACACAAAAGAAAGGAGAAAAGACACGATATTAATTTGAAAAGGGGACTCCGGAGCTTATATTATATCGCCGTGTGTTAAATCACGTAACAAGAATTTGTTTCTCAAATTTATTTATTAATGGTCAATTACACCATTTACTGTGGTATATAAGACTATACATGTATTTTGAACATCCTTCCATATAAGTCGTTCTATAGATAGTTAAATGTCGCATTAGGATATCTCCACGGATGTCGGTTAAGTTGTACCTTAAAAGATTGACGACTATCGTCGTACATATCTAACGCACGAATGGTTAAGGAAATAGCCGATGAGACACAATAGACAGCGGAGCTCCGTCAGAGTTGGCTTCCCTAGCTTCAGAATAACTTAGTACTTCCAATAGAACGGACATCTGGTCCGGTTAAATATTATTTGGAATGACGTAAATAAAGCGACTTGTAATCTCGACGAACCTGAATCTTTATTGGAGTTTTCACGAATATATTTCCAGTAATCTCAATCACTGGGATTGAAGTATATCATAATTTTCATTAAGCACAAATAAATTATTTAAAATCATTACTTCATGTTACACACAAAACCAGTATATCCAAATTATAAGAGTATAAAGGTGGTTAAATTTAAGCTTAAGAATAGTGAAAATCGAGTAAAGACAAATCAAAGAAAAATAATGTAGACACGTCAAACAAAACAATAATGAATAATAACTTGTGTATTTCAAGTAATGTAGCGATAATCCAGCAAATTCATTTTGCAAATCGTGTAACAAATCGTGTAAATAAAACAATATTAACACGATAACTTTCTACTACAGAAGTTACCCTTAAATGCATGATTTTTTAGTTTTGATTTATTTATGTGTCTGCTCACATGACAGGAAAAATAAAATTAGAAAAATCTCAATCACTGCCATTTTCCATAAAAACCATGTTTTTCAGGAAAATAAACTAATGAAATTACAACATAAGCTCGCCTTCTCTGTTTTCTATGAAAAAATATGCGTTATGTTCTACGTTCGTTAGAATATTAATGATGACTTTATTTATCAAACGATTTACGTAATGATCATTGGAATATGATGAATATACTTTTTTTATTATTATTAAAAAAAAACACATAAAATTATGTCATTACCACCCTCTTATAAACAAAACAAATTGGGGGACCCGAGTGACCCCCCTCCGGATCATGCGTGATTTTTTTCTTTCCGGTACGAAAAGGTTAAAGCTGAAAGATCGACGTTGAAACAGAATTAAAGATTTCCAAAAAATCTGAAAATGATAAAAACAAAGAGAATATTTGAAAATCGTTTCGGTGGCGAAATAGGCTACTTGCATGAGTTTTATAATGACTAGGAAAAACCGTGCGGGTGGATAAATGTTTCTACTAAGATTACGAAAATGTTACAAAAAAATTTGAAATTTATAAGTTTTTTTTTTTTTTAAATAGACAGATTTTATTGAAAACTATTTAGAATAACTTTAAAAAGTTACGTCCAATGATGTCGTACAAATTCATGTTGTTTAAATGCTATTTTTGATTTAATTACTACCCATTTTTCAATAATTAAAAATAAGTACATAAGTTCGAAAATATGATAGTATGCTCTACCATTCTGAATAATTCGTAGTCTTAAAAAGTTCAACATTTTTGATCAAATCTAGGATAGGTATGGAATTTATAGTGGTGAAATATTAGCCTAGCATGACCTATATCAATGGTGTCATCGCTCCTATTTGAATGGAAATACAACCTTTCCAACTGCTCCTCGAAACAACAAAACAAATAATGAGGGACTCCAGAAAGTTTGTCCGCGACTGAACAAATTATGAATAGGGAAGTCGATTGGAAGAGGGGATATTAAAAAGTTTGTTAGGAACAAAAAGCAATAACTCAAATTGTTATGGTATGTTAGGTCCCTACCTTGTAGTAATTTTATTTAGACGAAGTATGATGGATTCAAAATGAGTTTTGGCGCTTTCTAAAATTCTGTATTCCAAAATTCTTAGGAGTGAAAAATTATATTCTGCATTGTACAATAATTTCAACGCGAAAACTTAATTAGAAGGAAATATTTTTCAAGGAAGCTTTCTTTCCGGAAAATGGGTAAGTAGGTGCTTACCTGGTTCTTAGAATTTTGTGTTGTATGCCTGGAGTGATTTAAGCCTTCCATATTTGTTTTGTCATGTATAAAATTGGGTTACACATTTTGTTGTTCTTTTGTTCATGTTTTTCTGGTGAAATCTCAATTAAGAAAATTTGTAAAAAAACGCTGAACAAAGTTAGAACATTATCTAAACCAGCGGTTTTCAACCTGTGGTTCCACTCTGGGGGTACGCGAAGCAAAAATAGGTGTACGCAAAATCGTGGCACAAATGTAGGTTTTAAAACTCAGCTCGACGTTTTAAATTTTTTTTAAATTTCAGCGATTTATCCTCCGTGGATTGGCAGCCTGAATGCTGAACCAGACTTGAGGCTCTACCTATTTGAAATTGAGCCAAAATTTGTATAACCCTGCTCTGCAAAACAAGCTCAAGGATTACATTGACTGTATGTTAACATTGTATGATTGATTTTTGAGGGTATACCAGGTAATCAGGCTTTAATTTTAACTACTGATACATGAGAAACTTTTTTTGTACAATTTTTTTGAGGTTAAAAATATTCATCCTCTCAATCTTGTTCAGCGGAAAATGCAGATGATCTTGAGGTTCCTATGACTTGAAATATAAAAATGTAATTCTTGGATTAATTTAAAAGACTTGCCTGAAAAAAGGAACGGGGAATGCCTGAGATTGGCAAAGCATTCCAAAACCTTGTACAATGGAGCGCTCAAATGTTATGCCCTAAGAGTATGGATATTAGAGAGATGGCATGTGAAGTGTGCCCGCGCGCTCTTAGTGTGTTTTTTCGAGAATTCTACCCACACGGCTGACATTGGCTGTCACCATGTAAAATGACTGCTGTCGTAAAAATGTCCGAACGTATTAAACGGCCAAAAACCAGCAGCCAATGTAAGCCGTTTGGGTAAAATTCTTGAAAAGGCACACTTGGAGCGCGCGGGCACACCGTCTCTCTAATATCCATACTCTTAGGTTATGCCTTTAGAATCAGTTGAAAACGAGGGGGCTTTTGCGCCTACCGGCTCTATATAAAAATAAAGATTCTTGTACATAATTATAAACTTACCTGAATAAGGGGACGGGATATCCCTGAGCTTGACACAACAGGCCAAAACCGGTCCTCACAGAACGAATAAATGTAATATTTGCAGAATACACTTTGTAAGTTTGGTGTTGTGTATGGAAAACATGATTTTTTTCATCGAAATAAAAAATACACAATTATTCGTTAAATCGATAATAAATAGAATCGTTGGTTAAAACTAGGGTTACCGTACATAGTATACACTCTGCATAAAATTGCATTAATTGTGACGTGTATTATATTATCGCGTGACTTGATTATTAAATTCATATAATAATGAGAGTATCAAAAAGTAACAAATTAAACATGTCTTTCATTATAATTAGTGTATACTAGATAGGTAGAGTGTCAGGGGGTACGCAGTCTCAAAAAGGTTGACAACCGCTAATCTAAACGATAAAACAGAAAATCTTTATCAGCTAAAAAGTTGGGAACTCTGGAGTCATGAGATTTACAAAGCGGAATATCTATGTAGGTCAAGTCTATTTTACTCGAGACATATGCATTTAAGTTTTAATATACCAGGCAGTGTGCCTAATTGTTTGTTCAATATTTATTTTGCAACTAGTATTATTTTTAGAAAAAGTGGTTTTGAAATCTCAAGCGAAGCCGGTAAAATATACAAGTAGGTATATGACGAGGAAATCAATATGCCATTTACGATTTTAATTAAGAGCCATTGACCACCGGCTGAGAATAAAAATTTAAAAATGCTTGCAACTGTACAGGGAGGTTTCGATGAGAAAGGTCGATTATTGCCCGTAAAACTTGCTTTAATATTTATGTATACATACATTCAAGTAAGCAATAAAAATGCTCAAAACGCACTTTGATAAAATATTAAATAACGTGTACTTCTTGTAAGTATTTTTTGATCATAAGTATTTATAATTTTTCAATAATGTCTAAACAAAATAAATGTGTAAAAAAAATGATATATTTTAGTTTATTAAGACCTTAAATAAATAGAAAAACTGACGGATTTATTTTTTTATGATTTTAATTGAACTAAAATTTAAATTTTGACAAGTGGGTTTACTAGATTATATATTGATTTATTTCGATGTATGTACAATATTTAGTTTGAAAATTGAACATATCTGCCAACCACCAACGGTACAACCTTACTATATTAAAAATTAACTTAGGTTTTCAAAATTTAAAAAATGCGTTTTCCAGATAAAATAACAAACTTTCAAAATCACTTTGTTTTTTTGTAAAAAAGAGTCAATACGTCTAGAATTTGATTTAAAAGGGACTAATTTCCGGTATTCTCTGGTAATACCCTCTTAATTTATGACAAAGAAGAATTATAACATGTCATTATAGTGAGACTATGGCATCCCCAACTGGGATATGTTGCGAGGCTAAAAGCAGAGGAGAGGGGAAGGAGATAGGAAGGAGGAAGATGGGGAAATTCCTGGCTATTAAGGCGCAGGTTTTACGGTAACATTTTGGAAATTTATTCAGTAATGAGTGGACATTTGAGGGGAGAGGTCGCGCGCTCGCATTGCAGTTCCGTCAAGCAATGAATGAGGAAATGAGTGTTATACAAGCAAAGTAGAAATTAAATAATTAATTATTTTATCGTATAAAAATGAATGTTTCTTTGTTTGTTCCTCGTGCGGAACCTAAAGCATTTATCCGATAGCGATTTGTCGTGTATGAAATTATTTCCTATCTAGCGTTATGAAATTATTTCCTATACCATTTATCCGATTGTGATGAAACTCTGGTGAGTTGTTATGTGCACACCCGCCAATGTTTCTATAAATAATAGTGAGCTCTGGCGTCATGAAATTTGTAAAAAAAATACATAAAAAATTAATGTTTCTTTGTTTGTCCCTTATTCGGTACCTAAAGCATTCATCTGAGTGCGATGAAACTTTGGCGGATTTTTCGTGTACGTGTACATGCCCTTGAAAGTTTTTATATATATTATAGTGCAAGTGAGCTCTAGCGTTATGAATTTATTTCCTGTACTGTTTATCCGATTGTGATGAAACTTTTGTAAGTTGTTAAATGCACACCTTCGTAATTCCTTATACGGTACCTAAAGCATTACTCCAATTGCAAAGAAACTTTGGTGATTTGTTGTGCACATACCTGTAATGGTTTCTATATGTAGTGCTGAGCTCTGGCGTTATAAAAAATTTCCTATACCATGCATTCGATTGTGCTGAAACAATAGGTGATTTGTTGTGCACACGCCCGCGAAGGATTCTATATACATATAGTGGTGAGCTCTGACGTCATGAGATTTGTAGAAATAATTACAATATTTCCTTCTCATCCCCATTCAGCTTCAGCCACACAACATACCCCAATTGGGGATGCCATAGTCTCACTGACTCCAGACGGGAGCAGGTGGGACTTTTGTAAGGTATTCATATAAAAAAAGGAGTGGCGGACGTATGAATCCATTTCTCCCACAGCGGGGCAAGGCGATGAGTCGAGAGAGTCAAATAAATTTTGGGTAATTTGTACACGAGCTGCCAATAAGAAGGAACAGCCTCAGGAGCACACGTGCTTCAAGAATTATTCAGGGTCGTCTACCGCGATGGAATCCTTGTTCTACCGTTATTTCAGACATGGAAGATGCTTCAGAGAGGAACTAGCGTCATTGATCCCTTCAGCACCGGTGCAAAGCCGGGAAACACGCCAAACGCGCGCCCAACATATATACACGGTCGAAATTTCTCACATGAGAACGGGTCGCTTCTACCACTCGTTCTTGAGTTCAACAGCTCAGCTGTGAAACGATTTGCCGGCCTCTGTGTTTCCTCCTTCATACAATATGGGTCTCTTAAAGACAATTTTTCTCCGGGCCTCCTGTGCGAAGTTATATATAAAAATAAAAAAAAGATTCTACTATTATTGTTGAGAGGTTTAAAAATTCCGTACGACTGACACTGTTTAACACAAGTACTAAAGATAAAATTAATATCATTCTAAAATCCACAAGTCTTGGCAATTTTTGTAGGATATTATGCTGAATATTTGCATACCAAGTTTACATTTAGTTGATTTTATATCAATTTATATTAAATTTTGTGATTTTTCGTTTATGTGCGTCATTCTACTTTTTGTTTATCTGAGCTAATATTTTGAAATATATTCTTTCTTGAGTACGAAAAAAATTGTCGAAATAAACTTTCAAAAACAAAACCACCTTTTGTCATTTCTATTGCAGGTACTTAAAAATATTTGTCCCAACTTTATTTTATGATTTCCCTTTATTCACACCCATTATTTTCCGGTAATATTATAAATACAGTTATTACCATTTTATAAACCATACAATCTACGTCAAAACACCATTAGATTCAAAGTCTCATTGAGTAAAAAACGGAGACGTCAAAAAAGGTTCAGGGCGTAAAAGATGTTTCTATCTATCCATTCCATTGCTAATATGATTTTTTGTCTGTCTAGCTGTATCCATTATCTAGTAAACAAATTAAAATTTTATAGAGCAAGTGTATTTTTTATTTCGTACTTTATCAATTTTTTTTTTTTTTTTTCAATGCCGGTAACCCGGGCGTTTATTAACATTAAAGTATATTTACAGTTCATGTTCGCTACCCGACTCACTAGACAATATCTGTTCCGAGTCGGGTAGCAGTATCATTTCATATATATATTAAAGAAAACTTTAAAATAAAAATAAGTAGGAAAATTAATTTAGCAATTGCATTAAAAAAACATTAGAAACATAAAAACAAAACAAAAAACCAAAAAAATACAAAAATATATATTTGTATATACATATACATATATTTAAACATAAAAACGTATAAAAAATTAACACGGACGGTTTGCAAGTAACTTGTTAATGCAATTTCTTTTTTTGTTCATTAACCATGTATTAAAGTTTTTATATGTAGGTTTTCTGTTGGTATGAGTAAAATGTTGTGTTTCTTTTAAGAAAATGTTGAATATGGAAGGGGCGAGGTAAGATTCATGTTTTTTAGCAAGAGTGGATTTAATTTTTGGCACTTGTAAAAGATTGTTAGATTTAGCTCTAGTGTTCTGGGAGTGAGATATGTGTGAAGGTGACGATTTTATGCAATTTATATAGATAATTTTTTTTATGAATAGCTTCCTGATATCAAGTATTTTATTTTTAATTAAAAGATTTTCAGTGGGATAAAGATATGGTTTTTTGAACATAGTTCTAATAAGTGATTTATGGGCTGTGTTAAGTAACTTAATGTATGTGTCTGCGGCTCCACCCCATGCCGATATACCATAAATTAAAATGTTTGACAAAGGGAAAAGTATACATCTTTTAGTAGTTTAAGTAACATAATGTTTCTAATGGTTTTAAAAATGTATATTTGTTTCCGGATTCTCATCACAAGTGAATTTATGTGAAGTTCCCATTTTAGTTTGCAATCCACTGTTAGACCAAGATATTTAATATTATCTGAATGTTCAATTTTTTCGCAGTCGCAATTTGTGGTTTGTGATGTAGTACATGGATAAAAATGTAAAAGCGGAACGCTTTTTGGTTGCCCAGTTTTGGTTTTACTGAATGTTAAAAATTTGGTTTTCGAGGTGTTTAGGGTAAGAAGATTTTTGTCGAGCCATTTTTTTATTTCCTTCATACCAAATTCTGCGCTTTTAAAGGCCTTTTCCCAAGATTGCTCTTTAAAAAGAAGTACAGTATCATCTGCGTAGCTGATCACTTTATAGCATATTGATGGGATTTTAATATCAGTGAGACCATTAATATAGATAAGAAAAAGAATAGGGCCTAAGACACTGCCTTGAGGCACTCCGTACTTTATTTCTGCTGTGTCACTCAAGCATTTATTTAATTCAACTATTTGTTTCCTATGTTTTGTATAACTGATGAACCATTTAAGCGGTTTTCCATTAATGCCAATATTTTTAAGTTTTTCGTATAGCAAATCATGAGAGATGGTGTCAAAGGCCTTAGCCAGATCTAGAAATACTCCAATTACTTTGGATCCCTTATCTACGTGTTTTACAATGAAGTTGGTTAATTCAGAAATAGCCTGTTCTGTGCCCATTTTTGCCCGAAAACCGAATTGATGACTTGAGAGTAAGTTGTGTTTGTCGAGGTAGGATAGCAGTCTTTTTTTCATTGATTTTTCTAGGAGTTTTGATATAGAGTTTAGTAGTGAAATTGGTCTGTAGTTAGAGATTAAAGTTTTGTCTCCAGATTTATGGATCGGGGTAATACTGGCAATTTTAAGTTTGTCAGGTACAATACATTGGCAGAAACTTTGATTAAATATATGTAGCAAAGGTATACCGATATATTCTCGTAGATTTATCAGGATCTGATTAGATATGTTGTCCGGGCCAGGGGCGCAATGCGTTTTGAGTGAGAGAATGAGTTCATTTATTTCTGTTTTATTTATTTTATAAATGTTAAAGGAATGATTTGGTCGCATGGAAGGGCTGTCTTTGACTAGATGCTCTTCTGTAGTGTGGTTCTTTGTAAGTATTTTTTTCGCTAAATCTAAGCCAACGTTGGTGAAATGATAATTTATGTGATTTGAAATTTTTTTGGGTTCATTTTTTGACAAACAGATTTCCCCATCAACTAACAATTTATTAATATAAGAACTGTTCTTAGGTTTTGAATAAGCGGCATCTTTAATAACTCTCCATATCTTTTTTGTATCTCCTCCGGCACTATCTATTTCTTTCCTGTAGAACTCATGTTTCGCCTGCTTAACTAGTCTATTACATAGGTTTCTGTAAAGTAAATAATTGTGTTTTAGTTTACTGTCCATTGGGTTTTTGTTTACTCTTGCATGCATCATATTCCGTTTGTGTATGCTTTTTACTAGCCCTGTTGTAATCCGTGGTTTAATTTTAAGTGTTTTGTGAGTAGTATTTTTACGGGTTTTTATTGTAGTGTGTTTAGTGGTAAATGTATTCAGAGTTAACAGAAATTCATTTAGCGCTTTATTTGGATCCGTTTCTTTTAGAGTTGTAGTCCAGGATTCATGACTTATTTCTGAGCTAAGTGCTTTGAAATCTATGATATGCCGTGAGGTATTTGTGTATAGTTTTGATTTTTTTTCAGTTTTCAATCTAATGCTAAGTGTGGTGGTGAAATGGTCAGTAACCGTGGAATGAATAGTGGATGAAATGGTTTTATTTTTAGTTTTAACAAAAGTATGATCAATACAGGATGTTGACTCTAGTGAGGTTCTTGTCGAAGAATTTATAGTTGACTGAAGGCCATAGTGTGCTAAAAGACTTAGATATTCGTTAGTTTTGGGTTTATAATTAAGAAGGTTTATATTTATGTCTCCTGCTAAAATAAGTTGTTGAGTATTTTTATTGTTTTCCATGAGATGTTGTAAAGAAATTAGGAAAGGTGAAATATTTTTATAGCACGGGGGCCTATAAATGGCAAAAATAGATAAATCTTGTCCTAGTGATATTTTCACGCAATTTGCTTCTGTTAGTTTTATTTCCGAGATAGAAGAGTTCAGCGACTCTTTGATAAAGATAACTATCCCATCATTTTGGTTGAGTTTAGTAGTAGTGTGGAAAGTCGTATATCCCATTATGTTAATGTCAGTGTAAGTTTCGTCTATCCAACATTCGCTTAAAAGGATAATATCAAAATGAGTGTTAAGGTCTTGTAAAAATACTGCAAAATTGTCAAAGTTTTTTTTAATGCTTCTAATATTTTGAGATATTATATTTTGAGAGTTATTTTCGGCGATGGTTACTTTAAAATCTGTTGTATTGGTGAATGTGTGTTCTTCATTATATGATATTTCAAAATCAATATTTAGTGTTGAAGCCATTTTAGAGAAAGTACATTACGTTTTAGTGTATCTGTAACAATATTAAATGCAGTAATTATATAAAATTAAATGTAACCAATCAGATTAAAAGCTGTAAATCGCCGACATGTTTTATGTTTATTATTTTTGAAGTCTGGTCAGAATTTTTTTTGGTGAGAATTTTATTATTCTTGAACCAAGTGTATTGATAGTTGTTTTCTTTGGCTTTCTGCTTGGTCTTCCACAGCAGTTCTTTGAAGTAGGGGGTTAAAATTTCTCCTACAAATATGTTCTGCAGTCTTGCGTTCTTGCGGGAGTTCAGAATGCTTTGCTGCGCTTCCTCATCTTGAAGTTGTATTTTGTATCTGTAGGCGCCTCCCTCCATTTTTTGTGAACGATCTTGATAACGGATGATTTTTTTTATTTTCTCTGGTCCGACATTGACGTGGATATCTTTCATGATTCTATTTATGGTGTCCCGTGGTTCTTCGTTTGGTAGGGATTCCACACCGGAAAACTCAGCCCAATTATGACTTATATTGTCTTGTTCTAGTTCGGCCAGTCGTATTTCTAACTTATTAAGTCTCATTTCTTTAGCCTTGTTTGCTTCCTCTAAGTCTTCTACTTGTTCATTTATTTTAAGAATACTGTCGACTTTTAGTGTAATGTCGTCATATTGACGGCTTATAAATTCAACACTTTTTTTCATTTCTGATATATCGTGTTCTAAGTTTTTCCTGATGTTAAGAGTCTCCTGTTCGATTTTTTTGAATAGTTGTTGTTTTAAATCTTCCATCTTTTTGTCTACATATTTAATGAATTTTTCGTATTGCTCTTCACCGGCGGAATCGGTTGGTGTTGGTGATTCGGTTGGTTTCAATCGTGTTTGTTTATTATTGGTCGGCATTGTGCCTGGTTGTGATCTCAACTAAAGTGATGTTGATGATATTTTGTTCTTGTTGATTTGTATAGATGGCGTGGGTTTTATTATTTAATACAAAAATAAAAATTCGTTTCTTTTTTTTTGGCTGGTGTGAGGATTGAACCGGGATCGATAGCAGCTGCGGGCCGGCGTAATCAGGAGCGACGCATTAACCAACTTAGCTACGGCTCCCTTGTAGGAAACGGTGAGATTCACTCCTATATACTAGTTCCGGGGTATTTTTTTGAGCGAGCTAGCGTTTACGGTGTCACAGACTTTATTGTCACACATGTAAATATTTAATTTTTTGTGGCCGTAAAGAAGTTATTTTGGAATATTCACTTTTGTTTATAACTATTTATTTGAATGTCACTGGTTTGGGTACCTATTACTTTAATTTAATGGTATTTCTGGTACTTCATTGGCATGTTATCTATTTTTACAATATTTTTTATTCAATTCACTTAATTTCACTCAGAAAAGTTTATTTTATTTGCTGCTCGTTAATCAGTAGCAAAGGAGTGTATCGGAATGTAATGTTTAGATCTTATACACTGCACGAAAGTAGTTTTTTTTACAATAATAAGACACTATAACATTTGACACTTGCCGTGCGTGTAGACGTGTAGACAATAGCTTGTGTAAAATGCTAAATGGTTTACCAATTTGGTGTCAATCTTACCCGAGTCTGCCCCATAGACGGCAAAAATTGTGGTTCGCTAGCGGGCTGTACAAGTACCAAAAATACCTAACTGCAGTGAAGCCGAGTTTTGATATCCCCCCCTTAATATCAGGTCACCACACACATGAAAGCCATTTCAAGCAAAATTTTTATTCTAAATGGTTGTCTTACATCAGGGCGATATTGAAAAGATTTCACTCTGGAACGTGCCGTTAATACACTTTATATATTTTTTAAATTAAAAAAACCCACGACCTTAGGATTGCCAGTCGAGAGCCTTACCCCTCGTCTAAGGAGGTCGTCAAGAAAATTAATGCAAATCTAAGCTGTCAGAATAAAACTAGAAATGGCTTCAGAAATCAAACAGATATTTTTTTAATGATGTCACAAATTTAACATTTTTTTCACTATTATTCCGTTTCTAAAAAATAATTTATTTATCTCCTTAATCTTATCAACTCTCGTTAAGTTTGTTTTTGATGCCATAACTCCAATCAAAATGAACTCAAAGGCCTAAAATCACGAGAAGTGTCTTCAGCCCTACCACTGCAGTGAAGTTATGTCATAACTTTATTCAATTAAATACAGTAGCTGGTAGATCCGGGTAAAACAGTCAAAGTGGCTTTACAGAATAATTCGGCAAAGTTAGTTTGAAAGGGGATTAGAGGGGTAAAGCACACCCCGCTGTCGCAAACAACAATATTCTTAATAAACACTTTTACTGTGATTTAATGGGACGTTATTTAAACAGGAATTATCTTCTCTGAGACAGTAAGTCGACTGAATAAATACTTAAGTCCTGGTTGAAGGATTTATTTTATGGTTTGTCCGTATAAATTAGGTCCGATTTTTAGAATCACTGCTTTAAAAAATAATATCTTCAAGAATTATAGTTTTATGCTCATATATGATAAATTGTTTTTGGTTTCCCCTGCAATTATTTGGCAACCATCAAAACAATCTTCACCCTATAGACAGATAAATTGCACTACCACCAGTGACCTAATTTTTTAAAACCTTAGGATATTTTTTGTATGTATGCTGCTACTGTGAATTATATCAAAAAATTTATTGGTCGCTCCAATGTGACCAATAACGTGTTGTTTTCTTCGATGTATATATTCATTCATTTTAGTGTTAATTCGACACTTTATTTCATAATCCCGAAACCATTGACTTCCGCGACGCTTGTAATGTTTATGTATTCTTATCAGTTTTCGTTCAAATCACATTTTTTTAATATTCTCAAAGACGTATATATATTTTAATACCTCAAAAGAGTCCCGACTGCTCCCGTCTGGAGCCAGTGAGACTATGGCATCCCCAATTGGGGTATGTTGTGAGGATGAAGGTAAATGCGGAGGGGAAGGAGATGGCAAGAAGAAGATGGAGAAGTACCTGGCTATTTTGATCTAGTAAGTAAACCGGCTACAGCCATTATTAAGCAACATTTCAATTCTGAATGGTGGTCTTACACCAGGGCGATACTGAGAGTATCTTCCACTCTGGAACGTGCCGAAAATATAGTATATATTATTTTTATTAATTAATTGTGAAATAACGCAATAAAATAAAATCAAATAAAATTTATTTGCGCGTGCCGGGTTCGAACCCGCAACCTTCTGGTTGGGAGTCAAGAGTCTTACCACTCGACCACGGACGGTTTGACAAAGAAACTATTATTTTCGTTGTTTTTGTTTTGCAAAACGCCCTTGTGATGATATTTCACAAAAGAAACCTTCCAAATTAATCAAAAAATGTATTATTTTTCATATCCGTCAACCCGTGTATACTCAAAACAAAACAAAAAGAAAACTTTCAAGGCATCTTAATTCTCGTCATATTCATTCAAGACGTATTATTTTTGCTCACTTACAAACGTTAAGTCCTCGCGACGGCTTCCCAACTCGCAACACTCCTTAAGCCTCGGTTGACATTTAGCCCGGTGCTTTCTCCGCCACCGCTTTCCCCGCGGAGAGCTGCCTGCAAAAGAGAGAACAGTCCTTAACAAGAGGCGTATAATGAGGAAGCCGGGGGCACTTGACGCAATGTAAGAGATAAAAAATATTTATATGTGAATTATGAATAGGTCTTTTTTATAATTGGGGAAAAAGGTTAAGAGTCCGTCTCTCTATTATGAAGTCGGCTTTGTCAATACATGTCTTTGGTTTTTTAGAAAATTATAAGAGTTTATTTATTCATTATAAAAAAATTGATTTATTCAATAACATTACATATTTTTGAACATTCCACCAGAATCATTCCCTGATTCCAAATATCCTAAAAGTAATTTTTAAATCTCCTACTACCACCACCGGAAAATGTTGTTTGTGTCGTGATGGATGACTTAGCTATCCGAGGAAATGAAATCACGACGCCTGTGTGGGACCCAGACACGATGTCAATGCAAACACCGAACGGTCGAAATAATACCTAACTATTATCAAAAGCGGTTTATTCATTTAAAAAAATCGGTATACTAGGTAAACATGATAAGCGTGACAATTGATACTCTATCCGAATGAATCATCAAAGTGTCATTCAATATAATAAGTGTCGCATCTTTATTACATAAAACAAAGTCGGGTTAGTTACACCATTTATTACTCAAGAACGGCTGGACCGATTTTTATGATCTTTGGATATGTTTCCGCCCCGAATAGTGGAATAACGAGCTCTGGCGTTGCGAAATTTGTATTAAACATTTTAAATAGTTAAAACGCGAATTTAGCGGCAGGGAAAACAGACGAGTGGGGATTCTGAGATTAGTGAGGAGAAAATGCGGAAAAGGTGGAGATGGAAGGAGCAAGGTGAAAGTGGAACGCGGGAGGGGAAGGAGACGATGGAGGGGAGTAGGAGGCGGAGGGGAAGGGCGGGAAAGAAAACGCAGAGAGAAACAGTTTATTTCTTAAGTTGCATTTCAACGCATGCCGGGTCAGCTAGTTAAAAATAAAATAAAATATTTAAAATTTAAATTGAGTTCTATAATTACAGGTATCATCAATAGCTCCGTGAAATAATGAAATTGTACATTTAATTAATTTGTTTTGTTTCTCAATTAAATCATTAAAAATATTAAAGTATAATACCCGTTATTTGCAGTGATATAAGTGAAAAATATGAAAAGTGACAACACATTCTAAATGGTTTTATCCGTATGTGGTGACTAGATCAGAATAGACAGATACTCCCACATATTCTGTTAATCTATCTCCTTTCCCTCCCCACTACCTCCAATCTTAAAACACAACCATATTTCAATTTGGGAAGCGGGGATGGGTACCGCTGTCCCGGGAACCATTTATTTAAACGTCCTCGGGTTAATGGGTTAAGGGAGACCATTTGACATTTCCAGCAGGACTCTTTCGACCCATCACCTTGCACCATAGTGGGAGGGATGGATTCAGACGTCCGTCCCTCCTGGAACCACTGACCCCCACATATCTACTCATCCCTCATACGTTTTCCTTCACAGAACTTCCTCCAGTTTCTTTCTTTAAAAAAAACCCTCTACACAGGATCCCCAAATATGACAAAATAATAGAGAAATTATTTTTCTCCGGGCTTCCTGTGTGGATCTAATGTAAAAAACTAATAATAACAAAATACCCCTTTTAGGGAAGTCATAGTCACTGGCTCCTGACGTTTGGGATAAGTTGGAACTATTGTGCGGTATTCACTTTTTTTGTAATTGAGTTTATAATACGTTATTATTGTGCTAGCACAGTATAAATCTCACCATAGGTCACCCCAAGTGGTTCGCTACGTTAAGTGACTTAGCAGGGGTGCCCGGGTTCATGGGGTTCATTGTCTAGGTCTTGGCGGCGGATGATCTAGACACACTGAACCCCAGATTCCTACCCAACCCCCATACATTTTTCCTTCCCAGAACTTTCTATCATTCCTTTCCTTAAAAATACCCTCCACACAGCATCCCGAAAGATGACATAGGCCCTGAGGGAAATTATTTTCCTCAGGGCCTCCTGTGTGGACCTTATGTTAAAAAAAAAAAAAAAAAATAATAATTTACATAACGATAAAAACTAACCTATTTTCATTTAAAATGCTTGACTAGACCCCAAGAAGAAGTATCGAAGTTACTGCTAAATATGGACTTGATTAAGAAAATTTTAATTAAAATGTTTTACATTTCTCGTGCAATGATTTGTTTTATATTTCTGCCAACCCTGTGTTGGTTAGCGAGATTCTGATGCATTATTCATAATGCTTGTTCACTACACACTACCAGTACACTACAGTCACAGCGTCTAGTTGAATTTCAAGACCGCGACTCGTGTTATTTCAGGGCCCCCGATAACACTTCACCGTTGGAGTGAAACAAACTTTCCGCCACTAAGAAAATGTCAAAATGACAACATACATTTTCAACGTTTCATAAAGATTTTTTTTTTTAAAGTTAGACTTCTTTGGGGCATTACGACGGGTAACTCAAATCTTTTTGGATTTCATCATATTAATGTCGTAGGTATGGCAACCATGAGCCCGAAGCCTAGTAACGAATAACAAAACGTCAAAGCAAAAACCAAAGTCAAACATCAGATGTTACTCGTTTGTTTTTGTTTACTAATGTAAAGGTAAGTTCAACAGGTTTTTGTTATGTTTTGTTGATTATTATATGATTCAACCAAAGATTTTAGTTAAACCTTTTGATTTGTATTATTTTTAACGATGAATATGAACCCTTTTCTCTCAGGCAATTTTTGAATAAATAATTAATAAATAATTGCATAATTAATAAATAATTGCATAATTAATAAATAATTGCATAATTAATAAATAATTGCATAATTAATAAATAATTGCATAATTAATAAATAATTGCATAATTAATAAATAATTGCATAATTAATAAATAATTGCATAATTAATAAATAATTGCATAATTAATAAATAATTGCATAATTAATAAATAATTGCATAATTAATAAATAATTGCATAATTAATAAATAATTGCATAATTAATAAATAATTGCATAATTAATAAATAATTGCATAATTAATAAATAATTGCATAATTAATAAATAATTGCATAATTAATAAATAATTGCATAATTAATAAATAATTGCATAATTAATTGATAATTATAAACGAAAAAATCATTAACCTCATCATGTTCCGCCACCTAAAAAATGTAGGTTTTAATTTAGATTTTAGTTTTTAGTCAAATAAGTTGTACTTGAAAAGTTAGACGCACTGAGTTTTGTTAAAGTAGACCTATGTTTTAAAAATTTTAAATGACTACTAATAAAAACGTTTATTCATCAATAGATTTTTTTACAATATTACACATTTTTGTTCTTTTATCATTAAATTCTATTGACAAAAGGGTCACTGTTCAGCTACAATTCAGGATTTCTCTTGGAAGACGGCAAGTTTTTTTGCAGTGCCTCAATTATTAATATCTATCAAAAATCCACCACTTTGAGTCAACACATAACTGGCGAAGACGAGAGAGAAGCTTACTTGATATTTCAAAATTCTGCGAGAAATTCTTCATTAGCTTAGTTGTTCTTTATTTTTACAAGATAAATAAATAGATATATATAAATAAATTACTCCTTTTTTAGTCAATAATCGAGACTAAGTTTAAGAGAGTAAAGAAATGGGAATACGTAAATTAACCTTTCCGTTGCCAACAGGGGTTCCCAAATTCTCCATGTATAATTTTAAACAGAAACCTAAAAATTAGATACTAGATTAAAACATGGCCTCCATAGACGAGGGATAAGGCTCTCGACTAGAATCCGAAGGTCGCAGGTTCAAATCCCTGCATACGCAAATACATTTTAATTTTTTTATTTTGTGTTATTTCACAAATAATTATTTAAAAATAATATGTATTATATATGCGGCGTGCTCTAGAGTGGAAGATGTTCTGAGTATCGCCCTGATATAAGACCAGAATTGGAGCGCTTCTTTAAATGGCTTTAGCCGGGATCTGAATAGTCAGGCAGTTTTCCACTTAGTCTTTCCCATTTCCTTCTCTTCCTCACTCTCTTCAGTCTTACAACACACCGTAATTGCGGATGCCCTACGCTCAATGGCCATAGAGGGGAGCATTTGGGACACTTGTGCGGTATTTACATAAAATAACGAAATACTTTTTTTTCGAAAAGTTAGTTAGTCCTTTGAACGGCTTACAGTGTGGCTGCAGCTCTGAATTTTTTTTTTTACATTAGGTCCACACAGGAGGCCCTGAGGAAAATAATTTCCCTCAGGGCCTATGTCATCTTTGGGGATGCTGTGTGGAGGGTATTTTTAAGGAGAGAAAGTTCTGGGAAGGAAAAAGGTATGAAGGTTGGGTAGTAATCTGGGGTTCAGTATGTCTAGATCATCCGCCGCCAAGACCTAGATAAACCTTACCCCGTGAACCCGGGCACCCCTGCTAAGTCACCAAACGTAGCGAACCACTTGGGGTGACCTATGGCAAAAGTGTTGGTTATTCAATAAATGGTTCCCGGGGCGGCGGTACCCATTCCCGCCTCCCAAATTGAAATCTGAACTGAATCATAAATTACAGAATTAGTCCACGGTAAAAATAATAAAACGCCAATTAAATTTATATTCCAACTCATTACTGAGCCACTCAAGGTTGGCTCGAGTATAGATTTCCTAGTTGGAAAGCAAAGTTATCGATGGCGCTCATAAAAGTTTCCCGAGTTAGTACGTATTACATGAGCAGCACATACTCGAGAGCTTTCAGAAGCTTTCTGTAAATTAATTTCTCATAAGTTTGTTATCCCTGCGAATTATTAACGTAAGTCCCACCTGCTTTAAGTTCTGATTGGAGATTTAATTCCACAGTGCAAAATAAATTTATTTTTAAATTTGTGCTGTGCAGTGTTTTTACTTCAAAAACTGATGAAATGAAAAAATATTTTTAGAATACCAGATCATATTGAGCTCTTTTAGTTCCCTTAAAAAAATTGGCGTATTTTGTCAGAGGCTAAAAATATTCCCGCTTTGCAATAAAATCCAAATAAATGGAACATTTGTTAACGTATTCAAAAACTAAAAAAACTGTTTTCGAAAGGTGATGAAATAGGCTTTCAAATTTTTATATTAAAAATTACTATGTATTTTTTTAAATAATTTTTTTTTTTGTGAAAACTTTAAAAAGTGTTCAAAATGGCTCACTTTACTTTTTTTCTAACTAAAATTACTGATAATAAAAATAAAAAAAACACATACTTATTTCATTAGATAAATAAATTATAAACCTTACTGTCACCTCACTTTTATTTCGTTTCATGTAAAAAAGATTCTTAAAAAATTCACAAAGTTCCATAATTTTTTTTCAAATTGCTATCGTAAACTTTGGTTTCAGAAAGGGGTAAATTTTATTTTTTTGTGGTTTTCTTTTAGATTTGAATATATAGTTTGTTGCATTCTCTTTCCAATGCCGTTTAGATCACATTTCTGACTATGATAATGAGGGAGAAACAACGATTTCTGTGAGACCTACGTGAGCTGGGACAAATATGGTCTCCTGTGATTAAACGGGTTAAATAAGTTACAATTGTAGTCATTTTCGTATACTATCCATACTGTTTTAATACCAATTTCCATACTGGCCATGCTTTGCTCCTCGCGGTTCTGCGCTGCGTGGAAAACTGTGGACACCCACTTACCGGACACCAGAGGTACCTTCTTGGTCAATCCACCGCATTTATGACCTTCCTCTGCTTCTTCTGTCTGCCAGTGACTATGAATTTCTCCAAGTTGGAGTCCTTGTTTGGCGAGCAATACTCATTAGAAAAGTCAATAAAAGTGATAAAAAAGTTCATAACCGAATCCAATATGTTCTATTCAACCAAGTTTTTTTTCATAACTTTTCAAACCAGTGATGAAGTAGCACATTGTTGAGTTATCCGGTCACCAATTTTAAAGTGGCATATTATTATTGTTTGGGAGCATCGCGTAGGAAAGATTGCACATATTTTAGATTCTTCTTATTGTTCACTTATAAATTTTGTATTTTGAACTTATGTTATTGTTTTATATCAAATACATTATATACGAGTATACCACTATTATTATAATTTTTTAAAGTTTTTTTTTTATTATTCTATTTTTTTGTTATCTAAACATTTAAACTCTTTCTGCTCTGTATCATACAGTAAATCATGTAAAATATCAAATAATGTATAAGCTTATCAGAGCATTTAAAATGAACATCAGGGATGACAGATGGAAGCTGGATCCCATTTATTGATGTTATTTAAATCATTTAATTTAATTTTTTGAAAGTTTAATCTTTTGAAAGTTCTGCACAAGTACATGATGTTGGCGTAAGACATTTTTTATTTATTAATTTTTTTTTATATACAATGGTACATAAAATAATAAAAGGTATATAACATATTATGAAGAAAAAAGTCCCACAAAGGCAAATAAATGCCTGAGCGTGGGTATAATATTGAATTTATTATAATTTTATGGTTAATAGGAGATTTAAGAATTAAGTATAATTTTAGGTATAAAAAGAGTAACCTGTATAAATGCCATAAAAAAATAGAACAAAATAACAGTCTGTGTTGTTATTATCGCATTTGTAAAATTTAATAAAGAATTAATGTTGTGACTTTATATACACTTTTAATACATGACTTTATTTATTACTTTGATACAAAAATAGCAGATGTTTTATTCGTAATCAATTTGATTAGGTATTATAAAATATGTATTATCTAGGGTAAAGCCGCCCTGAGGTATTGTCAAAACCAAAAGGTTACAAAACAGTTTTGGTGTATTTTAAAGCATTAATATCTCACGTTTCTGTTAGTAATTATTATACTATCAAAGTGTTAAATACAAAACTTGTTTTTTTGGAAACAGTACAAAATACATCATTCTCTTTTTATGTTTGTAATCGAAACATCAAAAATTATTATTTTAATCCACTGTAGTACCTCCCTACATCTTTCAAAAGAATTAATTTTTTCATTAAATCTGCAAAATCAAGATACACTTTAGAAATGCTTGCTTAAATAAAATAATACTGGAATGATTAAAGAGCGGTTGTCGAGAAAAAATGGTCGTTAATGGTCTTACTGAGATAATATCCGGATTTGAACAGGTTTCAACTAGTATTTTTGAATATTTTTTTTTTTTTAAATTAGTCTGGTTTTAACTCATTCTTGACTGATGTAAGGGTATTTCAGAGCTGCAAGGTTCGTGGTAGAAATGACGTTGCAAGCTAAAATGATTGTAGAAATGCTGGAATTCCATAAAAAAGTAGTGCAATTTGCGTTTCATAGAGCTTCTGTACAAACAGCTGTGATTATCTATCTATATAATAGATATAAAGAAGCTTAACTGCATGCCTTTCTTTTTTATAAGAATCACAGTTTTATTCCGAGATTGCTTATACTTCTTTTGAAATTTTACACACTTTGTCACTTTGATTGGACAAGGTTCTAACTTTATCTTGTTCGAGATATGAGTGTCAAAGACAAATTCTCATTATCTATTTACCGATTTCTCATGTCGATTCTCATTTCGATTGAAGCTTGTGTGTAGTATAAGAATAACATATTTTATACTTTATATAAGTTTAACATATTTTAAATCATAATATTTAATTAGGATGTCAACTTAACATTTTAGAACATACTTAAACAGGCAGAAATAACCATTTTTGCAGAAGGTTATAACTGCTTTTCCTTAATGTCCTTCCAAGAAAGAGCGGCGTTCTAATCAAACGTTTTTCTTTAAAATATATTCAACTAAAATACTTAACATAAGATTGTACTGCAAAATCAGAAATTGGTAATAGATTATGATAATTCGTCGGAAACTTTGACATCTCATAACATGGTAAGGCGAAGTTAGAACCCTATCTTAAGAAAAGTGACAAACTACTCTGGGCCTTGTAAAAGCGATCAACTGCCAGATACAAATAAAATGGCAATTGCAAAAGGTTTAAAGTGATGTTAGAACCGTGTAAAATTAATAGAAGCTAGAAATACAACATTGATGTCTTTGGAAATAATTTTGGTTATAGAAATGAACAAATAAAATGATTATGCATCAAAGGCCATTTTTGGAAAAATGTCAGTTAGAACCTTGTACAACTAAGGCGACAACGTTTAAAATAAATAAAAAAACAAAAATTACTGTTCACATCTGATTTCGAAAAACTCTAGCTCTAACTACATAGTTACATATAAAATATATACACACTCAAACACAAAACAAGTCGTTATTTTAATATTGTTTTTTTTTTTTTTTTACATTTGATACATTTAAAGCCAAAATAACAGAAATAATATTACATAATAAGAGAATATATTTCAAATGAATACAAGTGTTATTACGTTGTTTTAGGTCGATATTAGTTCCTAGCTAGGCAAATTGCCTGTTCTAAGTAACCAAAGTTTGTAAAGTGCCAAATGCAATTTAAATTATTATTATTTTTTTAAATTAATACTTATTTATACTAAGTTTTTACTACATGTGCCATTCATAGGTAACCATGTATAGTTTTAAGTCACATTACATATTAGTTTTTCAGACTCCTCCCTACACAAGCCAATCAACCATTTAGTTATTATTGAACCAATGCAGGACATTTTGCAATTTTTAATATTTAAGTCTGGGGGGATTTTATTGTATAATTTCGGTCCCAGATACGCATACGTCTTTTGATACTTTGCCGTTTTGCTCCCTGGGACCAAGAGATCCTTTCTGTTGTGACTTCTTGTATTGTATTTGTGATCAATTTTATTAAAATTTTCTATATTTTTATGTACATGGATAATAATCTTTTTTATGAAGTTTTGATGAACATCAAGAACGTTAAATTTTTTGTAGAGTTTGTCGCTTGAGAACCTGTAGGGTTTACGCATAATAACTCTAATTATGGATTTCTGGGCCTTTACAAGCGGATCTAAAATCGATCTAAATTGTTATGTAATATGTTCATTTAAAATGCAGCCTTATTTATTACTCCTATGTTCTGTGAATTTGCACAAGAAAATAACAACTTCAGAGCATGAAAAACAATAAAATACATCTTTAAACTATATTATACATTATGTAACTTGAGCTGTTAATATTTCTATATTATTCTTTGTTCATTACTAATAAATGTTTCCTTGAGCTCTGGAAACACGTACCGTTATTGCATGAAAAGGTTTCCCATAACTCACGTCTCCCTCCTATTGTATTCTTTGTGAGTGTTGTAAATGTATCTCAAGAACTGCGAATCATAAAATGCCAGATTGGACTCTGTGAACAAAGTTGTAAGCATCTTAGTTCAGGGTCCTGTGTTCGAAGATTGAAATTCTGCCAAGTAAGTCCTGTAAGTGGATTAAAAAAATATTGAACAATTGAGAATGACGTTATTAATTCAATTAAAATATGAGATCGATAACAATTCGTGATTAGACCTCAGTAGCTCAATTAGTAGGGCGTTGGTTTCGAAGACTAGACTATCTGGATTTAGTCCCAGTTACGGCTGTTATTCACATCTTATCTTATCTTTTTAATATTATAAACGCGAAAGTTTGTATGGATGTATGTATGTTTGTTACTCTTTCACGTAAAAACTGCCGAATGGATTTTAATGAATCTTTTTAATAATATAGCTCATACATCAAAATAATATATAGGCTATAATTTATAAAGCTAGCTATTTTCCATATATTGCAAATAATAATTTTAGTGTTTAATAGAAAATGTCAAAATACGAGAATGACATTTTAAGAACAATAATTGTTAAATCAAAATTCTATTTTCGAAAATATTGAAATTAGTGATTTTTTTTCAAGTACTCGCTTAATAATTTGAATCGAATCAAGAATTATATATATATTAAATAAATAGGTTAAGAATTTAGGTATTACCGTAGAAGGTACCTACGAAAAGAAAATAGGCTACTCGAAGTACTAATACTGCGCAGACGAAGTCGCGGGCAGAAGCTAGTAAAAAATAAATAAAGCCACCATCTATTGCATGAACGGCGGCATACATTATATATATTAAAATTTATTGCATAAAAATAATTTATTTCAACAAAAAATGCATTTTAAAATCGAGCATTGAGTGAAAGATGCTTTCAATTTTCTTGGTGAGAGCCATGTTTAGTAATTTTTTTGTGAATAATCTGTCAAAACCTTTGTTTTACTTTCCCATCTTGCCTCCCTGGTTTTTCAAGAGCCTCTCAATATCCGTTTCTCAAAAAAAAAAAAATATTATTTCGCCATCATAATAGGTGTAACCGACGTGTGCACACCCTCGAATTCTTTATTATCATAATTTTATCGTCGGCTGTATCCTCCAACCGATCGCATTTTTTGCATCATTTTTTATGGCATTTCTGAGAAATTCACCCAGAATTTCTGACCTATCAATGCTTCAGTACCGTGCCGCCGACGATAAATCATTTTCCCATAGGAATCTATAATTTTAATCATTGTTTCTCATTTTAATCTAATTAGATTTATATCTACATGTAAATTGTAAACTATTATTTGTGTGTAAAATGTACATCTTTCCAGTACAGCAAAAATAAAAGCTATTTTGCATACGCTGTTACTGGGAAGTTAAAATAACTGATATTTACGTAATTATGTGTTTTCAATAATATTTTTATGTTTTTCCGATTTTAAAAATCCAGAGACCTCGTAGGGTAATAAACTAAACAGATTTTATTACGCTATCCTACGGGGGACCTTGGAAAAATATGATTTACGCCTTGAAACGTAATCTGTCCGTCTGAAGGCCAAATTACGACAAATAATTATCACGTAAACCAAAATATTTCTAAAAACCATTTTTATTGTGAAAAAACAAAAATCTAGTTGTAGCCTCATGTATAATATCATCAATCACACAAATAACTACTTGTAATTGTATACTGTGTGACCCACAGAATTAATTATAGAAAACCAATTCAATCGACCACTTTCGTGGACGGATCTGGCAAAATGAGTTGGCAACAGTTTCCGTCCGCTTATATACTCTCGTGCCGAGGCGACCTTTTCCCTCCACTTTTTCCTGTACACCGGCCGGTAACGCTCCCCGGTCCGACAAACAGGATATAAAGAGCGATTTTAAAAATAATAAATGAGTTCACCACTTGCTTTCAAACAAGTCTTTTATTTCAAAACCCCTTGAAATAACCTCATCAGCCCGCTGCCCTCCGCCGAAGTCCTGCCTTACGACCACCTGGTGCCTACCTCCTCAAGAAAAGTCGGCCCAGCTCTTGGACACCGCCAGGCGCCAGGCTCGGCCAGGAACCTAGGCACATCCGGTACCTCTCACAGTACTGGACACACGGAGGCCAGCGAAGAAATCTACGCAACCACTACCATCATCATCAGCAAAAGAAGTGCACGAGAGCCGGCAGCAACTATTACACATTTACAGTCTTGTAACGACCAGACGTCTGTTACAATAGGAATGAGTAAACATACCGAGCAACTATATAACTGCATGCCCAACATACTGAATCATCTACTAACTACAAATATATCTACGATTATTCACAAAAAGCATTTCACTGACTGGATCAAAAAACAAGGCATTCACTTCAGTCTAAACATTGAAAAATACTAATCAAACGTAACCCTACCCAAACAAATAAAAACTAAAAACTTTGCTTCTGGACAGAAAATATTACCTTAATATTATTTACAAAATCTAAAATATTCCTACCTGCTTTTGAAGAAAATTATTTGTATAACTTTAACCGCTTGGACACATAAGCTTGTTTTCACGGTAATTTAACTTAGGTAGACATAGGAATGACGTATGGCCCGTACCTGAGTTATAACTGCTACCAATTTTATGTCTACGATACTGCCGACACGGGTTGAACCACGGTGCCCTTCTTGACAATATCAAGGAGGATACTGTGTTTCTACTTATGTCGGCAGAATATTTCTTAATCCTAAACATGCGAACACCTCAGCACAGGTTCTCCCAGTGAGGTGTTCAAAACATGCTAATATTAACGTTCTTACATGCCTTTTTACAACGTGTTACTGAATATGAACTTCTTTTTTTTTACTACTATGTAAAACATTGTAATTATATGTTAAATGTATGTAAAAGTACAGAAATGAATAAATAAATAAACAGGAGTCGTAAAAAGGACTTATTCTCATGTGGAAAATGTTAACTGGGAAAAAGGCTCCTACTGGCGATTCTCTCAGTTGTACACTATCTAAATGATCAATAAAGCTAGAACTTCGAGAGCATTTATCATTAAAATAGCGGTAGAACAATCAAGTGTATATGAAAACCATTTTGGAGTGGGTTTTCAACTAGCTAAGGGATAATCTGGTTTATTTTATTTCAATGACTTAGAATCATTTCATAAACAACCCTTCTGGAACTACCGCTTCACTTCTTTGTTCGTCCCGCCAAGTTAACCTTTGGGTGGTTACGTTAATTTTACACCTTTCCTTGTTAACACGCGGGGTTAACGGTAGCCGTTCCACGGGCATTATCTTAAACAATTAAATTTTGAACATTTCATTGCGAATATTAATTTTACTTTATTGTGCAATGAAGTTTAAAACACCGGATCTTTAATACTTTATACATTCGTGGAACAGCGATAAGAGTAGACCTTGGGTTCAAGGTGGACGATTTGATTCTAACAGAAATGTCGTCAGTGGCGTGTCGTTGCTTTACTTTAAAAATCATAAATTTCTTGTAGCACGCTATTTTATCGCAGCTAGGTAATACTTATAAAAGTGTTACATTTATTTAGAGCAGTTTAATGACATATCGCAGAAGCTTTTATTTACCCTTAACCGCTTAAGAGGGTATCACCAGAGAATACCGGAAATTAGTCCTTTTTAAATCAATTTCTAGACGTATTGACTCTTTTTTCCAAAAAAAAAAAACATAAATTGATTTTGAAAGATTGTTATTTTATCTGGTACACGCAGTTTTAAAATTTTGAAAAACTAAGTGTATTTTTAATATACTAAGGTTATAACCGTTGGTCATTGGCAGATTTGTTCAATTTTTTAACGATAGATTCTATTAAACAACACAAATTTCAAATCATATAAGCATACAACAAAATAAATCAATACATAATCTAGTCAACACAGTTTTAATTTTAGTTAAATTAAAATAAAAAAATTAAAATGATTAATAATAAATAATAACTTATCATCATGCGTTTTGAGCATTTTTATTGCCTACTTGAATGTAGGTATATATTAAAGCAAGTTTTTAATGAAATAAATCGATATTAAATTTTTTATTTAAAAAATTTGATACGGGGAATAATCGATCTTTCTCATTGTAACCTCCCTGTACAGTTGCAAGCATTTTTAAACTTTTATTCTCAACCGCTGGTCATTCACTCTTAAGGATTACGCACCAGTATACTCGGCTGTTATGGGCAAAATTCCCACACCCGAGATAACTCGAGCAAAACTTGGCAGAAAAGACCCCTTCGAATATACTCGGATCAAAATAAATACGATGTATGGTATGTGGAAGCAAAACAAAAGCTAATTTTGCTGATTCAAAAGAGGTACCACCACCCCTATCTCCCAATCTTCGCAAATCGGGTGACATAACGCGATGTTAGTACTAATTTAATAAAAATGTATTTTTTTATGATTACTGAAGGAGAACATAAAAAAACTTACCATAAAGGCTTCCGAAAATTACATTTTTTGGAAAATTAATTGAGGAAAGCTGTGAAAAAGGGGATGGAAGTAGTTTTTTGAAATCTCATGTAAACAGTGCTTTGCAGTAAAGGTCAAATATTCCAAAGTTCATCAATCGCGATATTAAACTGTAGATTCGAATATTAAACAAACCCACTCAAAATATTCGTTGTTGCAAATGTAATATTTATTTATTTGACAAAAGGTTAAACAGATATATATAATGATAAACTATTTAAAATACCTATTTATGTACATAATACCTAAAATAAGTTTTATGTGTGTGAATAAAAAGGAAGACAATATATCGAGCAATAACCCGAAATCTGTTCTAACAACATTATTAATAACAATAAAGTATTGTAAACGGTTCTTTTATTTAACAAGGATACGAAATACAAAAGAATTATTAGATACAGGTAATTAATAAGAGACAACCTGAAAAGATTTATTAGGAATAATTTATAATTTTGGGGAATATTTCAAAGAAGAAAAAGAAAAACATTTTTTTGTTATTTACTTATAGAGTAGAAATACATCGAATTTTTGGTTCTGTTTGATGATATTTTTTTAAATTTTTTTTTATTAATAATTCAAAAAAGATACATAAATTACAAATACATTTTATACACTAATTAATTGTATAGTATATATGTTTGATGTACCCCCCTAAAAAAGCAGGGCTTGTGTGTATGGGGGGGGAGGGGTGTTATTATATAGTTTTTATTTGTTATGATTTAGTTCAGGTTTTGAGTGTGCTTTTTAAGGTGAGTTTTAAATTTTTTTATATTGGTATTCATGTTTCTAATATTTTCTGGTAATGAATTAAAGAATTTTACTCCGAGATATTTATGATTTAATTGTCATATTGTTTTTTTACATTTTGGAGTAGGAAGTATTGATGTTTGTCTAAGATTTTTGTTATTTTTAAAGGGTGCAGTTTTATTTTGAATATTATCTTTGTATATTTGTAATGTTGCATGGTAAAAGTATAATTCACTTCATTTTCTGACCTTAAATTCTTCGAATAAGAGTTTTGACGAATATGAATAGGGTTTTTTTAAAATGGTTTTTATTTTTAGTTTTTGTGATATGTACATTGTTTGTATTTGATTTTTATATGTACCGCCCCGTCCTAATATTATTATTCCTTTTTTGCTGAATAGTTTCGCCATTCCATTGCATTATCAAACTTTGGTTAGGCCACTTATATACTATATATATATATATATATATATAATATTATTCAATTATGCAATACGGCATTATAGGATGGGGCATACATATAAATATATCTATTTACTAAACTAAAATCCGAAACTAAAATTTTCCTACATTTTACTGGGAAATCAATAATTAAAATAAAAGCAAATAATTTTTCATTTTAGGTACTTATATAGAAATAATATTTTCTTCAAATCGTCTGTAAGTGGCCTAACCGCAGTTCGATAATGCCTTCAGAAGGCAAAACAGCTGTCACGCGTAATAATAATTACACAGCAGAACTTGTTTATAAACAAACTTTTTAAAAAAAAGGAGTCTTACATGGACCTATATTTTTTTTCAATGGAATTTAGTTTGAATTCAACAAAATGGTTGATATTCAAAATGGTCACATTAACAATGAACGTTGTTGATACGAGATACATAAATTATAAACATTCTTCACATGTATTCCGCATATAATAATCACAAGCAATTTACCTGTAAAATATAGCCAACAACAACTTTAATATTTCTATTATGGAGGATTCATTTTAAAGTAGTTACGCGCTTCGCTTGATCTTGTAACCTTGTTGCCGTAAAATACAATATTCCGTAGCAACGAAGATTCAAATCAAATTTCTAGCCTCACAAGAGTTTGCAGGTAAGTTACACTCGGGTGCTTAGATTTAATCAATATGTATGTGTTCCTTTTTGAAATATATAGACAGATAAGTGGGGGAATTAGCAAGACAAATTGATTATTTTGAGGAAGGTGGAGTTAAAGATGTAAAAACAAAAGCTAAAGTAAACGTAAAGCTACGGTTGTAGACGACCAGAACACGGGGTTAAATACGTCATGTTATTTGTTATTCATTCGGCTGCGAAGATTTTTCAAATAATTGTAACTCATTTTTCGGAAATGAGATTCTGATATTAACTATAAAATGTATTAATGTACAACTTGAATAGGTGTTTAAAAGGAAAAGAGATCTAGCACACGCTTATTGGCAGTTTATGTCTTATTTCACATTCTTACAACTAATCCGAGATATGCGTTTACATTCGTTATGCCTTTTCCGCTGTTCTATAGTTACAGCTTAAAAGAGATATAAATGGTAAAATATGTAAAAAATTGATATAATACGAGTGATTTTTCTTGAGATTCCAGCTTGAATGTGATCGGTTGTTGTAATTTAAATCCTTATGATGTTAATAATACTCGTGGGCGAGTTGAATTTTTGTTTTTTCCTTATAATTATTATTGTTCGATTTTGGATTAGTTTTGGATCAGCTAAGAAATAAATGTTCTAATTAAAGCTGGGTAGCTATTAGCTATGTATGTTCAGAGATTTATTTTGCACTGGCCAATCACTGTAATCAACATAATATTTATAATAATTATATAACAAATAATTTGTAGAGCCACGTTTTTGAAAAAAATCACCTCAAAGGCATTGTACAATTTATTATGAGTTCTTAGGCTCTATCTATTATAATTTATTATTTACAAACAGATTCAGAAATTGATTGATGATGAAGTTTATGCATGGAGAAGATACGAATTTGCCCGCAGAGAACTCAACTTTTATTAAAACACTGGACATTGCAAGATTTTCACTTGCTACCCTAAAAAAAACCAAGCTGCCTTTAAAAGAAGTTTGAGATTGGTTTGAGAACAGAATAATAGGGTATTTTCACAAACGCGAGATTCTGTTGAAAATGTATGGAATATTTAAAGATCATTTTTCTAATTTTAATCATCCTACTAAAAATGTTTGTTTTTTATGTTTTCATACAAATTTACTTATTTTAAAAACGATCAAAAACCGACAAAACCAAAATGGCTCGTGGTTGGCAAGGGCACCAAATACGCACGTCAACAAACAACAAAGTACTACTGTCAGAAAATTTTCAAGGCCGGCCAACGCTTATGACGTCACACGTCAGCCCCTCCCCAACATATCATTTTGGCGGTATTACAAAAGTAGGAAAATTAAACTCGCTGTATAAACTGTATTCGTCAACATAAAAATAAAATAAAAATCCCATAATAATCGTAATTTTTTGCTTAATTTTTTTAAGCAATAAAAAATGTGGAAATACCCTATTGTGATGTGGAGATAGATATAATAATGAAATTTTACTAAAATTAACTGGAGGTAAGGAGAAAGTGTGTAAATAGGAAAAGTTAATCAAACTGGAGTGTTTTTAATTAGTTAACTAGCTCCGCAATTAAAAGTTTTTCTAGTGTAGTCACAGCCGTTCAAAATTCTACGTATTATCTACTTAAATTATTATGCATGGTTTACTCACAGTTACATCTTACGACATTCAAGTTTAGTATTCCACCTTGAACTCAACGTTTGTAGGTACCTAACATATATTTTTTATTGAAATAAAACAATTACTTTGTTTGAATCATAAGGGTATAAAAATTAAACTGATCCAAAATTAACATTATGTGAGCTTATATACATACAGAAAGAGACAAAACATAATATAAAGGAACAGTGAGAAAGTGAAATTAATATCTTACATGGTGATAGAGAGAAAGAGAGAGGTGATATCTAATGAGTTATCATATTATGTCTACAGGGACATGTGATTAAGGGATACGGTGATTAAGGTTTTTACTAGTTGATGGGAAATATCGCTAATATCGGGCTATTGGACACATTTAACTGATTATTAAGTATTTGGGTTTTTGTTTAAACAGCTTTTTTTATTTCGAGTGATTCTAAATTATTTAGCCTGTTACCATGGCCATTTCTGTGTAAAATCTTAGCGCCGGTGCTTTTATTGAAGGTATGATCTTTATCAATAAGATGATTGGCGAATTCAGAAAATCCATTATTATTTAAGCATCTAAGATGCTCTTTTTTATTCCCTGATGATGCTTATGTTAAGCGAAACCGGTCGGTGTTAGAAAAATTAAAATAAATAATTCGTGGTTTCAAAATTCGTGGTTTTAATTCAATTAATATGTCAAACCACAAAGTGACTGCTTTCTACCAAAATATATTTTTGAATAAGTTAGATTTTGAAAATAGTCGTACCCTAGCTACTAGCAAACGACGTTCCCCCAGTTTAATTACACAATGCCTAAAAGCTAAAATTATGGCTGAGATATTAAAATTAACGAAGTGGAATTACTTGCTGGAAATGAATCGTAAACTTAAATTGTTTAATACGCAAATGGAATTTCGCTGTTTACCTATAAATTTCATAATATACTTTTGTGACTTAATGAGAAAATAAATAACTTTTTTCGACGTTTTTTCCAGCGCGAGACATTTATTTTCATTATAATACTATTTGAAGGCATTCGTCTGAGATATTTAAATGCGGATACTTAATTCTAATGGCGTAAAAATAAAATATTTGATATTTTTTATCACACTCGAGAGCGAAAACAATGGGAAATTAACATTAAGTAGGTATAAAAAAATGATACTAAAAAATAACGAAAGTTCTTAGTGGTAAAAATGGACTCAATTATTAGACTTTTATTGAAACTCGTATTTATTTTAAGTTATACAATATTAAAAATCTGTAAAAATAGTATTCGCTTATAACGTTATCATCGTAAGAAAAAAAAACACAGAAAAATTATATACGATTTTTTTTCTTTTGATTTGAAACGGGTTTCTGTTATGACCATCATGAGAAATATATGTACGAGTATAAGTGACTTAAAGTCATGTGGGATGGATTTACGCCCTGTTGGCGTTGATTAGTATGTAAATAACGGGTTTTATAATAAATAACGCTTTTACCACTTTCAACAGTTGAAGTGTTATATGATTTTTGATTTTAAAGGCCAAAAGTGTTTTTGTTATTTATTTTTGGGGTGTTATGGCGTGTTACGCTATCTCCTTATTTAGCCAACGTTTCGGACAAGTTACAATGTCCATCATCAGGGCAGATGTATTGAATTATTACAACCACAACAACAACACATCTGCCCTGATGATGGACACTGCAACGTTGTCCCAAACGTTGGCTAAAGAAGGAGATAGCGTAACACGCCATAACACCCCAAAAATAAAAAAGTTTAAGTATTAATAATTAATATGTACTACTAGGTACACAGGTTGGAAATTGATTTTATTTAGAACAGGTAATTCTAGCAATGAATTAATTGCGGGAGCGCTTCTGATAGAATACTAATAATAATATTTAATTAAAGAAAGAATTTCTGTATTTAATATGATATCGCATTCTAACAAGACAAATAACATAATATCATAAAACGTCTTCTGGTTCATTTCTTCTTGGTGCGCATTTTTTCACGGGATTATTCGGCAAACAACATTTGGAACCATTGACATAGGCAACACTAGCTTTTACCCTAGTGCTATCAGTATCTATTTATTTATACTTTATTTGTCACGCACACGCTTATTCAATAACGTCACCATTTTGTAAGTCCATTATTTGAATACAAATATTCAAACAATTTTATATAATAATATTACAACCACAACAACAGGTATTCATCGTCGTCTTACTTGAGATGATCCGGCAGACAGTAAGCAATTATTAAGTATTTTTGTTTTCGTTGTTTATTTTGGGGTGTTATGCCGTGTTGTGCTACCTCCTTCTTTAGCCGACGTTTCGGACAGCGTTGCAGTGTCCATCATCAGGGCAGATCCGTCGATGTGTATTAATGTGTATTAAAAGTATTTTTGTGTTTAATTCGTAGAAAATATATCAAAATCAAATTGGATAATGCTATTATTCAGTTCTGCTAGTATTTAAGTTTTTATTTTATTATTGTGATAGCTGTTTTGGAATACATGGCCATTTTCAAATTCAGTGTTTGAAAATGGCATTTTAAACCGAAACAGCTATCACAAAAAAAACTAAAATAAATAAATAAATTCAGAACTTTAATAAAAAAGACAAAGAAAAAACAAGAAGCAACATGGCAGGAGGTAAATCTGCAGGTCACGATGGACTTTTTAGAGGACTTGTAAAACACGCGGAGGGGTACTATACAACACTGCTCCCCTCTCTCTTCACAGCCATGATCGGGCTCGGTCCCATTACAAAAGTACTGTCCAATAACATAATAATTCTGATTAAAAAAGTCACCAAATGAACCTCACATCATCCATTTGATTTCTTAGATAATGGTTTAAGAGGTTACTCATAGATGGCACTAGATATCAGTTTAATAGTTAACCCACAAATGGCATATAGCTGTCGATAATGCAAGAATTGGACTATAATCGATGCGATTGCATCCTCAAGGTCAGGGCCCAGAATTATTACTACCGTATGGTAGCTAAAGCCATCTGAGTTCAATATAATCTATCACACTCATAAATGTAGAAAGTGTTTATGGTGTGAGAAAAACCCGGAGTTACAACAAACTCGCTCAGCTGGTAGGAAGCCACGTCGCCTGACACAATAATTGCAAGAATCTTTTTTCTGAAATAATTTGGTCAATGCAAGTTTTTATCGCAATTTATTATTGTGTTATTCTGGCATCCCAAAAATAATTATGGATGGACACACAGGTGGAAAGAGAAAAGTGAGATGACCCAGACTTAGGTAGGAAGACGAGGTAAGAGGGAATGCAGCACTGCTTCTCCAGGTAACAAACTGGAAGTTAGCCGCTGAGGTCAGGAGGAGTTGGAGGCGAATTTTGCGAGGCCATAGTTCGATATGGGCTGTTAGGCCATCGGAGAGAGAGAGAGTTTTTTTTTATTTTTTATAGTGAATACCTCACAAGAGTCCCAACTGCTCCCGTCTGGAGCCAGTGAGACTATGGCATCCCCAATTGGGGTATGTTATGAGGCTGAAGGTAAGTGGGAAAGGGAAGGAGACGAGGAAGAGGAAGGTAAGGAAGCACCTGGCTATTCAGATCTAGTAACTAAACACGGCTAAAGCCATTTCAGGCAACGTTTCAATTCTCAATGGTGGTCTTACACCAGGGCGATACTAAGAGTATCTTCCACTCTGGAACGTGCCGCAAATATACTATATATTATTTTAAATAATTAATTGTGAAATAACACAAAGCAATTAAATAAAATTTATTTGCGCACGCCGGGTTCGAACCCGCGACCTTCGGAATGGCACTCCAACGCCCTACCGCTGGACTACGCCGGCCGTCAGTTGTTCTGGCTAACGTGCATATCTAGTCAATCCTTAAAGGTTCATTTTTGTACCTAAAAGACCAACCTCGAGTATATTATATCTACGCATTTCCTCACATGTCGTTGGATATTGTTTTGCTCCTGGTTTTCTTTAAGGCTTCTACATCCGGATTTGGATAACAAATGTAACATATTTTTTTCCGCTTTCGCTTCCGAGTCATCGCCTCCCTGAAAGCCTAATGGGGTGCCGCGCTTTCCGCAGAAGCTTCTATAATGGAAAATTATAACTTTCGGCTTTTCGTTGTGTGAAAAAAAAACAGGAACACGTGTTTGATTAAACAAACGAGGGCAAAATACTTGTGAGATATCCGTCATTAGAAAAGTGGAAGCTAAGTGTCGAGTAACCGTTAAATAACATTACGCGGAAAATAGTTAATTGAATAAAATTTTATTACCTTTCGATTAAACAAATATTTTTACTGATCAAAAAACATAGGTAATAGGTACATATTTAAAGTATTCTCCTACTGCAGTGGTCGTAAACCACTACTCGCGACTCACATGTGTTTTTTTTGTCTACTTGAGTTTCTTTTTCATATGAAAAAAGCACAAGTGTCCCAACTGCTCCCATCTGGAGACAGTGAGACTATGGCATCCCCAAGTGGGGTATGCTATCAGGTTGAAGGTAGTGGGGAAAGGAAGGAGATGTGGAAGAGGAAGGTGGGGTTAAATGAATTAATTTGTGTTATTTTACAATTAATTAATTTAAAACAATATTTAGTATATTTGGGGAACATTCCAGAGTCGAAGATACTCTCAGTATCGCCCTGGTGTAAGATCACCATTCAGAATTAAATTAAACTATTTATAGTTTTTATCCTTACCCGTTATGGTTAATTATGTTAACTAGAATAAATAAATAACTTTGTATCAACCACTATTATATAATCACAATTACCTACATGTTTCGAAACCTTTGGTTTCTTCGTCAGGGTAGTAAAATATATTAAATAAAAATAATTATAAAAATCATTATTTTGATATAAATAAACAGTTAAAAATTTTACACACAAACAAAACAAATTTACAATTAGCAAACTTAGAAATTTTAGAAATTATAAATAGGGTTTAATAGTAAATTAAATATTATTAATAACAAAATATTTTTTTAAAATAGCAATCTCTTAAATTTATTTTCTTATATTTATATTTAATATAATTTATTTTTGTTATTTAAGCATATTGATTGTATTTTCATAATTTATATAATGTAATTTTCATACTCTAAAATAATTTTTATATTTAATTTTAAAGAATTGTTTTTTACGATATTTTTTAATTAATTAATCACCTCTCTCTATAATATTGTTGTCCATAGTTATTTTTAGTCTATACTTGTTTGTTTCTTTTGTTATTTAATGTTATTACTACCCTGACAAAGAAACCATCGGTTTCGAAACATGTAGGTAATTGTAATTATATAATAGTGGTTGATACAAAGTTATTTGTTTAATTTAATTAAAAATGATGTCACAAAGTGATTTTGCGAAGTTTGAAGAAATAATTATGTTAACTGTTAAAAATGTATTTTAAAAACACTTTTATTGTATAATTTTGTAAAGATTTTGAGAGAACAAATAAATTGAATTGAATTAAATTGAAATTTAATAGAATTAAAACCTTGCTTGAAATGGCATTGAAAAGCCAAATACTTCTATAGCCCACCTTCTCACTCTACCTCATCTCCTTCACATCCCCACTACTTTTAGACTCACAACATACCCCAATTGGGGATGCCATAGGCTCTCTGGCTCCAGACGGGAGCAGTTTGTGGTATTCACATTTAAAAAAGAAAGCTATAACCTTCACGTTTACGCCACCGCTAACTTATACGAGTAGAACTGACACTTTAAATAGTACGTGTTTGCGTTTCTCTGTTAATTATTTTATAAATAATCATATTATATCGTTCCTCTTATATTCATTAACGAAGAATATAATACTAATAAATCAAAACAAAACATGAAAGAGAATAACACAAACTAAAATAAGGAACGGTCTCAACCCTCACTTCAATCCAGGATCTCTTATCTTACAGGGGCACAACGCCTTAACTAATTCGGTTACTGGGACCATTATTTTTTTCTTTTATTTATATCGATCTAATTTTTCAAAATCAGAATTGACAATACTATCCTCTAATAAACTAATTTACCCATATTTTTGGCAGCTATCTTTTTGGATGATTATAAAGTTAATTAGTTGATGATATTGTTATTTTTTTAATTTTTTTTATAGTGAATACCTCACAAGAGTCCCAACTGCTCCCGTCTGGAGCCAGTGAGATTATGGCATCCCCAATTGGGGTATGTTATGAGGATGAAGGTAAGTGGGGAAGGAAAGGAGATGAGAAAAAGGAAGGTTGGGAAGTACCTGGCTATTGAGATCTAGTCACTAAACACGGCTAAAGCCATTTCAAGCAACGTTTCAATTCTGAATGGTGGTCTTACACCTGGGCGATACTAAGAGTATCTTTCACTCTGGAACATGCCGCAAATATACTATCTATTATTTTAAATAATTAATTGTGAAATAACACAAATCAATTAAATAAAATTTATTTGCGCACGCCGGATTCGAACCAGCGGCCTTCGGAAAGGGAGTCTAAGGCCCTACCGCTTGATCACGCTGGCCGCCATGTTACTGTATATACAAAATGAGGTCGACAAAAATGATAGAAAAAAATAAAGGTCTCAATAACGAGTTGGTTAAGGCGATGTGCCCCGATAAAAAAAGAGATCCTGGGTTCGAGTCCCAGTCGTAACCGTTACCTTTTTATTTTTCTGGGTCTTGTTCTGTTTCATATTTCGTTTAGATTAACATCTTCTTCTTCAACATTATACTACTTGCATTTAAATTTCTTGGGGTTAATCTTAACAAGTAAAGTCAGGTTGTTGATTTTTCAAGGGTTTGCAATTTTTAGTTTACGCACAATAAATCACTCCCGCAATAATTATAATACTTTGTGATTTTGCACGGGTCTGCGCTAGATTACCTATCATATTTTGGCTGGCCCCAATGTGTTACGAACATATATTATATACTTGTCTATATTAAATACATAATATTATTGACTATATTATATTAATCCATGTAATACCAAAACAACCCCCTTTCCACCTATTGCAAATCTTTTGTAAAAATTTCATAACGTTAGAGCTATCCATTATATAAAGGAACCTTTGCAAATGTGCGCAATATTACTCAACAAGGTTTCATCGCAAACGGATGAAGAGTATAGGAAATAATTTCTTTCCGCCAGAGCTCATTATTATATAAAGAAACCATCTCAGGCATGATACCTCAAATCCCCAAAGTTTCAACGCAATCGGATGAATAGTACAGGAATGAATTTCATAACGCCAGAGCTCACTATTGTATACCTATGGAAATTAACCCGGGCATGCAAACATCAAATCCACCAAATTTCATCGCAATCGGATGAATAGTATAGGAAATAATTTCATAACGCCAGAGCTCAATATTATGTATATAGAAACCATCCCACGCATGCACACATCAAATCCACCAAACTTCATAGCAATCGGATGAAGCGCATTTAATATTTTTTAATTTTTTTTTACTTTTGATATATTGGCATATAGAGCTCCGGGCCAAAAAGGCCACCTTCATTTTCATCACAAGTTTATATTATTTGGTGGTTGGAAAATTGATAAAAATGTATCTTGGAACACTACCCTGTTTAAGCAACGATATCATGCCACGATATAGACTTTGTGCATAAATCTACGTTACCAATACTGTTGGAAGAAAGTGTAAGTTTACCAACGAAAGTAGTTGATCTTAATCAAAACAACATTTTACATGGTTCTTTGTGAGCGAACCGTAGCCCATAAAAAAGGTTACCAATGGTCGATACAAGTTTTACTGTAAGTCAGGTGAGCTTGTATTATTGGCAATGATATAAAGTATACAAGGCTAGCCCTCTATTCGCAATTACTGATTACGTTAAGCAATCGTCGACGTCAGCGTTTGGAAATGGGGTAATAAATGTATAATAATATCAGATACTGATAAACAATCACTCCACAGGTGTAGGCAGAGATTACGGAACGCCATACAGGTTTGTCTTGACACACACTCCAAGCATCATTCGAATTCATATATCTCAATGTCTCACACTCGTACAAGGTGGCACAAAAGTTGTCATCTGACGTTCTTTGTAATTTTTTTTATATATAAAAAATTTTGGTTTTGCTTTTGGATTGTGTTTATTTGATGCCTCAATTTTTTTTCCATTAAGTCGTAAAAATGATATCGGCTAGAATTGATGACCACGGGCCCGATTTATGGCAGTTTCCATCACTCTTTCTATAACTTCCGGCGATAGGTTTTCGCATTATTGACGGATATACTCTTTGAGGGCTTCAAAAGTCTAAAGCTTAGATTCGGGACTTCAAAAAAACCCACAAAAAGAAGTCTGGCACGCTTAAATCGGGCGATCTTGCCGGCCAGTGCAAATCACCAAAACGAGAGATTAGGCGACCCAGATATGCGTTTTTTCAAAAAATATCGCGTTTTTGAGGAATATAGCGATTTATATCATACTGACGTAAATCGTTGTATTTTGTATCTGTTTGCTTCACAAATGTCAAAGCCGAACTGAAATTTGCCTTCATTTGAAAAAAATATGGCATTTTCCGATAGGATGATGACTTTTTCGCCGCCTTCTACAATTCTACATACTCTTCTGTTATTCTGACATGACTCAAGTAATTGATTTATTGCATCGTGCCACGCTTTCCTCTAGCGTCTGCGATAAATTAAGTGTATTTAAGTACCTACATATCAAAAATTACACTTTCCACATTGACAAAAATATTAACCTACCCGAAGGATTTTAACTTATTTAAGGACATTCCTGAGCATATTTAAAGGTAAAAGTAGATGTCATTTTGCTCTCGAATGATTTTTTTTTTCAATTTAAAAAAAATATATATTAACAAAAAAAATTATATTAACGTTTTTTACTCCAAATATGCTCGGAATCGTTTGTTAAAATCCATCGGGTACGTGCCATTACACCCTGTATAAGTTATTATTATGCACATACAGAAATGACGTAAGCAATGTGTATGCTCGTTATCTATCTACCTATCCAGCACAACTAATAAAATCAACCAAAAAACAAAAATGGCCCTTTGTAAGGCTATGAGTCAAATACTACGTGTCTAATCGGATTCAAGATAATACATTTTCTCTTGGTAAAGAGTCTGATTCTAGGACATCAATACACCGCTAAAACCAATCTTATAGATTATGTGCCAATGCCAACACCAGTGTTCCAGAAAAGTGAGTAAAGTTAACTCTTGTTTTACCATTCACTTTAGTTTTCCGAACTTTTATAAGGGCAGAAATCGTAAACCAGAGGCTTTAGTACTGAATTGAGCCTTTTGTTGTTGTTGTTGTTTTGTAATGTTGCAGAAAATTCCCGATTACCTAAAGCTTCCAGAATTGTATGCACTTTACTCACAGACACCCTTATTTGGACAGAATGGTGTCTGTGACGGGCGGGTGGGCAGCTGAGCATTGTTTGCAAATTTACTTTACTACTTGACTTTCAAAACAGGATGAGGGTTACTTTCTATGTAGTGAAAAATACACCCTGTTTATTTTTCAAGTACTTATTTACTGAGTTAGTTTTCATTTTCTGGCAACATTGACAGCTCTATCTGTCGGTAATGTAGAGACAGTTTTAATTAGTCGGAAAAGAAGATTTCTTAGGAAAGGGTCATTATTATTGTTTGTGTCCTTTAGGATTTCATATAAATATCAATGTTTTGTTTTTTGCTGGTCATTCTTAACCAAATTTAGTAAAACAGCAAAGTCTGTGATAATCTGGGGGAATCTATTGAAGCCGGGTAGTAAATAATTATAATGTACAAGTGAATATATTGTAACAGTGTAAATAAAAACAGTGTCAAACAACAAATGTTTTTAATGAAGGAAGCCCTAAATCATTTTAACTGAAGGAAGGAACCCCCAAATTTAACACACCCATCTCCTATTCCCACCCCCTAAAAATAATTTTAATAGATTTTGTTGATACAATTTCACACTTTCAAAATAATAGAAACATTTAGTCTACGTCTTCTGATTTCGCACAAATCCCGGGCAACACCGGGGACTTCAGCAAGTTATACATCGATGACAATTCTACGAACAGTTTTCTAACAAAGTATAATTTAAAATGTCTGAGACATGTATGGACTGTTGTATTTTAAGGGTTCGGTGTTCATGTGAATGATTAACACAGCAAAGTCGCCATACTAAATACCTTTAGTATTTTTTTCAAAAATTGCCTCCTTTTCTACAACATTTGGCACACTTGTTTCAGGTTGACGAACCCTGTCTAAGAGCTACATAAAACTTTTATTGTACCCTCATTGGTTCCCACTGCGCTGTTTCTTCTTTTTTTTATCGTGGTTAGTAAGAAAATAGAAGAAAATAAAATATACATTTACCTACCTAGCTGTGAAACAAATTCCTTTACACTTTGTAGTTCCGCCCTTTTCAAACATAATCAACTCATGCAATCGTATTAACAACGATTAGTAATAAATAATAACTTTATAATACATCTTTACGCTTTTGTAGTGTTCCGTTATTTAGTACACATTAACAGATTCTCCAATAACACCATGTTGGAGAATACTTCTTGGTAATAACAGATTCTTGATATTTTATCTGCTTTTATTATATACTTCGCGTATTACAATATTGACCTCGTTAATCGACCTAACTAGAAGCTGGCTAAATGGATTCTGATCAGAGGGTTCCAGTGAACACTCACTCAGAGCTGCTTGACCCTATGTTGGTTCCCACAGGTACTAGGCTACTTGCCATCTAGCGGATCTAAGGACAGCTCTTAGCAATGCCAACTATGTCTAAAAGCCGGAAGCTTTTAGATACACTACAGCCTTCTTTCATTTATTTACTGGTTTCACTCCGCTACATACATATTACGAACAACGATTTTTTTTATGGTCAAATTCGTAGAAAGCTATTTTTAACATTCAATAATATGTTTATTTAACATTCAATAATATGTTTATTTATGAACAACTTCTGCCATGTAATTATTTTTATAAATTAAGTAATAGTTTTAATAAATAAAAGCGCCAATATTACCATTATTACGTAAACATCTTCCAAATGCTGGTAGGGCTGTTAACGGAGGTAAATTTTACTTAAATGCATATAGAAAAAAATTATAATGAATCAAAGCATACATTGAAGATTATATAGAAACTTTGTAACTAACTAACCAACCAAATATCACGCAGGTTCCAAGGGGGGGAGGCAGAGAGGTCACACAATCCTTGCCTCATTCACGTTCGTATATCGTCTCATTTTTATAATTAAGAGGATACTCGGCGGTGATTTTTCCATACAAACGTATTCCATATTTATCTCTCTGGATTTTAACCCTAGAGAAAATATTGTTTTTGCATAAAATAGATATCAACTACTAGCGTGTCGGTACTTTTGTTTTTTTTTGATAAGTTACTTTTTATAGAAGTTATGACCTTCCAAAAATCAATAAAATTGACTGGTTTAAACGCCGTCAAAAGATGTTCAGTATACAAACCAGACAATGTTTTTTTAAAAAAAGCAAAATGTACAGACATAGAATAGTTTTTTCTTATGTAGTTGGTAAAAAAAATTGAAAATCAGTCCACTTTTGGAGGAGAAAAGTGGGGAATACAAAACCTCCATTTTAGTTAGGTGTCAGTGCATTGTCCCTTTCGCTGAATATCCGGTGGAGTAAGAGCAACATTGACAGCAATATTTTAGTAAAATCTATTTCTGCACCACCGGGTATCATCTTAACTAGCTGACTCGCCCACACGCTGCTGTGGCTAAGGAAACACAATGACATCCAATGGATGGTTACCTAACCTGGATAACTAAGTGCTGTGTGTTGTATCAATAAATTAACTCACACCGCCATATGTCAGAAACTTATGGAACAAATATTTTCAAATAATTGTCCCGTGAAAAACATTTAATTCGCAATAATAAATATTTAGGTCAATAATCGAGATAAAAACTCTATCCTATATTTTTAGTTGGACGAAACTACACACAGTAAAATAAATTTCATCAAAATCGGTTAAGTAGTTTCGGAGTTTACCTTGGACGAACATTGTGACGCGAGTTTTTTTTAAATACAAAAGATGTGATAGATAGATTGCAATACTTAAAAAAATGTTAAACTCTGTCGAAGGCCCTATACAGGCGTACGTTGTGGTGTTTTTTCTTTCTGAAGTATTCCAACGATCTTTTCACATAGAATATTGCTGTATTCGTAGAGAAATCCCATTTTTACTCCCTTTATAATTAAATATGTATTATACTCCCCTTCTAAACCATTAAAAACAGCGATGTTATAGACTTATGGTCGTTAATACAAATCTAATAGTCACTTTAAAAAAATTTTATGTACGTATGTGTTTTCGATTTATATAAATACTATCTTTTACGTAAAATCCAAAAAATAAATTAATGAAAACCAACCCGTACAAACCCTCCGCTTGGGGCGCTAGTGTTGCATGTTGCAATCCCAGTGTACGGAAAATCCCTGTTATTCTATAAAATTTTTACTTTTATCAAGAATCGGCAGAATCGAAACAGAATATTTTGTAACAATTAATATAAGCAATAATTATTAGCCTGAAACACTCATCGATATTGAAAAAATCTTCCGAGAAAAGATACATGTCGCCGACGGGACTCAAACCCGTGTCCTTCTGATTTCCGATCAAATGCTCTACCATTAAGCATACTCGCCAAATAAATCAATAATATATACTAGTGTTTCGTTCAACAATTACTGCTTATTACATTTTTTCCACCTGCAAACAACGAAATTTTATTTTAGTACTTATAAAGGCATTATAAGTACTAAATCTCCCACTAGGTGGCGTCGAAATAAATTATATCTACATTTTTTTGGTGAAATACTTTTATCTTGTCAAATATTAATTATTATTTTTAATTGATAAACTAATGTTAAAGACAAGATTTTTATGCATAGCACGAAGGGTAACAATTATTATAAGCAATAATTTTATTAACCTGAAACTCTCATCCACGAAGAATATTTTGTTTTACCTAAAATTAAACACTAAATACTACTATTTGTTTTTGTCAGATGACCAATCTTCACCCATCCAAAATTTGTAAATTACTTAAAAATCAATGGGAGACTTTGAAAACTAAATTTCTAGTAGGCTGCTGTAATATAGGCTGTTGGATTCTATTTCGGAGAAACTTTTCACAAAGTAACTCAATATCAATAAGTGACTCTCATCCACCCTGGGGGAGAGTAGGGAGTGAGGTTGCGGGGCTAAGGGATGACCCTGATCACAGATCCATCCCCCGGCAGCCTTCAATCCTGCCCATGAATACATTAGATCCTTACAAAATATCTCGTGTCAAAACGCCTCCGTGCTTCTAGAGGGTTGATATCGAAGATACAGAATACATTAGATGGGTTGGGCATAAGAAAATTCACTGAAATTGGGCTTTCTCAAGTTTTCTTGTAGAATAATTCTATTGTTGGTTTTATATTTAACTTTTAACACATACAAATACGTATTTATCAGCGTAGACCAATAAAATAACAACATTTAAAAATAAAGCAAATAAATGAGAATACAATAATATTGTACCTATTCTCATTTTTTGGTTTATATATTTTTGCATTATATTCTAATGTAAAACAATTTTGGTTAAGTAGCTAAATAAAATAGTGTAATTATGAAATACCATCTAGATTAGGTTAGGTTAGATTAGGTTTATTTTGTTTGTTTAATTTACCAAATTTATGAAAATTGGGTTTCTAATGCACAGCAGTTTTTTTTTTCATAAATTGTAATCAACAACCAAAAAAAATAGAAAAAATTTAGAAACAAAAACAAAATATTTTTTTATCAAAAAAGATTTATTTTATTTGTATGCACCTATCACTCCTGGACATATTTATCCCCAGATTCCTACCCACCCCTCAAACCGTTTTCCATCCCAGGACTTCCTCTCCTTCCTTTACCTTAAAAAACCCTCCACACAATATCTTCGAAGATGACATAGGTCCTGAGGGAATTTTTCTCTCAGGGCCTCCTGTGTGGAGCTAATGCTAATAAAAGCTAATAAAAAAATGCATGGTAGCTAACTCCTAACAACAAAGACATACCTTTAAAAATCAACCAAAATATAAGAAATAAGAAATTTTATAAAATATTATATTATGACGCCGACTTTACTACTAAAAACTTAACTAAGAAGCACATCTGCAGTTCTCGGAATAATCTTACGCAATTTGTAAATACTGTACATTTTGTAAATATTATAAATACACATCATCATCATCAATCATCATACAGTGTTATTATTCCGACCAGCACGCGCGGAGTTATCACGACTCACCGATAGCTCCTCTTTCAACCGGAGGCCCATTTTTCTCCTCATCATAGGAGATTCCTCACTTGCCTCTAAAAAACTAAACACCCCAACATTGATTAAAAAATATGGTAAAACCAACATTTTGAACATATTATCATTTTTAGACAAAGAACAGTCTTAAATGGATATTTGATAGCTATATAGTTCATAATGAACTGATATTTGATTGAATTTCCGACGTCTATTTTCTTTGCCGAATGCATTTTAAAGCATTTAACATACCTGCCTACTTAATCCGATAAAAAAATGTTTATCATTGAAGAAGAACATAAAAATTTGTTAAAACCTAACATTTGTATGTATTATCTTTTTTAGATATATTATGCTCATAAATGGACATTTGTTAGCTCTATAATTCATAATGGACTGATAATTGATATAAATTTCCGACGTCTATTAACTTCGCTGAATCTCTGTATAAGCATTTGACATACCTGCCTACTAAACACAATAAAATATGTTTATTATTGGCGAAGAAGATAATACTAATTAATATTAACGAAACACGAAAGAGAACAAGAAACAGAAAATAAACGGTATGTTTCGCAAATGGGAATCTCTGTCTTCTCGAGACAACACATTAAACCACTCGGCCATTGGGACTTGTTTAATTTCTCTAATTTTTTGTTCTCATATCTATTTCAAATTCAAAATTTACAACTATTTTTCACATGTTTGTTTGGCTGTTATCTTTTTTAATGATTACAAAGTTCTTCGGAACTTATTTTTAACCTAAAGAGTGTCTCTGATAAACATATCCAATTTTTTTTTATGCGACACTTATTGACTTTTTCTGGGAGTCTAGAATGAATATTCAATTTTATTAGAAGAATTTTTTAATAACTTTTGAAAGTTATACCCTTCAATGTTATATTAATCATTGAAGAAGAATATAATTGCTACTAAAAAATCTAAACTAATTATAACGACCTTTACATTTTTATTGTCTGTTCTCGTTTATGTTTCATTTAGATTTATTAGTACTACCTTCTTCTTCAATTGTATTTTACGCTAATCGGTATAACCTTCAAAAGTTGTTAAAAAGTTATATCAATAAAATTGAAAAAATCTTTTTTTATCACGGTCACATGTCATTTCTGCTGAAAAGATCAAACATCTTTTCTTATTTCAATGACTTTTGAATGAAAAAAAGGTTCCTCAAACGCCACGTTTCCTTTGAAAATATTTGATTCTAGCTTTCATAAATCATATTTCCAAGTTAGCAGGAATCACTTATTCAAATCACGTTAAATGATTTTCTTAGAGGCTCGTCTTCTATAAATCTTTTTTGTATTTCGTTAAATTTAAATATTTTACTAAGACTATGAGAGAGGCCAGTGTGGCTTCTGGATAGTCTGTGCATTTGAGATTGTGTATTGGGGAATTGATTTTGGTTGCTTAAGCATACTATAAAGAATACCTACGTTTTTATCGATTCAATATTAGTTAAACGAAAAATGGAAAGAAAAAAAAAACATTTTACAAAGGATGATGGACATTTATAATATACTCTGTAAAAATGATTGGGTGGCTTCAAGGAAAGTGTGTATTAAAAAGCAGCAAGTGATCAAGTTATCCACTACTGCGGGTAAATATGAAAAATCGATTATTTGTGACCTTGGAGGAAATGTTTTATCCGTCCAAGACTTTTCTAGGTAAAATTGTTAACAACGGCTTTTGCTATGTCAAACTCATTTAATAATGCATTATTGTAAAAAGGTGATGACACGTATTAGTTATTATAGTTACAATTGATTTAATACACAGTTTTTTTTCCTATTGACTGCTTAATTATTTATTTATTACTTGGGAGCGGCTAACATGCCTTGCGCAGCCCGCCTATAAGAAGCTGAATATTCAGGTTTATATATTATTATATATCTTTAATTATATATTATCTTATAATATTATTTTTAATCCAAAAATGGCAAAAGCAGGAAAGTACTAAAAGAGGAAGTTAAAATAATATTAAAAATATAAATCTCGCCACAGGGAATATTATGATAAAGGTCTTATATGCCAACAACGTTATTATTTTCCAAAATTATTATTGTTTTGTTCGCACTTTCCTCCGACCTTACGTCGTTATCGACTCTTTTGAAATCTGATCGACCTATAGTCGTCGAAAATCTGGCATGAGTGGAGTGCCAGATTTTTTTCGATGACCTCGACTATTTTTCTCATTCCCTTTAGCTCGTAAATCTTATTCGATTTCGTATTCATTTATGTTTATGAAACTGTTATGAATACAAATGAAATGCACAAATAATATTATTCTCTCATACAAATACAATAAAGAAATAATTACTTACTTCCTAACATTAGGCTTTGGTATTTGAAAAATCTCATATGATATCTTATAACTTGTGCCAAACCAACGTTTCCTATACTTTAAATGATAATCTCATGAAATAAGTCAACCTGAAAACCCTTTGTACTATCGTTTGTAAAATCGTAAGACTGTTACTAACTGTAATTTTATATTCAACTCTCTGAAGCACCCGGCGTTTCTGGGCTTTATTCTGCTTTGAGAGGTGGGAAAATGGGATGGGGTAGTTTTTCAAAATCTCGTATAAACAGTGACCTTCCTCTTGTTTTAAAGTTCAAGCGTGCAAATGTTTATTAATCTTGAAATAAAACTATAGGTTTTAATAAATATAAACACCACGCCGGCCACCATCCACAGCCACTCCTCTTTATATAATTAACTAAACCTACAAGAAGAAGCACATGAGCGTAATTTTTAGATAGTTTATTTTTGAGGTAACGGCATGCAAGATGTTTTCCGATTACAAACATTTTCAAGGTAAGCGAAATCTTGTTTTTTAAGAACACAAAATTTTGTTATGAACACACCAATAAATATTTATTTAAAGTATTTTTAAATACATTCAAATTGAAAATCAACTTATATGGTTCCAAATTACACGAATCTTGCTTAACCTCCGTGATTGCTGGCTGTTACTGTTGCAAATCGCTATATTATGAAGTGCATGAAGTATAATAGGAAACTCAACCAGAGTTAACCCAGATACCATACTCAACATGACGTTGTTTGTTTTATATGTCGGTGTCAAACATGTGCCAATTTCCACAACACACACGTGGCCTATTACACACATGCGTTGCTTGCATGAATCATGTTTTTAAACGCTACATTATAATATATTGTATGTTGAATTCATAAAAAAAAATCCAGTTAAATTGAAAATAAGTTCATTTTCATTTTAAGAAAAAAGAATAATACACTGTGAAATTTGCGAATATCACATTATAATTAGTCCCTTTCTGGCTAAAAACAAAATAAAATAGGAAACATACCAAAAGGCTCTTTCTCAGTGGCGTTTGAAAAGGATATCACTGTCGGAAATAAATACATAATGCACCAATACATACTAGGGTTGCTTTGTTGGTAGTTCTATAAGACTAAGATTCTGAAACTCTATCAAATCGAGCCGAAATTCAGACCTTATCAAAAAACAATAACAATTTATATTGTATTTCAAAGCCTCCATACATTCAATTTCATTGTTCAATATTCAATTGCTCCAGCCGAACATGACGTTGTTTGTTTTATGTGTCGTCGTCAAACACGTGCCAATTTCCACAACACACACGTGGCCTATCGAATCCAAATTGATCCTTCCGACCACATATCCTGGCTGATCCCTTCAGAATGGAAAATACCACCATAACGAGATGATCCATATTCAATTCCTTTCCTCGTCCAAATCCAAACTGATCCGTTTTTGCAACAATTTCCTCGGAAAACCTTCACGGAGGATCTTGTAACCTTTTCAGGAAATAATAGGATGAAAAATTCATGTATTCCGAGGCTGGGCTGGCATCGCATTCAATAGGACCTTTTTCGGTGTGATCTTGAATGATGTTTGAAAATAAATATTTTGACTTCTTGGTGGAATATCACAGTCCTTTTTTCTTTTCCACGAACAATTTAACAGCTCATATTACTGAATTACGACAAAAGGTTGTTCTGAAGGACGTAAATATTTAGACTTTTTTGGTTATAAATGGTAATTAGAAGACAAATAAAACATTATGCATTGGATATAACCAAAAGTTATGCAAGGATTTATTATAGGTGAACCGAGAATCGTTACAAAACACAGTAGATACAAATGAATAAAACGTACATTAAAAAATACAAGGGAATATAATAAATGTTATGACGAAAAATCATTTTTTTTTCTTCTATATTTCCACGATTTAATATTTAAAAATTAAAGCATTAATTTTACATGAAAAATGATACGTAGCTATAGAGCTACATGTATGTTACGTAGGCTGTTATATAGGGGAGCTATTATATATATAAAATGTTTGTATTTTATTTTTCAACTAAAAATATTTTTTCAAATCACTAAGTATAATCACAGTTAAGGTCGAGGTCAGGAATTGGGTGATTACTCAGCTGATTAATATTGACGACTGTGGATTTTTTTTGTTTGTTGTTGAAAAAAAACGACAATAAAAAAGTCATTTACATTTTTTTACTACAAATAATGTCAGTATCACTGTTTAAACTAAGTCAAGTACATCCCTAAACTTCCAATATAATGTAATTATAAGTGAGGCAAAAATATTGAACCAATTATCTTGTATCCGTGAATGTTGAAAAATAAAAGTTAAAAATAAAAACCAAAATATTAAACGCCGAATTACAAAGCTTCATAAGAATAGTATTTTGAATGAGTTCACGTCTTTAGTAAGTAAGTATGTTCGTGAAAGACAGGCTGATAAGAACACGGACAAAAAGAAGAATGTAGGATTTTTAGTAAAAGTAGTTCTGAATGCAATACAAGCGAATAAACCCTGTAAAAAAGAAACGAGTCAGGAATTCTGCAATGAAGTATCTACTGATATCAACCATGGTGAGTTATAGAACTGGCAGAGGAAGAAAAAGTTGAATGAATGTATTAGAAGTAAGATCCCATGGTTTATTTAATAAATGCATTTCATAACAATAAAAAATGTTTTTTAAAATTATTTATTGTAATCAAGTTTTATTTTTTATATACCTACATATACCTACTACCTAACTGTGGCTAACGAAACACAACGTCATCTACTGGATGGTTACCTAACCTAGATAATCAAGTGTTGTGTCAATTAATTAACTCATACCGCCATCTGTCAGAAACTTATGGAACTTAGAAATAATTTCAGATAATTGTCCAATAAAAAATATTTAATCCTCAATAATAAATAAATAAGAGATAAAAACTATCCTATCTTTTAAGTTGGACCAAATTACACACCGTAGGTCAAATCTCATCAAATCGGTTAAGTAGTTTCCGAGTTTACCTTGGACGAACATTTTGACGCTATTATGACGTATCTGGATTTTTATATATAAAGATTTAATATTATTTTTAATTTATTAATTTTTTTTATTTAAAAACAAGGTTTGCTATGTAATTATTACAAAATGAAATGAAAAATACCTTGAAGATAAACAGTTTACAAACAATATCAAAATATAGCTCAATTAACATGATGATGAAGTGGACTATTATTATGAAGATAAGAAAATCAGAATGTAATACCAAAACATGTACCTACAGTCCGCTTCGGAATAAAAATCACCAATAAGGAGAACTGTGAATAAACTACTATAATCCATGTAGGTTTGTAAGATGTACCCACTTATTTTAAGAGACTTTAAAAGTAAACGAAAAAAAACTGAATTGCTGACTGCTTTAGTTCATCAGTGCAATTGACCCAAAGATGACTGACTGCCTTCAGTAATCAGAGAAATACTGAAAATAAGCATAACGCCTAACAAAAGTTTCATCCTTTAAATTTATGTCGATGTTTTCATGCCACTATAGTTGTTAGTGTCGCAAAGTTGGCAAACTTTAGTTTTTCATGCCATAAAACAGATATTTACTTTACCATAAATCAAGATAGTCCCGCTATGAGTTGGGTGCCAGGCGGATTTGTTCGCCTCTACCCAAAATAATGTTTGTTTTATCACATTAGACAAGAAAAATAATATGCCCTCCCTCAATGTGATATTGAAACGCCTCTGTTCAAAAAATCAATAATCCTTTCTTCTGCCATTTTCTGAAGACTGTTTACTAAATGTATGTTATATTTAATGTCTCGTTAATAAGCACGATATGAACCATATGCAAAGATTTTCTTGACTGTGAATGTAAAAAATATTGTTTTTATTACGTGTCGTATTACTATCAACAGCGTACCATCAGATTTTTAAGAATATTGTTTGTTTGACGTACTAATTATACACTGCCAAAAAGGCTTTTAGAATATTTAGAAAAGCCTCCATCCTCGCATTGTATCGAAACACGCTTATCTACAATAATTATACTTTCTATTTATTCTTAGTTTGACGTTAACCAAAATGCTTGTAACATTATCATTAACGTGTTCTTTGTTCTTTGTGGATTATAGGGAATGAAATAAATCGAGGATTTAGCTTCACTAAAACATAATTATCAAATTAATTAAACCTGTATAGTGATTTCATTTTTTTTTAATAACTCTACATAGGAAGTCTTGGGGAAAATAATTTCCCTCAAGTCATCATTGTAGAGAGCTTTTTTTAGGACAGGAAGGAGTGAATATGGTCTGGAAGTGACCTATGTTCTAGGAGGGAGGAAGCACAGAAGTTAGAAAATCGTTCCACAGCCCAGCTGTTGAACCCAAGAAAGAATCACTATGGCCTCCGTCGTTGAGGGGTCAAGCTCTCGATTAGCAATTATGGTTGGGTGTTCAAATACCGGCGTGCCCAAATAATTTTGTTGTTTTTTAATTTGTATTATTTCGCAATTAATTAATCAAAAATAATATATGGAATATTTGCAGCGCGTTCCAATGTGGAAGATACTATCTTCTCTACCCTGGAGTAACACCGCCATTCACAATTGAAACGTGATTCAAAAGCTTTAGCTATGTTTGGTGATCAGATCTGAAGAGCGAGGTACTTTCCCACCTTCTTCTTCCCATTCCTTTTTCCTTCCACTACCTTCAGCCTTACAACAAAACCAATTGCAGAATGCCATAGTGTCACTAGTTCCAGAAGATAGCAGTTGGGAATCTTGTGCGGTATTTAAATGAAAAAAAAAAACCACCAGTTACAAATGTGATAAATACTGTCAACCGTGCGCAAATCTTAGTGCCGAAGGGATCAATGACGAGAGTTCCTAGTTATCTTTCCATTGATATACCAATAGTAGGTACATTTTAATCTCTGAACATTATATTTTCTATAATATTCAAATAAATGCAAATGCAAATACAAATAATTGTATCTCTATTTTTATTTTTTTTTATTTCTATATAATATTACAGTGTTCAAATAATTATTAATATTTGTACATAATAATATATTTTGAACTTTTTATCATGTTGGTGTAAGGAGGTTTGAGAAGGTAAAACTGTGGTTGGGTAATGTTGTATGTTTATTGAACACCTCACTAGGAGAACCTGTGCTCAGGTTTTTACGTGGTTATATTTAAGTCTGAAAAGTATTTATGTGTCGTAGTAGAAAGTCTCTTCTTTATTTATTTTTTAAATAAGTGGTTAATTTAAATTGATTATTTATAAAAATGTATATATCTATATATATATATATATTTTAAGCGTGTGTTTAGTTGGTAAATTCTCGAAAAAAATATTATTTATTTTACACTTTTTTATAGTTTGGTTATAATAATAATAATGTTCGGATAATTTATATAGCGCCGTTTTTGTGAAAAAATCACCTCAAGGGCGCTTTAAAACTTAATCTATACATTCAACATTTGCGTTATAACTGTGACTTAAAACTAAAACTTATAACTAGTGACATAACATTAAGACTTATCTATAACTAGTGACTTAAAACTATACTTATTTAAATGACCGGTTATGTTTGGTTTTACTTTTTATTATGTTGTGTCTAGGTTTGAAAAGGTAAAACTCGGGTTGGGTAATATTGTATGTTTCTTGAAATGTATATTTATAAAAATGTATATATCTATATATATATTTTAAGCATGTGTTTAGTTGGTAAATTCTCGAAAAAAATATGATTTATTTTACACTTTTTTATAGTTTGGTTATGTTTGGTTTTACTTTTTATTATGTTGTGTCTAGGTTTGAAAAGGTAAAACTCGGGTTGGGTAATATTGTATGTTTCTTGAACACCTCACTAGGAGAACCTGTGCTGAGGTGTTTACATGGTTATATTTAAGGGTGAAAAGTATTTATGTGTCGTAGTAGAAAGTTTCTTCTTTATTTCTTTTTTAAAATTAATTATGTATAAAAATGAATATTTATTTTAAGTGTGTGTTTAGTTGGTAAATTCTAGAAAAAATTGTTTTTTTATTTTACACTTTTTTATAGTTTGGTTATGTTTGGTTATGTTTGGTTTGGAGTTTTTATGTTTTGAATATCGTCTACAGAAAAATTATATTTTCTTTAACATTCTTGTGTTAAAATAATTACACAGAATCATGAACATGGCTATTTTTCTTGTTTCACTAGCCGCTCAGTAGCTAGAAAAACGCCATTAATCTTGTGCCCGAATGCGTGCGGGTGCTGGGTAAGAAAACTCATTAACCCCCGAAGGTCAGCGCGTCACTTGCACAGCATTCTTACACACGATCCTACACCTTACACCCCACACCCACACCCCACACCCCACACCCAACACGTGGGGGAGAACTGATGGGTTTATAATTCAGTTATAATTAGTAGCCATGATGCCATTAGAGAAAGAATATTTTGTTATTTTACTGTGCGAATAATCCCAACTACTGAGGCAGAGTGATTGGTAAGCTCTTTGGCTCTGGAATCGAAAAACGCCGATTGAAATCCTTCCGAGATCAAACATCTATGTAGGTTTGGTATTTGTTGTTTCCTTGTGTGTGTAACCGCATTTGCGATTATAATCCTAGATAGGATTTGGTTTACAGACAATACCAGGGCTGTAAACTAGGCTGCGTGTGTCGGATATTTATCAATAAAACACTTGGGTAAAACAAGTCAGGTATATTTACAGGAATACTATTTTTTTACAGTTAATGAAATGCGTAACTACCGGAGGGAAAACAGGCACTTCCAACACGTTGAAACCGGAATGAAATTCGCAAATCATGTTGTGCGTCTTGCTACCGTTATCGGTGATATCAGCGCAGAAAATTTATAAATACTAAATATTTATGGGTGTTAGCTACATAGGTATCTGTATTTTGTAAATTTGGGTGATTTGGGCGAGGCATCTCCAGAAACTGTCCGAGGAGAGGATAGGTCTGCCATGGACGGAGGTCGAACAATCAGCGCAAGACTATGGAGGAGTCTTGTCGAAGCTGTGGGTCCCTGACCCGAATAGGACAAGGGGAAGAAGCTGATGATGATGATGATAGTATCTACATTTATCTTCCAATTTGGGAGACAGGTATACTGCCGCCCCGGGAACCATTTATTGAATAACCAACACCCCTACCATAGGTCACCATTAGTGGGTCGTTACGTTTGATGATTTAGCTGGGGTGCCCGGGTTAATTGGATGAGTTTTTTCTAGGTCTTGGTGCCAAATGCGTTTGCTTACCTACAGCGTAGCGGGCCGGATTGGGATACACTGGTTGAGGGAGACTTAAGCTAGACCTCTCAAGCCAGACTCTCTCGACCGCAGTCAAAAGGGTGGATTCATACGTCACTCCTGAACACACTGACCCCCAAATTTCTTCATTTCCTTAAAAATACTCCATACAATATCTCCTAAGATGATATAGGCCCTGAGGGAAATTATTTTCGTCAAGGCCTCCTGTATGGAGCTAATGTATATATATGTAATAAAAAACAAACTACATCTGGACTACAATCTGATCATCAAAAAAAAAGGAAATGTAATTTCTTCTTCATTAATCGAAATTTGCATGCTTACTCAAAATTGTCAACATGTTTAGAATCCAATGATAAAACATGTTGATAATTATGATTAAATAAGTGGTGTATACAAATATATTTATCTTCATTTGAATTTAAAAAGTGTTTATTTACATTAGTTGTTCTTCTATTTTTTTCAGAATTATTGAGATCTTAAAAAAATAATATCCCATCAAACGGTATACTGAATTTCCGTTTCCTTGAAATGATTGTGAACTATTAAAAACGAAATGATTTTACCAATACTTTTATGACAATAATGTATGTATCTCTTATGCCGTCTCCAGAGACATTCGTTATTTATAAGTACTGATGGGACCCGTATTATCCCGAACTTACAATATGCTTATTTTTTTTTATTTTTTTTTATTATTATTGAGTTAGTTTATACTACATGAATATAAACTAATAAGCACAATGTAACATTTCATTTGATAAATTTAAATATTTTTACAGTAATCATAACATTTCTTTTTAAATACATTCATTCTTTCTTCATTCTTCATAGTTTCAGGCATTTCATCATACATCTTTAGTCCTCTGTACATTATGCAGTTCTGTGATTTTGATTTCTTCATTTGTGGCAATCGAATTCTGTTTATATTTCTTGTTTCATAGTTATGAACGTCTCTATTAAACATTGAGAGACTAGGATACTTTAAATCACAGTGACTGTTCATTGACGTATCGTAACTTATTAATTTTGTTCGGAGCTTCTAATTGGAAGCTAGGTTTTGTCTGCTGTGCTCTAGGTTTATAATGACTCTGCACTCTACCTCCGGTTACCTTCGGCATATATTGTAAATGACACTATGTGACCCAAATAGCCCTGTAAGATTTAAAGCACTGTGAGAACTAATCATAGACTAATAATGATACATTGCAAATAAAAACCACATTTTTTTGTCGAAGTAAAACGTTCTGATTCGTTATCAATAAATAATCATTTAACAATATATATATTTATCTTTATATTTTATGTATAAGCTGTTTGTCTCTTACCAATAAATAAATAAATATGGTCACATTAATAAAGATTTTGAACTGCGTTTCTCGTGAACTTCATTTCCAGCGTACTAACTTGCAACTAGTGTTGTGTCGAAGAAAGAATTCTTTCACTTTCATTAATCCGGCAGCGCAGTTTCAACAGTAGCCATTCCGTGAAAATATTCACTTCTAGTCATAGACATATTATGTATAGACCTGCCCTAAGTGATAGAAGCGTATTATTTCCCCCTTCTTAATTCTGGGTTCCATGGAACCGGCTGGCCTGGCGTATAGGTTCACGTGAATCTAGAAAATGTGACGTCATCATTCTTGTGCGGACTAGGGTCGAGCTCTCATCGGTACATTTTACGAAATAACACGGCAAAAATGGTAACTTGTGCTATTAAAACGTGTAAAAATAGAAGTGAAAAAGAGTATAAACCCAACTGTCGTATTACATTCCGTAGGTAGGCATTATTTGTCTTTATTTTAAGCTTATTCACATAATATAATATGATCAGTTTTATCACACCGAGAAACATGAAGCGTTGGCAACCGAAATTCCCGGTCCCGTCGTGTGCACGTTGCTGTTTACTGGGATAAGTAAATTATGAAACATTTGCAAAAGTGTCTTAACTAAACACGGTAACAAAATATTCGACTCTCAAAACAAGCGAACCTTTCTTCGCTTTATATGAATTACACAAGTTTGTTCAAACCGGGCGAACAATTCGCGCTCCCATGTAAAAAGGTCTATTCATTCAAAGACAGATATTTCCTTTTAAGAACTAAATGGTGATATTATAATGCGAGATGGCCTATATACTGTCAGATTGAAGTATTAACGAATCACATATCGTTACAGTCAACTCATCCCTCTGCGCCTCGCTATAGTTGGTTTTCACCCCTCTCCCTGATTCTCTGGTCTATGAATATTCATATGTGTATGCTTCTAGTGTGCTACTTTAATGTTTCACCAGCTTGAAATAATGTGCTAGGTTGGTATTATTTTTTAATGGTTACTATGTTATTTATTACTTATTACATTTATTTGCCGACACAATTGTTTAGCCAACGTGGTTAGTTCCTTGGTAAGAGCAGGTTTGTAAATAAACATAATATGTGCAATTACACATCTGCTTTGATGTAGTTCACTGTAATGCAATCTGAAACGTTGGCTAAAAAGGGAAATAAGACACAAATAAATCATTATAACAAAGATCAATTGCTGGCAGAATGTACACATTCAATTTTTACCTATCAATTGAAATATATGCCACTGGCAGAATCTATTATAAGATATGGATTAACAATATGGGGAAATACTACTATAACCAATCTGAAATAAGTCCAAGTGGTACAAAATGGAATTGTAAAATGATTAGTTGTCCCTAATATTTTCAAACAGAGACATAATACACCGTTATTGTTTCAGAGTGCCAAAATTTTACCTGTAAGGCTATACTATGGCACAAAATAATAATTCGGCATATATTTACCCCGCAGCATAAAGAGAAATTAGAACATAAATACAGCACTAAATTCACGCGCAACGACGGGTTAATAGTTCCGAAATGTAATAATAAGTACGGACAAGAACGTTTGAATACAACATACCGAAGATATTTAATTTATTACCTGACACTATAAAACAATGTAATTTTATGAATAAGGTTAAATATATGGTGAAAAATTTGTTATCGGAAAAAAAATTATATTGTGTATGAAAAAAGTATGAAAAAATGTTATCCGTAGATATAAGATGTAAATTATGTATATGTTACTAAATTATAAGCACCTGCTGACAAGCCAATTCAATTGGCTTAGCGGGACTTGTTTGTTGATTTATTTATTATAAACTATGCTTTCAATAAAAATAAAAAAATAATAAAATAAAAAAATCTAGAACGCCATTAAAAATCTAGGTATTAAATTTTGAGTTCTTTCTACAAATGAAAGTGTTCATTAAATTGAATTTGCTTTAGCCGGGGAGATGTTATATGTTATATTACATTGAAATAATGGGTCAATTTTGTCACCGCAATGGAGTAATTCTGTGTTTTAAACATTTACAGCTCTAGCCATCAGTTCTTGTAGTCGATCCGATACCACACAGCATTTGGGCATAATGTAAAGTAAAAACATATCATTTCCTTTAGCTAAGTGAACGTTCCCTCAATATAAATGGTTTGGCTTTTGTAAGTACAAAAACGTTTTACCTTTATTACTATTAAGATACTTCAAAAGCAGATGCTCCATCATACCGCCAAAGTACAAATAGGGTTGAACAGAACCCTTATGACGGTGTACGAAGCAAATCCATTTGATACAAGGGCTTGGAGAACGGTACTGACTGACCTGGAGACATTAAGAAAGCAGAATTATATCAAGGAATAAAAGTGTAGGAACTATTTGATAGGAATACTGGCTTAGTTGCACCACTGAAATGCATGCCTTTACTGCATCGTTCTTCTGAACGATGAGGGTTTCAGTGCGACAACTAAATGAAAATTGCCAGAATTTAAAATCAAATTACAAGTAATTCGTACAAAACCAATAAATCATCACGGAGGCAAAAACTTCAAAAGAGCTTAGGTAAGTTATTGTATTTTTAACTTTTATTTTCTTTTATTACTATATTTTTTTAAATTCTTTTTTTTTGTTATTTTTTTTATTTTTATTCTTTCTCTTCTCTTAATTTCTTCCATTTATTTTTGTTTGTTCAAGACACGTTCCATATGTTCCATATATCATCCTAATTTGCCTACAACGGGATTCTTCCTATTTGGGCAGCCAAAACATTTTATAAATAATGTATAATGTATGTATAGAAAAAATAAAATAAATAAATAAGTTTGGCATTCCTAGTGTCTAGTAATGTCGGAAGTAATTAATGACCTCTTCACATTCAATTAGGGGCAAATGTCTATGATATATATCTTGTTTTATTTATTTAATTCTATTATATTTTTTTTTTATGAAAAGATAAATAATTTTGTTTACGTCACTTTTATTAATACACATGTTTCAAGAACGATGTTCATTTCATCGGGATCAAATATATACTAAACTTAAAAATTAAATATAGATCACATATGGATGGAAAGGGTAGAAGGAAGGGGAAGGGGTAAGAGTGGGGTGAGTTTATTAAAATTAGGGATTTTAAAGTCATGAGCAGGGAAATACCGGTTAAGAGGGAAAAGGATCAAAAGAGGGTATATAAAAATTTGCTGCTTATTAATTATGTCCGCTTTGTTTTTTTATATTTTTTCTAATTTCTAAAATCTCTAAATTATTTATCTGTGATGCCTAATAACCCGTATGTAATATTTTAAGTCTATGGTTTTTGTAAAAATTATGATCATTTTTTAACAGATTCTTTTGCCATTTAATGCCCTGAGATGTTCTTTAACCCTTACTTCAAAGTTTCTATTTGTTCTGCTTATATAAAAGTATTTACCATCTTTACAATTGAGTTTATAAACGCCTGATTTTTTGTTTTAATGTCGCTATCTTTGTTGTTAAGGATGAATTTTTTAAATTTATTATCTGTATAAAATTCTGGTTTCCCTCTTTCCCTGCTAATGACATTCATATATCGACTTCGAAATCCCAAATTTTATTAAACTTCCCCCACTCTTACCCCTTCCCCGTCCTTCTACCCTTTCCACCCAAGTGTGATATATATTTAATTTTTAAGTTTAGTATACATTTGATCCCGATGATGTGAACATCGTTCATGAAACATGTAGATTGTGTATTAATAAAAATGATGTAAATAACGTTATTTGTATCTTCAAAGTAAAACCTTTCCGAAGAAGTTTTCTACGAAAAATTTATTTTTTTAACTTTTGAAATGAATGTGCTTAGTGAGAAAATGCTATGGAAAGAAGAACATAGATGAGAGTATTAACCTTTAAAAAGAAAGCGTGTTAAAGTCGATCGATAAGTCTAGACTGAATGTAGAGATTTTCATTAAACTCACTCAGTTATATTTGTGTATTCTGTCTATACAAATATTTGTTCATTACCTGTAATGAGAAGACGCTTTGGAGAAGAAAGATCGTGCCTTGAAAGGGACGAGTCACGCGTTAATTAAGGAAATCACGACATCAAACGAACCAAAGCAATTTTGTGCCCAAACATGAGACCGAGAGGGCAAATTCATTCAATCACCTTCAAAATATTTATTTTATATACGCATACCTTCGAGAAGCCTTAATTTAAATCAAAATATGTGTCATAATATGGGGTCACTGACTAACTAACTAACAAACCATCACCTACCCTCCTTTTCAGGCATGAAAACGTATCGCCAAACAACCATACGATCGCCAAACAAACACACACTCTTTGCCTCATTCACATTCATACATCGTCTCATACACACTCTTTTATTTTTCTGACTTTTGACATAGCCCGACACGAGTATCTGATCCACTTGATCGTGCCATGTCTTCCTCGGGCGTCCTCTACTTCTTAAACCATTCACACTTGCGTCATATATTCTTCATTCATTCGCTCTACATGTCCAAACCATCTGAGGGTCCCATTCTTAATTTTACTCATGCTTACATCAGCCTTGCATTCTTTGCGGATCTCCACATTTCTCACATGATCATACATGTGTACCAATTAAAAGCCACACACGCTTTTACCACACATACGCATCAGGGATCTCATTTCAACAGCATTCAGTCTACTTTCATCCTTCCTCTGCCGGTTCCATGCCTCACTTCCATACATCAGGGTAGGTAAAAGCACTCTATTGTAAACTGCTGGCTTCGCTTCTTTGGACAGCTTTTTGTTGGGGTAAGGGCATTCATTCCTCCATTAATGGAGTTACCTACATTTACCCTCCTTTCAATATATCTATCAGCCTTCCCATCGCTGGTAAACATACTACTCAGATAAACCAACTCATCCACCTGCTCCAAGTATTCACCATTCACAACTATATAGTACACTTTTTTTGTATTTTCTCTTTCAAACACCATGAGTTAAGACATACTTACATTCATCATCAACTCATTCTTCATACATACTTCTTTCATCCTAGACACGAGCGACTGTATATATTCCATACTGTTAGAAATCAGCACCACATCCTCAGTATACAACAGGCAACATACTTCCAGATTACTGAATTTCGACTAACGCCATACATTTGTCGATTATGATGTCAGAATACGAAATACGTATTTTTCATGGTGGTCGAAATATCCTCAAAATATGTAATATAGAAAATATAGAAAAATTATGAAAGAAGAGAACATATTTTTGTGGGGTTTCTAATTATCCCCTTAGTTTATCGAAGATTTAAAAAACAGGGTTCTTATTTTTTTTAAGTTAACTTCTTAGATTCCCAACAGCTCCAACTAATCCCATAAATTTATCGATTATGATGTTAGCATAATTAAATACGTATATTATAGATTTGTGATAGCACTTAGATTCCCCGTATTTAAAAAAATATATTTTTTGTATGTAATTACCGCACTGTCTTACTGGAGCCGGTGACACTATGGAATCCCCAATTGGGGTATGTTGTGAGGCTGAAGGTAGTGGGAAGGGGTTAGACGTGGGGAAGTACTTGGCTATTCAGATCTGATCACCAAACACGACTACTGCCATTTGAGAAACGTTTCGTTTCTGAATGGTGGTCTTACTGAGAGTTTCTTCCACTCCGAAACATGCCGCAAATAAACTTGTTTTTATCTAATTGCTTATGATATAATACAAATTAATCAAATAAAATTTATTTGCGCACTCGATTATTAGTCGAGAACCTTACCCTTCGACCGTCAAAATTTGGAGTTCATCATTTTGGATTCATAGCAAAAATCCACGCTAAAAACTTCTTCACGTCAAACATTGTAATATCATCAATTATACAATATCTCATATATTCACGGCATTTCACCTACATACCAAACGTATCTAATTATATGTTTCCACGGGAATTGTTTTGCGAAACATTCGAATTGTATTGTAAAGTTTCTGCTCTGTACAAATGCTGCTTTTGAAATTTCCTTGAAGTGTTTATTGTAAATCGTAGCTACCATTTCAATGATAAACCAAAACGAAACTTTGAAATGTAATATAGTAATAATTTTAGGCTCAAATCAATAGGAAGCAAGCCTTTTTCCTCTTTCAGCGGGAAACTGATTCAAGACGAAATTAATTATTGAACTTTCGTTTTAGCTACGGTCTTTGAAATCCCGCAGACGTGAAGATGTGAGATGATACAGGTGTTGTTGTTAGCGGCGAAGCCTCCGGGCGGCTCAAGGCTTTGTAGCTACAGTAGCTATAGGGGATGCTACGTTGTAGGTAATGGGTGCGGCGATGCAAATTATTATATAACACAGAAATATATATATTTTTTAAATTTCCGAATATGAACTGTCATTTTGATTCGTTTGTTTACCGCCTAGACGCACTTACATCGATTGATGTCGTTTTCTGATTCAATATTTAAATAAACAATAATATAAATTTAATAATAATAATGTTTTATTCCAGGATGTGGGGAGGATAGTGCAATCCCACACGTCCCATTTAGCCATAAATACAGTTAAATTATAAATAAAGTAGAACAATTATAAGTAGGTACAAAGTTATACATAGGTAATCAATTTCTGCGTGGTCTTGAGTAAGCTCGGGCCCGACGCTCACTCGGGAGTGGCGCTTGGTGCTGAAAGGCTGCGTTCACCACCGTGTTGTCGGAGGCCATTAGCCGCATCCTGGCTCCAGTAACCCGGTGTCTCATCAGGTCAGCGAATCCATTAAGTCCTAGTTCCGTAAACATTGTTTAAGCGCTGCTGTATCTCCTGTATCCAAATATAATTGTGCAGGCGTTATTATATTGGATCCGGAGTCGTTCCATTGAACTGATTCGGTATTGACACCATATTTCACATGTATATAGGCTGGTACAAAATGCATTGAACAATGTCTTTTTAACATTATTGTTGCACTGGAAAAATTTAAATGAAACAGATTACCTCTAAGTAAATCACTGTAATCAATGATATAATATCTACATGTTTCAAAACCAATGGTTTCTTCGTCAGGATAATAACATGAAATAATAAAGAATGTAAACATAATTCATGTTATTATCCTGACGAAGAAACCATCGCTTTTGAAACATGTAGATATTATAACATTGATTACGGTGGTTTACACAATGGTAATTTGTTTCATTTAAATAAAATTATGCCACAAAGTAAGTTTGCAAAGATTGAAGAAAGAATAAAAATATTATAGAACGAACTGAAATAGTTATTTTTGACAAATATTTTTTACGGCGAGACAAAATATTGACAAATACATTCCAAATGACAATTTTATTGTACATTCTACCTAAAATGTTAATTAATACGTACTGCACTACACATACGAATTAAATTTAACGCACCAGACTTTTAGGTCCGGGTTTAGTTTTCCCTATAGGAAAAACTAAATCCTTTCACACACTATTCCATAAAAATGATCATCTAGTAAATCCACGCTATGCAAGTGTATTATATAAGTATAATTAATACAAAACAATACAAGAACAACAAGTTAACCTACCAGACTATTAAATGGGAAAATAATCTCATTTGACCGATAAATCCTACTGATCCCTCAAAATAGATATTTAAAAAATCTTTCGTAATCCTACATGTATTTAAAATGACTGATTTTTGCATTTTTACATACAAATTCTTTGACAAATCTAGTATGCGTAAATTTTTAATGAGAGACCTAGGTATAGTGCTAGTAGCCGAAATAACAAATGGTAATATATTTATAGTCTGAGAATGCCAAATTCTTATTTTTAATTACGATTTTTATTTATATTGGGATTTCAATTTTGAGAAAATTATTATTAGAATTAAAGACTATAAAAGATAAATGTTTACCTAATTCATCAAAGGTTAATTCATCTAAGGTTACCCACTTCAAACGTTTAATGTTTCACTTCTTCAAATCTGTTAAACTTCAAATCTTTATCTTTCGTAAACACTAATTATAACACATATCCCCCATTATTACACATTGGAACACATCAACAAGTTGACGGCAGTATACGGCAAGTTATATTATAACGAAAACTTTAAATTGTCCCAAAATCGTATCAAATTTGACAGTTCTCCGAATCATCACCTGTTTCATCACCAACTATTTATTTTAGCTATCACTTTTATATCCTGTCATTCTTTGTTAATTTGTAACTATTTGTAACAATGCGTGTGTTTTAGATCAATACTAGGAACAAAACAATTAATAGTGAATTACCAGTGATGGCATATTTAAAGTCTCGACGAGGTGAGTGCGAACAACAACTAGCGAGTTTACACAATGTCGGCAACATGTCGTTCGTGTACAGAAACCTCCGTGCAGGCGTGTTGCATCGTATACTTGCGTATCTCTGTGGAAGAAGGTAGAAAAACTTAAAAAAACTCCTTGGCAGAACACTGAATAGTGTTGGAGTAGGTTAAGTTAAGATATATTAAGGTTGGATTTTCAGTCAGTACGAAAATGGTGAAAACTGTAGCATTTATATTTTATTTTATGCAATTACCGCACACATACATTGAATTTTTTGGCGGGTAAGAGATAAACCGACGTAGCTCAGTGGATAGAGCAGTTGACCGGAAATCAGAACGACACGGGTTCGAGTCCTTTCGAGATTTTTTTCGTAAGATTTTTGTAGACGAGTGTTTTAGACTAATATTTATCTATAACTAGCTTACCCGACAAACTTCGTACCGCCTCAGAATCAATAATTGTTGTGTTTAATTTATTAGCTGTTCTAATTAATTCAAATTATGTCGACTAACGCACATTATTTGAAAAGCCGTTCCATACAAAATATATGAAATTTTTTTTTTCTTCCAACCCAATCGCAATTTCATTAACGTAATAACAAACACTATATAAATGTTAAGAAATTAAAAAAATGTAAGGTAAGGTGCGGTCTATGAATGATTAATATATTTTGGTTATTTTAGTGCTTCGTTTGGCATTGTAATATTACTCACGTAAAACAGTGGAAAGTTCACTTATTACAGCAGCTTCTGGAATATTATGAAATGCATTCTTATTTATCTTATTTACTTTTCTTCTTATTTCTGCAGAAATATACTCACTTGGAATCACGTTCAAAGCTTTGACATGAAAAACTAATTTATTATTACTTTCACGATGTCTCAGAGATATGTTTCTTTTCTCGTACCCGGTACAAAGGACCGGTAACTGGTAACAGTGTAACACTTCCAATGTTTGTACCCGAACCGAGACATGGAGGTTTACATGATGTTCATAGTAGATTTACTTAGGATGCTAAAGACAAACAGAAGCAGTGTTGGAAGCCGCCGGCTGTAATTAAATCTTTTCTTGGAAGATTGGCAGGAAAATCATAGTAAGCAGGAAAAATGGAAGAGATAAATTATATGGTTTATAATTAAGTTTGTTGGGCATTTTCACAATACTCTCCCATACTTACCTACATATGTATATATACATATGCACGAACTGCAATACTTGTAGCTAGTATTGTCACATTTCCTTCCTACCCTTCCCTATAAGATCTGTCATTTTTTTCCTATAACCCACATTATTCAGTCAATAATCGCCCACTACCGCGCAAGCATCTCAACATCCGCATTCCTATTCCGCATCTACCGCTGTAAGAAGAAATATTACCTCTTAAATGTTAAATATTAAATGTTGCGGTAATATTGTATTAGTTGCAATACAAAAGTGCAACTTAAAACCGGCCAAATATTGAAGAATATACAAGTATAAACAAGTATATATATATATATATGTATAATCCGGCCAAATATACAAGTCCCGCAGTGAGTAATTTCTCTCATTTTCCTTATGTGCATACCTTCTACTTGTGCAGTAGGTCAAAACACATAAAACGCACACATTTCAAGGTCCTACGATTTAAAAACAGCACAAAACACGCAGCAAAGTGGTTAGGTGTTTACAAATCTTATGATCTGTGGTGAGCTTATTTTATCAAAATTTAAATAAAATATACAATATTCTAAATTAAAATTAACTTATTGAATTTTTTGCTTTTTTTGTGATAATAGTAAATGACATTCTTTTAATACTAAATAAATGCTTTTTATTTTTTATTACAGAAAAACAGATATTTTTTCATGTTAACATTATACCTGCAAAGTTTTACTGCAAGTAGCTTGTCTGCAGGGAAAACAGTGTAAACAAAACATTGTACAATTAAAATGTCTTAAGTATAATACAATAGGAAAAAAAATGCAATTTAATAAAATACATAATAAAAACATAAATAAGTATAAAAAATAATAGAATACGTCTAAAAAATTTTAAAGTGCACTAGGTACAGTCAGTCAATCTGAATACAGAAAATCTGATTCCAATAGCCACTTTTTTAACAATAGCGCAAATTTAGGTGTCGAGTAACATTTTTTTTAAATCATATGGCAACATATTAAATATAAGTGGTTGGTACAATGTATTCAAAAGTTCTCTGGCCATGTTTATTAGAAAATCTAGGTACTATCAACACTTCATTTTGTGTAAGCCTAGTATTGTACACGTGATCCACCATTGTTTTGTATGGGCTATCTAGGATATGTTGCATACAGATTTTATGCCAAAAAGAGCTCTAATAGGTAAAACATTTATGGATTTATACATTATTATGATACTTTTCTGCTGGTGCTGGCATTTGACCATGGCGTTTTGAATTGACTGTACATGTTGGATGTTTGTCTTACATGAGTGCCGCCAAGAAGTTGTATTAATTAATACCAAATGATTATTAAAAACATGTCAGTTTTACGATACACGTTTTTTTGCGAATTCGCATCAAAATTGTGTTATTTTCCAAATTCTAAAATAAGTTTTAAGAATGATATTTTTTATTTTCAGAGGCCAAAATTATACTAGAAAATTGTATTTCTTAAAATTAAAACACACTAAAAAAGCAAATTACACACAGGTCTCGTGAAATTTGAAAGTCTTTCCTTGGCCCTTTTAGAAGAAATACTTTAAAGAATGTGAATGGTAGAAGAAGTCGGAGAGGTTCGCGATATGACACGGTCAAGTGAACCAAATACTGAAATTGTGCCATTTCAAGACTTAGAATAACAGAATAGTATGTATGAGACGAATTATGAATGTGAATGAGGCAAGAAGAATGTGCGAAGACCGAGTTGTTTGGCGGTCTTTCCTCTATGTCTTCCTGTGGGAAACGGCGTGATGGTTTGTTAACTTACTAGTGATGGTTTGTTAAAGGTAATGTCAAAAAAATTATTCAAATCACTTGTGTTTTAATTAGGGAAAACCGCGAGAAAATTAGATGATTTGAATAGTCTGTTTAATAATACGAAAAATATTAAATATTTTTTTATTAATTGTCTATGTTAAAGAATGTGAAGATTAATTACAAATAATTTTAATATAATAAAGTTATAAATTAAACAATGTATAAAATGAGTCTAGTTTTTTAACTGTTAATTCATGGTGGAATTCCATTGTATTAGATATGAAATTAAACAATTTTTTTCACTTTGTTCCACTTGTTTATTTACACCAAAGTTTGTATAAATTCCGTAGCATAAGAATTTCAACTACCAGTCTGAAAATGTCCGTAGTAGGACGAAACCGGTCCTGGTGTAAATAAACAAGTGGAACAAAGTGAAAAAAATTGTTTAATTTCATATCTAATGTATAAAATCATATTTTGTATGCAATCTATGTCTGGTTCACCTGCATAATCTTTTATGTGTTTGGTGTAATATAAACACAAAATAATTTTACCTGTGAAAACCCTGCATAATGATTTTTTTAAACTTTTGTGTAATTATTAACAGTTATTCTAAGGGGGGGGGATTGATTGTGTTTATTTTTTATTAATAAAAAAGTGGTTCTGGTAAAAGAAAGTCCTTATTTTTCTATGTACTAAATGGGCATTTCGGAATTCTTCTTATCTTAACTACGAAAAAAAAATGTATACTCAAATTAATAGTTACATCTGGTGTCATGATGTACTCCACTTTATGTCATTGTCTGAAATTTCTAGATCAGTAGAGAAATTTTGGCCCAGGACAAGAGCGATACAATTAAATACGACAGAGGAAGAAAACGTCAAAGTAGCTCAATGGTTAGAGCACAGTCTCGGTAGGGCTTATATACACCCTGGTTTCACCGATGCGACCGTATCTTTTTCTGATTTTTCTGTTTCAATATTTCATTTGAGAGTCATTTATATTACCTTCAATGATAAAATATTTTATTATTTATTCTTGTGTCGTTTGTGATGTGAATCCATCAGATAAAACCTAAAATATTTTGCGTATTTTTTTTACTATTTTTGAAACATGAAAATGTGGTTTAATATGGGACGACTCTTTGAAGTTACAAGTGTGGTCATAGATTTTCTACCTTAAAGCGTCTGATAAGATCTCTAATCCTTGTAAAGGATCTAACCTAGCACCTATCTAGCAAAAAAAGTACCTCACAAATCCAAATAACTGTTAACAAACATCACCGCAGCGCCCGCGTCGCAAACAACTAGTAATGTTTGCAGCGTGAATTTTTGGCAAAGTTTAAAAATTGAAAACATCGCTAGAAGAAAATTGCATCGCGCATCGCCTCGAAATCACCCCATAAAACCGCCATAAAACTCCCCTGCAATGTTTCTGTGGCAAGTAGATGGGTGGTCTTACGACGGCTGTGGGGATGTGCCTCGTATATCGCAATGGGGTGCGCACAGCCTTGCAGAGCTGCAGGGAGGTTTGTACGAAGCAGGAGATGATTATTAAAAAGCAGGATTTGTTCCACCCCCGACGCCAACGGTGTATTACGTGCGTTTTCCCTGATTCGTTCATATTGCATCACTGTATGCTTGAGTCATAAAAATAAATTGTTTTTTTACTTTTACGTTTTTTCCAGAGCACCTATGTCAATAACCATACCACTTAAATACCTACCTTTCAATTATCTATTAACTGATGACCTAAACTACATGACTATTACATAAATATACAGAGATACTCCGCATCTAAGCTACTGAAGTAACTACCTTCCTTCTGAATACTCTAATAATCCTACCAAAGAGTTTAAAGGGTCCTTCAGTACATATATGCCTACCTATGTGCCTACAACTGGTTTTACCTTTACATATGTTTGTATCATCTAAATAAACCGCACACAACTTTGAATGCATCCATAGAAAAATAATAATAAATTGCCAATGTGAAAAAATTGACTTTGTCAACGAGTATACATATCTGGAATTAAAAGTAGATAACAAATTTAAATGGGATAAGCAAGTTACCAAAATATCTAACCAGCTCAGAGCTATAGCGAGCAATTTCTATAAATTAAAATTTGTCTTGCCACATAGCACACTTAAACTAGTATATTTTTATTAAATGAAACAAATTACTTTGTGTAAACCACTAATCACATGTTATAATATCCACATTTTTCCAAACCGATGGTTTCTTCGTCGGGATGAAATGTTATTATCCTGACGAAGAAACTATCGGTTTTGATACATGTAGATATTATAACATGTGATTAGTGGTTTACACAAAGTAATTTGTTTCATTTAATTAAAATGATGCCACAAAGTAATTTTGCATACAATATTTTTTATTGGTAGAATCTATTCTTAGATATGGAATTCGAAGCTGGGGAAATATAAGAATTATATTAAGTATGTACAAAATTTGCAAACCTCTATCATAAAACAAATTGTATCACCTAATATAATATTATACAGACAAATACACAATGTGCAACTCTTATACTGTGCTGAGGGCCTGCTCCCAATAAAAGGTATATTCTGGTTCCTTACCATTAAGGATATCTGGGACGATAGCACTTACAAGAAACCACTGGTACATAGTCACAGCACACGTCTTACAGAAAAAAAGGTATGAAAATACCTAAAATAACAAATAAGTATGGAAGCTGAATGCTGGAGAACTGTGTACCGGTAATTTTTAATAAGCTCGAAAATAAATTTGCTTTTGAGGAAAATGAAAGTTTAAGCATGAGGGTTGTAAAGATGTGGCTTATGAATGAGGATCTATCTATGTATCTGTAAAAAAGACTGATTCAACAGGGAAGAAAAGGAAAGATATCTTAAATAAGCTTTACTTCTAATATAAATTATTGTTTTTTTTCTCACCTTTTAAATTTTAATATGATCTGGAAGGCAATTATATAAATTGCCCCCCTCGTAACAAATTGATTGCTTACAGTAGAATATAAATGGTGTTTAAATGTATCTTATCGTGTTGTGTAAAATGTTTGTGTACTTAGTTCTTTTTTGTGGACTTTTTAATGAATTCTGTGTTTATTTTTAATTTTGTAGAATTTCACAAAATCACACTTGAGACATATGTTGTATTCTTATTGCATATAGAGGGTAGAATCTGCAGACAAACAACTATGTGGAGGCTTCGCGGAACTAACTATTTTTTGTCTGAACTGTGTACTTTGTTAAGTGTTTGTGTTAGGAAAAAAAATTAAAAACAATAGTAGTTACGCTACTACTGGTGTAGGTACACAACTACTAACCTACTGAGATCTTACCATCCGCCTCCTGTAATGCCTCCTGGAACCAACACTAGAATAAATATATATCTACCAAGTAGGACATACACTGATCCGTGTTTTGTGTAGTTTTTTTAAACGAAGGACCTTGAAATGTGTATGTTATGTGTTTGAACCACTGCACAAGTAGAAGGTAAGCACACAAGGAAAAGGAGAGAATTACTCACTGCGGGACTTGTACTTTCTTCTCTGCGGCGGTCAATAGCGAAAAATGCGGATGCGGGAAAATAATGTTGATGTTCACAGGTTGATGGTTGATTATGGACTGATGTGGGTAACAGGAAAAAGTGACAGGTTTATAAGGAAGGGTAGGAAGGAAATGTGACAATACTAGCTACAAGTACAGCAGTTCATGTATGTGTATAGGTTTGTATAGATGTATGTATGTAAGTGTAGCTGTGTAAATGCCCAACCATACACTATGCACTATGCACTATCCTTTGATTTTCGCGCCATGTTTGAGTACCCATGAGGAACAGTAAGTACACATTTTTTACACACTTTTAGGTACACTATTTAAATACCTGCCTTCTTTTAAGGGGCACTACTGAAGTAACCTTCCTATCTACTCATAAATCTATACTAATATAATGTATTCCTATCATAATCCTATTGTACTACACAAGAGTATCTACCCAGCTAATGAGTATCTATCTACACTTCTTGAGTATCTACACTTCTTGAATACCAACACTTTATTAATACCAACACTTCTTGAGTACCTACATACTTCTTGAGTATCTATACTTCTGAGTACTTAGACTTCTTAAGTACCAACACTTCTTGAGAATCTAGATTTCTTGAGTAGGTGCCTAAACTTCATTAGTACCTACAGTTCTGGAGTAACTACTCTTCTTGAGAACTTATACTTATTGAGAACCCACACTTCTTCAGTACCCACAGTCCACACATCTTGGGTACCAACACTTCTTGAGTACCTACCAACACTTCTTGAGTACCTACCAACACTTCTTGAGTACCTACCAACACTTCTTGAGTACCAACATTTCTTGAGTATCTATTCTTCTTGTTTAGCAACACGTCATGATTACAAATCTACCGACCCAATGGCTGAATAACTTCATCAAAGGAATACAAGAAAATAAAACGTTGAATTGTATTTTAGGTCGCCGATTGTGATTCAAATTAGTTTAAAATGCTCAGTCCTCTCTTACCCCGCAGTTGTTCTACGATACATCAATACATAAGCAAAAATCTATTTTTAATCAATCTGCGGTAACAGAGCAAAAAAAACTTTTTATAGGTAGTAAATATTTATTAATTTTATGGGTAGATTCAATTGTTATTATTTAAATTGGGATCCAAGTTACAAAATTGGAAGGTACGAGGTTAAAGACATGGAACACAGCAGTCAAACGTTTATTTAAATACACGCTCAATTGTGCTGTCTCATTCCAACAAGGAGGTCTCTTTCATATATTTAGACACACGTTCCCTAACATTTACATAAGTTATTAGGTACCTACCTACCGGAATACTAAGTACACTTCTAAAGTAACTACCTACCAGCTGAAATAAGTACAATAAAAGCTTTAGAGCAAGTTTCATGAAACACAGCTTGATTCAACAATATACAAGATGAACGTATGAATATATTATGCAAGTAGAGGTATGAAATGGTTTCTAGAAGTTATTGCTCTGCGCATTACGGTTTATGATGGCTTAACTCTTAAAATAATATGAACGTCATACTATGGGAGCAAGAATTTTATTTTATTTTTATTTCTCCATTTGCGCGGACCCCGCTGCTAGAACTCCAAATGAAAGAACAGACAACAGTGCTCAACGGAACGAGAATAATCCCCATGTTAATATTGTGAAGAGTGTCTTGTAAGGAGAATATATGACGCAAGTCTAAGTGGTAGACGTAGTCGGGGATGCCCGAAAAAGGCTCGGCACTTCAATTGAACCAAATAACAAAAGGCTATGTATGAGACGACGTACAAATGTGAATTAACCAAGGAGTTTGTGCTAAGACCTATTTATTTGGCAGTCCGTCTTGTCTGTCTACCCCTTCAAGAAAACGTCGTAATTTATTTATTTATTTATTTATATATAGATACAAAAGAAAGTACATGTTACACATTAGGAAGCTTTGCCTGTCCAACTAGGAAAGTTTCCATAATGTAATGATCAGTTAGTTAGCCTGTATCAACACAGAATATCTCTAGTGAGACTGGCACAGTAAAATCGTCGCTTCAATTCGTTTTTATCCAACAAAACAAAACGCGAATCGGGAGAAATGGCACTTTAAACTTTTTTTAACGATAGAAGCACATACATTTTGGTGGACGTAGGACAAAGTACGTTTTGAAAACCCCTTAAATAACTGTTTATAATTTTTTTTGAACGAGTATCGCATAAATAAAGGCTTTCGAACACTTTTGCATACTTAATTCAATTTCACGAAAAATGGTCTGTTGGACAAAAACGAACTAAAGCGACGAAATGCAGGTATAAACCTTACTTATTACGTAATAAAAAATATTAGTTATTTTAATTAGTGAAGAGCCTATCTCACGTGTTTTATACCAATGGAGAAACAGTGTTCTTACAATGTTTTAATCATAATATTATAACACTGCACAAAGTGGCTTTATCCAAGTTTTGTAAAATGTAAACATTAGAACCATTGTTTCAGATGGACTAACATTACAGCAAATGAAACTCATGTCGTGGCTTTCAGACTGTAAAACGAGCAGGTCTTAAGGAAACACAATTACACTTACCACATACCTATGGGGAAAGGGACTTCTGTAAAAGGCCAATAATATTATTGTTAGATTATTATTATAGTTCCCATTGAACGATAGATACACTTTAACCCTCCCTTGCCTGCGATGTGTATCTACTACACATTGCTTCTTGCACCTTTAATATCTCCGTAAATATGGAAAATTCTGGGTTCAGATTTTAGGTAATCCTCCGTTATATATTTGCTCATTAAATAAAAATTAAAAAATAATAATAATCAGTACCTTTCGGGCACATAAGAGGTATTTTGTGAGAAGCGAAAACAAATTCACCAATACAATCAAACGTCTGGCGTATTATCGGTGCTGCGGGTGAGACGAACAAATACGTGAAGCATGCGGCTAGTGCGACACTATGCACGTCTCACTCTCACCTACTTCGATATAAGTGAGCGCGAGAAAGAGAACCGTGTGGTTACTGGTCAGGCGTCAATCCTGTTTGTTCTTTCGGTTTCCCCGCGGACGGTGCCGCCAGTCCGGCCAGTCGCCGCTCGGCTTTCATTCGGAGTGGTCTCTTCGCATGTTGTATGTGCATCGTTTTTTTGAGCTACCGATGTTTTTTTTCATGTTTTCAGCAATTAAACATCAATTATTATCATGTTTGACTTCAACTATAACGAAATATAGCGATTTGCTATGAATATTAATTTTTTTCGGGTTTTAAATCGACCATTTCTGCTTGTGTAGTGATTACACAGCACCGGAGCGCGCGGATTTTTTCAGCTCAGTAAGGGAAAGGTTAAGAGGGCATTACTAGAGAACTTCTACAAAATCTAGACGTATTGACTCTTTTTTACAAAAAAAAAACATAAATTGATTTTGAAAGATTGTTATTTTATCTGGTACACGCATTTTAAAATTTTGAAAAACTAAGTATATTTTTTAATATATTAAGGTTATACCGTTGGTCGTTGGCAGATTTGTTCAATTTTTAAACGATAGATTCTGTTAAACAACACAAATTTCAAATCATATAACCATACAAAAAAATAAATCAATACATAATCTAGTAAACACAAAGCTTGAGAATTTTAATTTTAGTTAAATTAAAATCATTAAAAAATAAATCCGAGAACGTGGTATTATAAAAATATGGTGTTATATTATAAAAACTGAGGTATTTTTGTGACAAAAATACCTCAGTTTTTCTATTTATTTAAGGACAAACAAAAATATTTCAATTTTTTTTACACACTCACTTTGTTTAGACATTTTTGAAAAAACATAAATACGTATGATCAAAATATACTTACAAGAAGTATATGATATTTAATAATTTATCATCGTGCGTTTTGAGCATTTTTATTGCTTACTCGAATGTAGTATATATTAAAGCGAGTTTTTAATGAAATAATCGATATTAAATTTTTTATTTACTTGATATTGGATACGGGATTATTGTTATTTGATATTTGATTTTTGATAAGGGGAAATAATCGATCTTTCTCATTAGAACCTCCCTATATAGTTGCAAGAACTTTTTAACTTTTATTCTCAGCCGCTGGCCAATCGCTGTTAAAATATTAAACACCACTTCACTGCATAGTTTTACAGATATTGGCAGCTTGCTTTCACCGTTAGACTTTGATGTCACGGCGGCAAAATTCTAGAATCTGGATCTATAGATCACGAGTTCGAAACATACGGGCATTATAATACTTAAATTAATTTTCGTATAAGTGAATTTTGTCATATCAGTCACACCGTGATGCTTGGTGTAACTCTAACCCTCTTACTCATAATCGTAATCAAACTAATACGCATCGTATTACGACGTAACAGTGAAAAACTTGGATTATTATCACTGCGTGTGCATGGTTAAAACGGCTTTAAACTAGGTTTAAGGCCAACTTTACAATACCAAAGATGACTCGGCGGATACCGCTATTATGAGTAAAAGGGAGTAAGTGACCAGCTCAGGTACAGGGATCCATCGAAGCCAGAGTTAAGTTAGCCTCTCAAAAACTAAACGTACTTTAATTGCACACAGCTGATAACCCTGTACATATTGCAAGTGCGCTCCGCCACCAAAAAAGGTTGAATTTGGCAGCCACTTCTAGTTTGGAGCCCCAAAATGCCTGAAAAAAAACCCTCCACTCTGTGCAGAAACCGGCCGTCCGTTTGATAGATTTTCCTAACTTAACAAATGGGTTGCAATCTTTAGAGGCGTCGGGTGGGAATGCTGTTCTTGTTCTACCGGTATTTTATTGGAAGATACTCCGAGGAACTAGCTTCATTGATCCCCTCGGCACCGGTGGATAGTCGGGAAACACGTCTAACATGAGAACGTGTCGCTTTTACGACTCGTTCTTGAGTTCAATAGCTCGGCTGTGGAACAATTTGCCATCCCCTGTGTTTCCTCCCTCCTACAACATGGGTCTCTTCAATACCCAAGTTCACTCCTTTCTATCCTCAAGAAGACTCACCATGACATAGACCCTGAGGAACACTATTTTTCCTTACAACATCCAGGTTAATGTAAAAAAAATTCTTTAAACTTCGCAAAATCACGTCATTTTGAATTAAATTAAACAAATAACTTTGTATTAAACCACCAATATATAATCAAAACAAGTAATTGTTTGTTTCCTTTGTTATTTAATGTCATTACTACCCTGACGAAGAACCCATCGGTTTCGAAACATGTAGGTAATTGTGATTATATAATAGAAGTTTAATACAAATATATTTGTTTAATTTAACAAAAAAATCGCTGCAAGTTTTAAGTACTTAAATGCTGTTCAATCCTGTATCTATTTCCTTCACAAACACATATCGCTTGAATATTTAATATGAACAACGTTTGAATCAAATATTGCTGGATCAATAATTTACTGAAAATATGAAAGTGTTTGTTATTGCACATTTTGTATTTATTTTGTGAGACAATAAATTATCTTTTATTTTGTATTGTTATTACTACAAACAAAAACATTTTATATATTTTAGGAAAGTGGGAACAATCCTGCCAGTGGTAGTTGTTAAAATCAAATCGTATCCTGCTTCAAACGTTACAAATAATAAATCTTCCAGTTTAATACATTTTAAATGGAACCTTTAATTTTGAGGACGAAGGACGTCCCTTTAATGGTCCATTAACGAGTAACGACCCTTGCAGGGCTCGAGGGCTGGGGCCGAACCTTTTTAAACATTGGGGTCATTTTTCACCGGAACTGAAGAGAAAAGGTGAAAGTAACGAGGAAAATGTTATTCTTGGATTTGACATCATTAAAATATAACATTTTGGGATGTCTTGAAAATAAATAAAGCACAATCCATTTTGATATATTTCCGTGTTATAATGATATCCTTAAGATTACTGAGTTGAATTTTATTACATTTATTTTTAAATATTAACTTTACGCAGGAGGCTCAAAGGGAAATGATTTTCATCAGGGCCTATGTCATTTTTTTAAGATGCTGTGTGGAGGGTTTATTTGAGGAAATGTAAGGGGAATCAAAACATTCAACAGCTGAGCTGTTGAACACACCAACTGGTAGTAATGTACCTATTTAACATTGTTTGCTGCAACAAATAATGTTATCTTGTGAGAATTGTTTGAAATATGTTTACCAAACAATTATTGTTGTGAAGAGGGTGTTACTCAGGCCGGGTCTCTTGCTTAAACTTTGCTGTCTCCTGCGATCGAATCCTTAAACTTTTGCTTACACATTTGCTTTAAACTTTACTACAAATGTTGTCAATGGGGGCGTGGAATTACACACAGATTCAATTTTTCCGTTTCCGGTGGAAAACATTGTCCTCCCTGGTGAAGGGGGAAAGGCAGGGGAGAGTATTTGTTCATATTTTTTTGACAGCTGCGTGGTGCGGTCAGTTGTAGGGAATAAATCGTACGAGTTTTTGAGGTTATGTGCATTGTGCAATGAGCGTAATTATGAGTTTAATAAATGATGTAATAATGGATGATCTTCTATCACGAACTCATTTTAATATACTTTAAGGGATTTAAGTAAAGTCCTATAGGTATATAAATTTATTGTACCAAACAAATTAACCTTATATAACAATTTATGATAATAATTGTTGTTTTTAAATTCTTAGACGGTACATTTAGGTCGTGTTCGAACCGACATTAGCCAGAAATCTTTCGTGATAAATAAATCCCTATTAACATTTCGAGTAAGTCTAACTTGAGATCTGTGTTTCCTCCCTGAATAATAAATCCCTAATTTCAAGCCCTGATTGGGAGAGATTCTTGCCATCAGAACTTGACTATTTTCGGCATCGACGTAATTATTTACGCAAACGTCAAGTGTACGGTGCGTAGACGCGTCTTTACCGCAGATCATAACAAAATGTGTGTAGCCACGCCTTTGCGCCCCAATGTTCAAACAAACGCAGGAGACGAAAATGTTGAGAAAAAAAATTCGAAATGTTTAAGTCAAGGTTGAAGCAAGAGACCCGGCTTCTATAAATTTCGAGTCCAGTCTACCACGTAAATTTTGTCAGAATATCACAAATCCTTGAGATCGAAATAAAGACTTTACTGATTTCAAACAACCTAAAGTATAAGAGGAAAAAACTTATTAAAATCAATGAATAGTTACTTTATGTTTGCAAATTTGATATCAATAATTATTTTCTGCCACCGACCCTACCACTTTTGTGTCTACATATTATTTTTTTAATGTAAAAACTGCACAAGAGTCCCAACCACCACAAACCGGCTTGAGCCATTGAGACAAAGGCATCCCCAATGTACGTTGTGAGGCTGAAGGTAGAGGAGAGGGAAATAAGATGGGGAAGAGGAAGGTGGTGAAGTACCTGGCTATTCAGATTTGGTCACCAAACGCGGCTAAAGCCACATGAAGCACCGTTTCAATTCTGAATAGTAGCTTACACCGGGGTCATGCTGAGAATATCTTCCGCTTTGGAACGTGCTTACGTGGGGATGTGAACCCACAAAATTCAGATTGCTAATCGAGAGCCTTACCCCTCGACTACGGAGGCCGTCGAATGTTTTCATCAAGCTTTAATGCGTAAGTCATAATTATTCACTGAAAACGCTCCACAATCGATCATTCGAGAATTTTAATATCAGCTCATATAAATTAATAATACAGGGTGTCCGGGCATAAAGTGCATTAACTTCGGGAGGTGATTCTACATGATGGTAGGAGTGAAAAAGATGAACAACTTTTTCCGAAATTCACATTTTTTTTCCCATACAAAAAAATGTGCCTATTAAAAATGGTGACCATATCAATACATATCAATCCCGCGACGTTGGATTGTTTTGTCACCTGTATCATAACAGCGTAAAAATAGTACCTAGTGCTGGCCACATACGACGGTCTGATATCATCGTTTTACCTAAAAGTACCCCTAAAAGTTTGAATTTCGAAAAAATTCATTTACCTTTTTTACTTATATTATCATGTAGAATCATTTCCCAAAGTTAATGCACTTTACCCCCGGACAACCTGTATATGTAAAAGAAAAAAATTAAAGTTGATTATTACTATTACCTATCTCAATCTCTCCCTCTTTTTCTACATTCAATGATCTCACCTCGCTTAATTTACAATGATCACAAAATTGAAAGCCAGCTCTAATAACATATTATATCTTGAATATTCTGAGTTTTGAATCGCACCCAATGAAATTGTAACCAACAAATAATTATTATTGTAGGTTATGTGAAAAGTACAGTAGAAACAGGCACTAATGCCGCCACGAACCGCTTAGCGAAGACCCAAACCCAAATGCCTCCGAAATGCTTCCCCCAAATATCTTCCCCGAGACTTGGGCGAATTAAAATTTACACCAAGTTAGCAGTTACCCGCTAGTTCCGAGGGATGTTTATTGGATATTTTAGCTACCCGCATTAATATAATTATTAAGTTTGTCATGTTTGCTTCTCAATTAAGGCAGACTCCCAACTTAATGAAGCGCGTAAGTTTGGAATGAGGAATTATGGTTTTGGGATGTTTAATAAAAGCACAGCTTCAGCTAAATACCATTGGGACTGTTTTATTTCCAATTTTATTTATTTATTTATTAAGGCCCGGCTTTTACATAACGATTATACATAATTTGAATTGAATCGATTGAATTGAACCGAATTAAATTTGATTCAGTATTAATGAATTGAAGGTAATCGAATGGATTTTAATTTAATTGAATTGTATTGAATTGAATTGAATTGAAATTAATTGAATTGAAATTAATTCAATGAAATTGAATTGAATTGAATTGAATTGAATTGAATTGAATCGAATTGAATTGAATTGAATTGAATTGAATTGAATTGAATTGAATTGAATTGAAACGAAATAAAATGAAATAAATTGAATTGAATTGAATTGAATTGAATTGAATTGAAATGAAATTAATTGAATTGAATCGAATCGAATGCGTTATTTAAGTTTTCACGTTGAGAAATTATGTTACGAATAAACAACCATTATTATTATTAATATATGGTAAACACGTTTGTTATTGAGAGGGTTACAATTTAAAAACAAAACTCGTTGTGCTTTTATTTATAACAATAATAATAATTGGATAATTTGTAGAGCGAGAAGTATAATTTGGTAATCTATTACATAAAATTTTATGCAAATCATATTTTTTCAGTACAAAAAAAATTACTTTATTTTACTTTGTAATTCGCAGTAAGGTTTTTTTAAATAAAACATTTCATCTTGAGTATGAATATTTCATATTTCAATCCAATTATTGAATGTTTAGATTGTGTAATGCCATAGAATGTGACGATCTAAACACATTTATAAAAAGCTTTGTGTATTTAAAAAAATATTTGCTTATTTTATTAACTACTATCTGACCCGGCAAACTTCGTACCGCCTCAGAATCAATAAATTTTGTGTTTAATTTATTAGCTGAAATAAATAAAAATATTTTTATTACGTTAAAATAAATAGGTACCTACTCTAAGTTCAAAAAATTAAATTGAGCTGTTGACTAAGGGGGTTTCTCACCATCCTCCCAATAGCTTATCTACACTAATAACGAATATTATTAAAAATAAAAATAAAATACTCGCAGTGGTTAGAAAACTCGGCCAACTTATCCAATATATAGCCAATATTCATACGTTCGAGTACCGAATTATAAATTCCAACTTAATAAATAAACAAACTGTAAATCGCCAATCGAAAATATTCGTTATTAGTGTAGATAGGCTGTTGGGAGGATGGTGAGAAACCCCCCAAGTACGAAATGTTCGACACACTACACCATTGAGAGTTCGAATTGATTCAAATTATGCCGACCAAAGCACATTATTTGAAAAGCCGTTCCATACAAAATATATGAAAAAATTAATTTTCTTCATAATTATTTTTTCTGTGATTTTTTCCGATGTTTTAATAGTTATTCTGTTAATCGGGACGGAGACAAATCCAACAAATCAAAGACCATAAAAATTGGTTCAGCCGTTCTTGAGTTATAAATGGTGTAACTAACCCGACTTTGTTTTATGTATTAAGAAGATAAGCTGATAAGAACATATGTATATAAACAAAAAATATGTAATTGTTTTATTATGTCTCTTATTTCATTATTTCATCCATTTTCTCTGTACTATAAATTTACTTTGTTTTATATTATATTTTGCTTATTTTTATTTCTGTTATTTCAGTATTAGGATCTCAATTTATTAAATGTTTCAAACAATCATAAAATTAAAAATTTGCCTGCCATTTGAGGATTCGTAAATCAAACATAATATTTTATTAATAAAAGGAATTCGAAGAAGAAAGTGATAATGAAAACCATATTTTAATATAATGAAATCTAGATTTATGTGGATTAATAATGTGACTCTGGGGATTACGTTCAAACTTTTTTGTCATTGAAAGTCTTTATACATCCAACGCAAAAAAATCATCAATTTATATTAAAATAATTTCTCTCCTAAAAAAAGTTTTACTCATCTGCGACGAGGGAATTAAAAGTGTTTTCTTCATAATCTTCAACCCTACTTTCGGGTTAAAGGATGGTCCATGGATAAAATAACACACAGAATTCTGTCCTTTGATAAAAAAATAATTAAAAACAGTTTATCAAAAAAAAATTATAATTCGATATCTTGTTTTTTTGGGAAGATTTGTTTGGGAGAAAAAAATAATTTAATAATAAAAATTCTGTTTAATGGTAAGTGCCAAAAGTAGGATTGTGACTATATTTTCAAAGTCTGCTTCATTTCTAAGTTTCGCAAAAATCAATTCCCTCGGGGCCTATGTCATCTTTGGAGATGCCGAGTCGAAATTCTTTTTGAGGAAAAGGAGTAAAAAAGGGTCTTGAAGAGACGCATGTCGTAGGAGGGAGGAAACACAGATCCGAGCTGCTGATTTCAATATTAAATCGTAGAAGCAACGCGTTCTCGTGTGACAAATGTCAGCCGCCTACGGATTGTGTTGGGCGCGCGTTTGGCGTTTTTCCGGACTATGCACCAGTGCCGAAGGGATAATTGACGCTAGTTTCTCGGAGCATCTTCCTGTGTTCTAAATATTGTATCTATCAAACAGACCGCCCGTTTGGGCACAGAGTCAAGGGTTTTGGGGGCTCCAGGCCAGAGATGGCTGCCTCATTCAACAGTAGGGCGCACTTGGGATTTGAGATAATCGCCAGTTGTGTACTATTAAAGTATCTGCAGGCCCTATACAGTAAGTCCAATTTCTGAGAGGCTAACTTGACTCTGGGTTCGATGGAGTTGGTCACTTGGAGTTTACACCAAGCATATCAATGGAAGGCATGTTGGTATGGAATGAAAACAATATAATGTAATGTAGATATAATAATATAATGTAGGTATATCTTACATATCTCGTGTTTCTGAAATCAATTTTGTGAGGTTATTAAATTAATAATTCTCGACATTTTGTTTTGAAGAGTTTTAATTTTCAATGTACTATCGTTACTTAAATTTTAATTTTTATGCTACCACTTTAGTGAATGACACGGATGTGTCGAAACCGGTAGCATAAAAATTAAAATTTAAGTAACGATAGTACATTGAAAATTAAAACTCTTCAAAACAAAATGTCTAGAAATTGTTACATAGTTAATGCCCAAGAAATACAAAAAATAATAATTCTCGAATTGAATCTCGAAATATGTTGCAGTTGTCGAGTCTTAATATCTGTGATTTAGATTGACAAAACAATGAAGAAGTGGAAGCGCAGCAATGAACTAGAAGCACAGGTAGGTAGTACTCAAAATCAATGAAATGTTATGTTGAAACTACATGATGGCCCATCGGATGGCCCATCGAGTGGCCCATCGGATGGGCCATCCGATGGGCCATTCGATGGGCCATTCGATGGGCCACTGTGTGTAGGGTTAGTGGCGTGGGATTGCCCATAGTGGCGTTGGGATGGCAGGGGCGTGGCCTGGGATGGTGGAGTGGCCGACGGAGTGGCCGAGTGGGCCATTCAATGGGCCACGCGATGGGCCACTGATGGCGATGGGATGGCGACGGAATGGCCTGGGATGGCCTCGGTGAGTTGTTTTCCGGACAGTGGCCCACTACCCCCACTACTCAGTGCCTGTTTGACTGTGAACGGGAGTAGACGTTCTAGCTTGTTTGAGTTTGATGTTCAAATGATTACCGATGTTTTTTCTTGTTAACCCAATGTTCAAATGGCGATTATATGAATTAAATCAATGAAATTTATTTAATAACCATTAAAACAATTCATAAACAAAATTATTATGATACTTAACACTGGCGATACAAAGATACGATAAAACCTAAATCATATTAATCGTCTATATAGAATTTGTTAGATACCTTAGATACCTACTTATGCCAGAAAATATTATTCTTACTCTACATAAATATAACCGTATATTTTTGGGATTCCCCGTAGGTGCCTAAACATAAATAATGTTTATAAAAATTAAAAAAAAAATTTTCAACACCGAGATCTAAGAATATTATATTTTAATAAAAAATATACCACAATTTTAAAAGTGGGAGTTCTCAAAGAAGTTTACGTATCGGTACAAATATTTTATTTATTTTTATAGTGACTCACTAGAGTCACAACTGATCTCGTCTGGAGCCAGTAAGACTATGGTATCCCAATTTGGGTATGTTGTAAGGCTGAAAGTGAGTGTGAAGGAAAGGTGATGGGAAAGAGGAAGGTGGGGAAGTACCTGGCTATTCAGATCTAGTCAATAAACACGGATAAAGCCATTTCAAGCAACTTTTCAATTCTGAATGGTGGTCTTTCACCAGGGCGATACTGATAGTATCTTCCACTCTGGAACGTGCCGCAAAAATATAATATATATTATTTTTTTTTAATTAATTGTGAAATAACACAAATAAAATTTATTTGCGCACGCCGTGCTCGAACCCACGACCTTCGGATTGGGAGTCCAAAGCCTTAAAATGATAGTTAGGAATGTCACTGTCAAAACCCCGGGAGAAACAGCAGCTAGCATAAAATGGGATTAAAAAGCATATTAAATAGCATAGACGTTCCCGACAGTTGGTCCCTCCGACATTTAGTCCCTCCGACATTTGGTCCCTTCGACTTTAGTTCCTCCGATTTAAAAAAAAAAAAATTTTATAGAGAAACCTCACAAGAGTCCCAACTGCTCCCTTCTGAAGCCAGTGAGACTATGGCATCCCCAATTGGAGTATGTTGTGAGGCTGAAGGTAAGTGGGGAAGGGAAGGAGATGGGGAAGAGGAAGGTGGGAAAGTACCTGGCTATTCAGATCTAGTCACTAAACACGGCTAAAGCCATTATTAAGCAACGTTTCAATTCTGAATGGTGGTCTTACACCAGGGCGATACTGAGAGTATCTTCCACTCTGGAATGTGCCGCAAATATAACATATATTATTTTTATTAATTAATTGTGAAATAACACAAATTAATCAAATAAAATTTATTAATCAAATAAAATTTATTGATAGTTGCCTTCCCTGACAGATGGACTTTCCGACAGTTTGTCCCTCCAACATTTAGTCCTTCCGACATTTGGCCCCTCCGATAGTTGACCCCCCCACCAAGATTTGGTCTATCCAACAGTTGGTTCCACCTACGTTTAGTCCCTCCTACATTTAGTCCCTTCAACATTTGGCACCTCTGACATTTAGCCCTTCTACATTTGGTCCCTCTGATAGTTGCCTCCCCCCGACAGTTGGACCCTCCGACAGTTCGACTTTCCGACAGTTTGTACCTCCGACATTAGGTCCCTTCGACATTTGGCCCCTCCAACTTTAGTCCCTCCGATAGTGTCCGTCGTCCGTCGTATCCATGCCTGTATCATGGTGACCAATATAGTATAGTTACATTGTATGAAATATGAAGTCTAGTGTAAACATGGAATTAGTATAAATCATGTTAAATATTGGAAAAATTATAATAAAAAGTAGAAAATAGAAAGGAGAAAAAAAGTACATTAGATTATATAAACAGGCTTCTAATTCTATCACATTCACTCATCAAAAAGTCTCCAAGCGTCTTCCTGAAAGTGTGATATTTGGTTATTGTCTTTATTTCAATTGTTAAGTTATTGAAGATTTTTGGAGCAAGAAAGTTAAACTGTGACTGGGCCATTGAGGTTTTTGTTACTGGAATTATATAGTTGCATTGGTTGGAATATCTTGTATTATATTTTGATTCAAAAACATATTTTTTAATAAATTTAAATTTAAAATAGCAAGAGATGAATTTTACATATAGGGATTGTATATTAAGTATTTTAAAGTCTTTAAATAAGTCCTTTGTGGGATGAATGTAATGTACTTTGTAGATAGTCCGTATTATCAATTTTTGAGCCTTTACTAATGGATCTAATATAGTTTTAGAACACCCTCCCCAGACAACAATACCGTAAGAAATAATTGATTGACATAGAGAAGAGTATACTGTTTTTAATGTCTTTTTATTTAGTATATTTCGTAGTGATCTGAAGATATATGCTAGTTTCCGTATACGACTTGTTACATTGATTACATGATCTTCCCACCGAAGTTTGTTATCAATTATTACCCCTAAGTATCTAATGGAGTCTACGCGTTCCAGTGGATTGCATATGCAACTAGCGAGATCTCTGCAATAATGTATTTTTAGTGAATGATTAGTTGAGGGTTGGCTTATACTATTGAGGCTAAATGTTAAATATTTCGTTTTAGCTATGTTTAACGTGAGTAGATTATTATCCAGCCATTTTTTAATGTTTTGTAATATTACTTCTGCTTTGTGGAATGTTTCTTCCCATGTTTTACTTTTTAGTACCAGGGCAGTGTCATCGGCAAAAATGATCATATTGGCATCAATTTGTAATCTACATAGATCATTAATGTATATGAGAAACAGTATGGGACCGAGTACACTGCCCTGTGGTACACCAAAGTTGATTCTGGTTGGATTAGACGGTTTAAGTAATGGTAACTTAACAAATTGCTTTCTGTCTGTTAGGTATGATTTGAACCATTCGAATGCCTTATTCTTTATTCCGATTTTCTGTAACTTGGCTAGAAGGATTGGTCGAGATACTGTGTCAAACGCCTTAGCCAAGTCCAGAAATATTGCCAAACATTTGTCACCTTTGTCTAGGGCTTGCGTTATGTGTGATGTTAGTTCTAGAATAGCTGAATCTGTGCTTAGTCCTTCTCTGAAACCATACTGGTTTGAAGAGAGAATATTATGTAGTGTGAGATGGTCAATAAGTCTTTTTTTAACGATTTTTTCAATAATTTTGGAAAGTGACGATAAAATTGAGATAGGTCTATAATTTGATATATTTGTAGGATTACCAGTCTTAAAAATTGGTTGAACCAAAGCAAGTTTGAGTTTATTTGGAAATATACCTTTATTGAGACTAAGGTTAATGATATGTACCAGTGGTTGGTTTATAAAAGGTTCAATTATTTTGAGTATGTTTGAGGATATTTTGTCGTGATTACATGAATGAGAGGGCTTTAATTGTTTAATAATTTGTGAAATTTCGGCAGAGTTAGTGGGGTCAAATGTGAGTGAATTATTTGTTTCACAAACTGATTTATTTATTTTGTCAGCAAGAGCATTTTCATTTATTGATTTTTTGTTTAAAATTTGTGACGCTAAATTTTTGCCGATGTTACAAAAGTATTCATTTATATGATTTGTCACAGTGTCTGGATCGTCTTTTATGGAGGTGTCTAGTCCGTTGATGTTCAATTTATTAATTGGTGGTATTGGATGGTCAGTGTCAGATATTTCTTTAATAATTTGCCAATTTTTTTTATTGTTATTGCCGGCTCTAGACAATTTTTCTCTATAGTAGTTTTGTTTAGTGATTTTAATGAGGTTGTTACACACATCCATATTATCACATCTTCTTCTTCTACAATTTAGCTACTCCATCTTCAACAACCTCCTTTTTTTATAGGTAGGACAAAGTCTAAACTCAGAGAAAGTTTAATCCGAGGTAAGCAGCTTTTCTTTTACGACATATTTCGTGAAAGCAATAGAACCTCCCAGGAGATGAATCAAGGATCGTTTTTCCAAAGTTGTGAAAAACTTTCCGAGTGAAAAGTTGAATGTCTATGATAAAAGGCTACCGAAAAGTTTGGCTCTTCAATTTTTTATGATAATACCTACTTTTTATATACTTTAGATGCACAAGTTATAAAGAAGATTTATTTATAAAATTATTTAATAATATCATTTTTATGCATCTATTCTATTAAAAAAGTGCATGTTAATACAAAATTGTATAATAAAAATAATATGACTAAAATGATATCAGACCAATTTTTTTGTTTGCTGAATTTTGTTTCTTTTTTTAGGTATCAAGCAATGATCCTTTTTCACACAAAAGTCCTAACTGCTTCCGACCGCCTGTGGCCAGTGATACTATGGCATCCCCATTTGGGGTATGTTATGCGGCTGAAAGATCATCTGCATGATAGCAGTCTAAAACAATTATTTTATAATAAATTTTTAACTTTAGAGTTATGTAAAGCGGTTATGAATTGCTAATGTTTTTATCTTTCTTGTTATGTGTTTGGCATTTGTAAATTATGTATTAAGAACTCGCATCATATTATTATTATATGTTATATTTTATGCTACCTGCAGATCATCTGTTTCTTTTTTCTTTATCTTATATGTATTAATATTATTAAAACATATATTTAATTGCACCACTACACCTATCTCTTGTTATACCCATCTTTGTATTTTTTTCTGTTATCTAAAACTTTACCTGATCTGTTTACACTAAATCTAAATACTGTATAAATATGTAAAAGCCCATTGCGTTGATGATTAATAAAATATAAAATAAAAAAATTAAAAAATTACATTTGGATGACTTGTATAGTACTAGTGAAAAATCACCTCAAGGGCGCTGAACAAATTTTAGAAATATTTCTACAATCTTACTTAAAACTACAGACTAGACAAAACATTATAACAACTTACGACTAAAATATTGCATCCACTGGTTCTTCGATCAGTTTTACGAAACAATGTGTACAATGGATTTGACCAATGAAATGAAAAAATGTACATGTATTTTTTTTGTTTAAAGTGACCTTGAACTTTCCATAGCAATGGCTTTATCAAACGTGCCGAAGTGTGAAATATTGAAAGACAATAATAATCTATAAAGTATATTTCCACAGAACAGAGCAGATTATCTGACCACGTTACACCGTGTTGGGGGCTGTTTACTGTGGATATTTCACTATACAATTCCGGGCAAATTTAAAGCTATCAAATTGCAGGGGAATCACGTTCGTTTGATGATATCTACTGCAGTAGGACGTTAATCAACTGATGAAGTAAATGTCTAATTAAGAAATGTCCCAAGTCGAGATGTTTTCACTCCACTTTTCACAGACATTCAAGTAGTACGTCGGTAAGTATCCCTCGACGGTCGGTAAAGAATTTATGAATATTTTTCAAAATAAATGTGATTTTTCGAAATGCGTTAAAAACCCAGTAATTTTTTAATTAAATAAACACAGTATTTCACGTGAAAAAAAATTTCGTTGCACGAAACCATAATATGTTTATTACCAGACCTATTAATAAACGCCAATCCTCTATTTTACATTATCTTCGCAGTAAAGAACCCGACTAAATCCTTTGACATTGAATAAAATAACAGGGTGTTTAGTGATCGGTGGATAAAAATTACGATTTCTTGGAGAAGCTCTAAATTATTGTCTGTCACAGTTATTCCATTTTTGACTATACTATTGCATCATTGAAATCCTTTGATATTGAATAAAACAAGAACGTATTATATAATTGTAGGATAAAAATTAAGGGCTCTTGGCGAAGCTAAAAATTAACAAGTTAAAGGGTAGCATTATTCAATGTTTGTGGAAATGTTTTCTTTACTTATTAATACTAACATGATAGTATATAAGACTTAAGCGTAAGTATGCATACGACATTTATCCTAAACCGACTGCACATCGTATATGTCTGTCATGGAACTTAATTGAACACTTCGTTAATCATTTGTTTAAAGACCAACGTGTGTCCTTGTGGCTTTTCATTTTATCAATCAGATTACAAGAGGGAAGAAAACATATGTGTATTTTATGATTGAAGAAAGCAAATACTTGGTGACTTGAGATTATTCAAAATGAAACAAGTTCTTTGTTTTAAACCACTTATATACAGGACGATATACCTCGACGCATATCAATAAAATAAAGTGGTTTTAAACAAAGAAATAGTAATTTTGTATGTGAATTTTAATTCAATGCTATTTTCTCTAAGGTTTTATTTTTTAAAGTGATGGGTTGGGAAGAGAAATGAATGTATTGAAGATGTAGTGGAGGAAGCGATTGAAAGTGTGAGTAATTTACAGTGGTGGGTCGTAAGTTAACGTGATGTCTTACAACCCGAACAAATAGTTGAAAAAACATTTTTAATTATTAAGTCATCCGAATTAGAAAAATTACGCAATTAAATACTAATATTCAATTATACTTCACCGAGAACGATTCCAATTTGTGGAGATGAATAATGAATATAGCTATTAATAAGACCGTATACGTACTAAGAAAATGATTGCACGGGTGTGTTTATGGATTGGACAAAATAGCGATTTTTTTTTACTGTTTACCTTCCGAACGACCTGTACGAATATCATGAAATTGAAATTGAACGTACTTTGTACGTGCATAACCTTGTTTGTTTTAGTTCTGTGATAACAATATAAAAGCCGGACATTACTCATCGGGAGATCATTTAGTCCGCAGCATCCTGCTGCAACAGTCGATTATCTGTTCCAGCCTTATCCGTTCCCATTTGTATTTTCACCTACCTAAGAAGGTAAGCTTCATGTTAGCCTTATCATTATCATGCAAGTATCAGTAGTATCACCACCTTCATATATAAGCCCAAAAACAGGGGAGGTGGATCCATGGAGCATTGTGACTTAATATTTACTCAAAACAATCATTTTGTGTAAGTATCACTTAATAAAGAACATATAATTCAATGACGGGTTGCCGCAGAAAATGAACAATTCATTAAATTTCATAGTTAATATTGAAGTTCTGTGAAAGTCCTATTCTAGTACTGTCATTATCGAAGTACTGTGAAATAACCGGCCTACAATAAAATAATAACATACTGAAAGTACCAATTTCTTAATGTTTTAAACTCCGGTTGTAATACTATATACTAAAGTTTTGCTGATTCTATAAACCTTATCTCTAAACAAACACATTTTTACTATCTTTCTTTTCTTTACTCCCAGAATTACCAAAGGTATTGTGCAAAGTAGGTTCAACTACACTCATATGAGCTTTTAACATATATTTATGTATATTTTACAGACCTAAATTTTCCACCATCACAATGCAAAGAGGAAGTTACTGCGATGACGTCTTCCCAATTCACATCTTGCCACCCGCAAACGTCAGAGACTACCCACCACCTGCACCAGTGCGAAGAAGCGTCGATCACGAAGCCAGACCGTCTATCTCACCCCTCAGGAGGATTTTCACCGTCCTGTTTACCACCACGATCTTCATCATCATCCTCCTGGCAGTGGTCATTGCAAACGTGTACTTCTACAACAACTACTTTCGTGTTTTTATTTTGCTGGTGGCTTTACAAACATTTGCTGTGTTGCTGTGTGTGTTGTTTGTTTTGTATTACTGGTGCTGCTATGAAGTTGAAGATAATCTACCACAGTGCGAACAAGAGTATCCCAGTCGCGTATCATTCTCTATTTAATGCCTTACGCCCTTCGTTCACGCAGTTTCTTACGAGCGACTAAATCGCCGCTTTTGCTACGTGTCATACTATTTTGCTAGTGCAGCTTCCATACTGTTATTAATGTTTGTGGAAGGTGCAGACGAGCGGCTATCGCGTCGCTTGAAAGTAGCTACATGGAAGAACAGCCTTAATGTTTGCGGGACTTTTAAATTTCATTTATCCGAGTCTCAAACAAGTTATTTTTTCTTTAGTTAATCTGTGTATACGGCTTGGTGCAATACTTTAAAGTTTCAAATATAAAGTATGGATTCCTACATCTGGGATTCGAACCCAGGACCGTGCTAATGTATCCTTTTACGATTCGGTCATATTTAAGAGCCGAGTATACTCGTGAGTGATTAAACAGCAGCTGAGAATAAAAGTTTAAAAATGCTTGTAACTGTACAGGGAGGTTCCAATGAGAAAGATCGATTATTCCCCGTATCAAATTTTTAAAAATTAAATATTTAATATCGATTATTTCATTCAAAACTTGCTCTAATATATACCTACATTCAAGTAAGCAATAAAATGCTCAAAACGCACTATGATAAATTATTAAATATCGTGTACTTTTTGTAAGTGTATGTTTAATCATAAGTAATTTTATTGCTTACTTGAATGTAGGTTTATATTAAAGTAAGTTTTGAATGAAATAAATGGATAGTATGTGTTTAATTTAAAAAAATTGAAACGGGGAATAATCGATCATTCTCATTCGAACCTCCCTGTACAGTTACAAGCATTTTTAAACTTTTATTCTCAGCTGCTGGTCAATCGCTCTTAAATATTATTGAATCGGAAAATACATTAGCGCGGTCCTGGGTTCGAATCCCAGATGTAGGTATCCATACTTTATATTTGAAAAACTGAGGTATTTTTGTCACAAAGCACCTTCTCGGATTTATTTTTTAATGATTTTAATTTAACTATAAATTAAAAATTTTAAAACTGTTTTGACTAGATAATGTATTGATTTATTTTGTTGTATGATTATATGATTTGAAATTTGTGTTGTTTAATAGAATTTATCGTTTGAAAATAGAACAAATCTGCCAACGACCAACGGCATAACCTTAGTATCTTAAAAATACACTTAGTTTTTCAAAATTTTAAAAATGCTTGTTCCAGATAAAATAACAATCTTTCCAAATCAATTTATGTTTTTTTTTTTTAAGAGTCAATACGTCTAGAATTTCACTTATAAAGGACTAATTTCCGGTATTCTCTGGTAAAATACCCTCTTAACTGTATCATACTTCGACAGAGAACTATCAACATTATATTATTATTGGCTGGTATCTTTGTGTATGATGGTAAAGTTCCTGGGTTCGAGTCCCAGATGTATCCGTTTCTGTTTCTGATTTTTCTGTTTCAGATTTTGGATTGAGTTTCGCTCATATTATCTTCATCATTAAAATACTATAATTTGAGGTTTAACTCATTAAGTTAAAATTAAAAAAATAATTATTTATCCTAGACTTGCCGAAAAGTCAATAGATGTCGCATATTAAATAAAAATGGATAAATTTATCCAAGACACTATCATACTTCGACTCAGAACTACACACATTATCTTAATTTTCTAAACGCATATTTTTATTGGCTGCTATCTTTATGTATGATGGTGAAAGTCCTGGGTTTGAGTCCCAGATGTATCCGTATCTTTTTCTGATTTTTCTGTTTCAGATATTCGATTGAGTTCCACTAATATTACCTTCGTTAATTAAAATATTATAATTTGAGGTTTAACTTTATTAAGTTAAAATTTAAAATAAATATTCATCCTAGACTTGTGGAAAAGTTAATAGATGTCGCATATTAAAATTTATCCAAGACACTATCTAGATATCATTTAGTTCGAGTAAATCTTGCAATCATACGTAAAAATAGCTGCCAATAAAAATATGCTATAAGAAAATGGTAGTTCTCAGTCGAAGTATGATACAGTTAAAAATGACCGAATCGGAAAGGGACAAATAAGCGCAGTTGGAAGAGCGACAGCCCGGAAAGCCGAAGGACCTGGGTTCGAGTCGCAGATGTATTCGTATCTTTTCTGATTTTTCTGTCTCAGATTTTCGATTGGGTTTCGCTAATATTATCTTCATCAATTTATATATTGTAATATGAGGTTTAACTCATTAAGTTAAAAGTATAAATAAATATTATATTCTTCCATAATTAATTCTTTTTTTCTTTTTTATAATGCGATTACATTGTACAGTTTTATTTATTTATTAATATTAACAATCACTCTTTTCCTAAACAACAGCACCAGCTTTCATCAGAAAATAATAATATTGTACAAAATTTCATATAAATCTGTAATTGATACACGACGTCTGAGGGTAAAGTGCACAAACTTCGGGAGGTGATTCCACATGATGTATCTACGAGTAAAAAGGATAAATATGTAACTTTTTTAGAAATTCTTACATTTTAAGGTAGTTTTCGTATAAAAAGGTTGAATTGTTTGAATGAAAAAAATAAAATTGGACTACGGCAAAAAATTTGTGTAAAAAAAAAATTTTTATTTGATAAAAGTAAATCGTCTTTTCACCGTCTACCATTAAATAGAATCACCTCCCGAAGTTTGCGCACTTTTTAGGATACAACCTGTATGTAAAAGTAATGTTAACTAATAAAAAAAATCTACCTGTTTTAAATTGTTGTATATACCTACGTAAAACATTTCTTTCCTGCGATGCTTTTAATTTATTTTTCGTCGATAGTATATCTAGTATACCGACCGTTTCAAACTGCACTCTTTGTAGGAAGGACATTTGAGTTGTTCAAATTCTTCAAACAGAGCAGCTGTGTGGGGTCGTTTGTCTTTGCCAGTCGTAAGTTATCCCATCTCCCTCCCCCGGGAGCACTTTGTATCTCAGATCTGCGGCCAGTATATTGCTTCAGTAAATGACTTGCAATTATTTTTGTTCTAGATTCAGACGAACAAACGTCGATGGTAGTATTTCATTTTGTGCTTGCCTATATGTTTACTTACCAGTATCACTGAATAGACAATAAACGCTAGAAATGTGTAGCTTATGTAAAGCTAATGTGGCATCATGGCAAATATTAGTATTTGAAGTAAAAAATATGTAATTAATTTTTATTATTTCTGTTATTTTACTAATAACTTCTCCACCTTGTAATAAGCAAACCTTGATTTACGCATTTTATGAGCACTTTTAATTAGAGTATTAATATCTATGGACATCCTGTAAATATTGCAAATAATAAAAAAATAAAAAGGCTTCCGTGTAGATTTGAATGGAAATCAATGTAACCCCTGACTCGGTACATTTTAGTTCTAGACCATTTAGTAAGTGCTCCGTCTTTCTTACACATGTCTGACATCGTCTATCGCCATCCCATTTGATCGAAATAAAAATTTGATAATAATGATGATACACAGTTATGTACTTGAAATTTAATATCTGTACACGAAACAGGCTCACATGATGTTCTTACCTTCTAGGCAATTTTTACCCATTCACTGATGATCACTTATACGAGTACATAAGTAATATTTTTCTTGATAAACTCAGTGTTAGTCCACCTAAGACGTTATTTGATCATTTCCAGGTGTTTGGAATAAGATTGATTTTTGTATTGTGAACTTGTTTGACACTTCTGTCCAACATTATGCGATACAATCCTTTCCAATTCTTTAACCTCTTGGACACATAAACTTGTTTTCACGATAATTTAACGTAGGTAGACATAGGAATGACGTATGTCCCGTACCTGAGTTATATTAAAATCTTTTCTTTGTGTTCTAGAAGCCCATAACCATCCATCCATCCTTCCATTCGTGTATAACTCAAATTTGAGTATACATACGTAAGATGTATGTATGTAATAAATTACATAATAAGTCAGTTTATAATTCGGTAGTAGGGACGTTCGAAAAATTAACGTTGCCTGACAGAAAAATTAGTTTAATTTCAATCATTTTCAGCCCGCATGCCCGCTTTCATCATATATATAGTAGTAAAAAAATATATAATGTTTCGCCGTATTAGAGATTAGATTGATGCAAGTCAATTATTTAAGAATATAAAATAGGTACTGTTACAACTCGTGCGGTTCCTGACAGTAACTACTAGAAACGATAATATAAGAAAATTTAATAAAACCAATTTCTTTATGTAAACCACTAATCACATGTTATAATATTTACATGTGATAAGTGGTTTACACAAAGAAATTTGTTTTATTTAATTAAAATGATGCCACAAAGTAATTTTGCAAATATTGAAGAGATAATATAAGAATTAGTTTTTGAAATGGTTTCATTCTCTCTGGTACTATAAAATAATTAGTAGGCACATTTGGGTCCAGCGTCGGCAGAGCTAGACGTCCGAGAGGGTGGATTTTGCTCGATACTCCAGAGTGCAACTGAGCGAAATTAGTAACGGTTGACATCCAATACACTAAGTACGCATTTGAATAAGGGATGGGTGGCAAGGGGAAGATCCTGTTTACTGCGGGTTCCTAATAACCAGGGTTATTGATTAGGTTGGTCAAAGGATGTAGGATTTACTTGAAAACATGGAGATTCCTGCATTTTGTTTTGTACGAGTTCAGATAATGATATTAGCCACTCGGATACCGACCATGTAGTAATAAAATAACATTATTAATTGTAAAATTTTGTTCTAAATAAATTGTTTCTCCCTTCGTGTCATTTCCCATTCGTCCCTATTTCCCTTCCGACTCCTCTTCCCCTTCCCCTTCCGCGTTCCCTTTTCACCTTCCGGCGTCCCCCCTTTACTCTCCCGCTCTCCCCTTTCTTGCGAACCCCCCTCCTCCCCTCACGCATTCTGCTTCCACCTTCTTCGCCTTCCCCTCTCCCTCGTCTCCCTCTCGCGAAGCCCCCCTCTTTAATTCCACAACCGACCCTCCCAAATAACCCTACCCCCAGCCCTTTTTCCCTGCAGCCTAACTCCATATAATACACCCTTTGTCCAACAACTCACGTGACCTATTTCATTTTTTTTAAGCAAATTTTATAATGCCAGAGCTCACCAGTATATATATAAAGAAGTATTCACGGGCATGTTCACAATAATTAAAAAAAAAATAAAAAAATTTTGTTAAATTATATTAAAAATTAAATTAAATTTAAATTAAATTAATTTTAAATTAAATTTCAATCGCAATCGTATGAATAGTATAAGAAATAGTTTCAAGACGCCAGATCTCACTATCCTATAACCATCCCGGGTATGCGTATGGATACACATCATATTCCCAAAGTTTCATCGCAATCGGATGAACGGTATGGCCGCCCATAACATTAATTTTTATATATTAGATTTTGCATTCCATCAATTGCCCGAGCAAAACTTATGAAAATAAACATAATAAATTATGAGGCCCTACTGACTGATTATAACATGCTTGAGGACCATAAGGTTAAGGAAGTGTCGAGGGGTGAGGCTCTGGTCTAGTAATCCGAAGGTCGCGGGTTCGAATGCCGGCGTGCGCAAGTAAATTTTATTTGATTGATACATTTTATTTCACAACTAAATCATTTTAAATAATATTAGATACATTTGCTTGAAATGGCTTAAGCCGTGTTTGGTGGCCAGATCTGAATAGCCAGGAACTTCCTTCCTTTCCTATTTCCCCATGAGTTATGAGGATGATGAGTCTCACTTGGCGGTTGAGAGTGTTGTGCGTTATTCACATAAAATAAAAAATAAAATATAAATTTATAATTTTATTTTTAAGGGTAGAATATTCGATCGTTTGGGGCTATTTATTCGCACCATGCTTATACAAAATTGTTATACATAGAAGATTACTGCACCATACGAAGGGTCCCTACTGACTGAAGCCTGATGGACAACATTATCAACATCTTTAATTGTGGTATGCTTTAGGACCCTAAGGATATAGTATGTGGGGGAAAGAAGGGGATGGTATAGAGGGAGGTTGGAAATTATATAATCATCCCCAAAATGGAAGCCAAATATGACGAATGCTATTACTTCAATATTGAATGTTGTCGTTGTATCTAGGTACAGATAAAATAGTCCAAAATGCACAAAATAAACGACAAAATTGGTGCATTTTCGAAACTTTGCTGATACATTCTTTTTGGCAGTACAAAGGACTGCAGTTAAGTCTAAGTGGTGGAACACCCCCTCTAGAGGAAGGAATTTTTGAAAAAATACATACTGAGTCCAGAGAGGTATATTTCACTATGATTTCATACGCGATGAATCGATTAAGACTACTCCCAAGTCTGTAGCAGCATCATTATTTGGTTAGATAAGATAGGTTTTGAATGAAAAAACTACAATGGTAAACCCCTCAGATGGATGTTTCGTCTTCATTCAGATACTGCTAAGAACAATGTATGAGACAAAGTTTCAGAAGTGCAGGAATTTAATTTTTTTTTTTTACATTAGCTCCACGCAGGAGTCCCAGAGGAAAAAATCCCTCTATGTCATCTTTGGGGTTGCTGTATGGAGGGTATTTTTATGGAAAAAAAGGAGAAGGGAAGTTCTGGGAAGGAATAAGGTATGAGGAAGGAATTTGGGGTTCAATGTGTCCAGGAATGACGTATGAATCCATCCCTCCCATTTCAGTGTAAGGTGATGGGTCGAGAGAGTCCGGGTGGAGAGGTCAAAAGGTCTCCCATAATCCTGCCTGCCACGCATTAGGTGGGCAAACACATCCGTTGCCAAGACCTACATAAATCTCACCCGCTTCCCAAATTGTATATATGAGATGTGTTTATTAGTGACATAGCAGGAGTTCCCTGGTTCATGGGGTGAGTTTTGACCGGAACGGGAGATACACGTTGAAGAAGACCTTTTGACCAATTCAGCGGGACTCAATGTTCACATCGCCGGATGGATTCATACTTCTGCCACTCCTGGAGACACCAACCTACATATTCCTACCCAGCCCTATGCCTTTTTCCTTCCCAGGACTTTATCTCCTTCCTTTCCTTAAAACACCCTCCATACAGCATCCCCAAAGATATATATTATTTTATATAAAGAAATATATTCATCAGAGCCTTCTGTAGGAAGCTAATTTTAAAAAAAAAAATTAACCAATCTTGAACGAGGTAAAAAATATTATTTCTTCTGATCGTTTAGTCATCTAATTCCAAGTAGGTAATCATCGTAAATATCATGTTTAGATAACATTTCTGGTGTAAAATTAATTAAAAATATTCTAGAAGTATTAATTTTTTGGTTGCCAAACAAACATTAAAAAAATGTTAAAATCATTTTGTGGTAAGAACTTACCCAACTTTTGCAAGTATGTTCAGCCACGGTCGAGCTCAACCGTTCGATTAATAATTATCGAAATGTATGATTGAATCCGGTGTTAACATAAATTACCCGGTCGTTTTCGCAAGAAATAATTAAACTTTTCACTTACCGTGTTGGCCAAACTTACCCCGGCGAACTTCGTGATTTATCTCCGTCGATAACTTTTATCGGACCCTTATCGAGGCCCCTGCTTCGGGGGTAACTTTGTTTCGCACGGCCAACTTTGAGAGTTGCCTGAAAATTGAACGCGGCTAATAAACTTGCTAGAATAATATCTTAAGTTGGCCGTAAAGATGGTAATAAAGAGAGATTTATGCGTGTTTTCAATATGTCAAACTGAATATATTTTACTTAATTTGATAAAGAGTAGAGCCTATTATATTATAATATTATATTTCAAAGTATTTACTAAAGATAAAACCTGTAACTTTTTTCAGTTGTCTAAATTTTCCTATCAGAGTTGTTAGTGACTACCATTGAAACAAACAGATGCTTGGATTGTTTTAGGTACATATATAATATTTTCTGAATAAAAGATCTGAAAATTATATTCGTGTACTTACTTCTTAAAGCCCTCTTCTCTACTCTGCCACCAATTCATTCCGCCTCAGAAAATTTTTCAGTGTTGGGGGGAACTCCGTACAGTGAGACCCCTTTTACAACTGAGTCTAGTTAATATAAGAATACCAACACGACACACTAAGCATATTGACCTTTTTTAATGAAAACTCGCCAATTATTTTTGGCCTACATATTTTCGCAAACGAATTATCAAGTGATATCGATATTTTTAACATAACTATCTCGATGTTTAAAACACACCTGTTTCTTTCATGTCAAAATATTTTTTCTGATAATTATTTTTGTATAATAAAACAAATTTAAAACTTTTTCCACTTTTAATTTATTGACCGTAACCGGTTTCAGCTTGTCAAAGCCATCTTCAGACTGGTCCAGTCTAGACCAGTCTGAAGATGGCTTTGACAAGCTGAAACCAGTTACGGTCAATAAATTAAAAGTGGAAAAAGTTTTAAATTTGTTTTATTATACTATTATAATGGAATTCCACCACGAATTATCAGTTTCAAAAATTGAAATATTATAATTATTTTTATTTGTGCATTTTTTTCTTAAATATGAATACCGGAATAGAGTCCCAACAGCTCCCAACAGCTCCCAATCGCCCGGAGCCAGTAATACTATGGCATTCCCAATTGGTGTATATTGTTAGGCAGAATGTAGTGGGTAAGAGAAGGAGATGGAAAAGAAAAATGTGAGATGGTACCTGGCTATTCAGATCCAGTCGCCCAACATTTTCAAGCAACATTTCATCTCTGAATGGCGGTCTTACACCAGGGTGATAATGAGAGTATTTTCCTCACTGGAACGTACCTTATATTAATTTTAAAGGATTAAATTGTGAAATAACACAAATCAATCAAATAAAATTTCCTTGCTCTCACCGATTTGAACCGGATAATTCAACAATGTGCAACTTCTTTCAAAAGTCATTAAGAGTGATGATGAAAAAAACAAACAATTAAACTTGGTTAAAAAGGTTACATTAGGATAGATTATGGGAAGAAAAATTTATCACTTTTAATGACTTTTTAAAGGTGTTGAAATGCCACTTATATGAGTTGTTATAAAACCGTTGCACATTGAGACGGAAAACCGAGAAAGAGCACCTACATTATTATAACGTGACTACTTTTCGCACTCTCGGTTATTCCAACTCAACCGAGGTATGCGTAGCTTATTAATTTATTGGGCCATATTAAACCATTGGAAAATGTACGCCATCTCTTCCTAAATAATTCAATTCCCCCATTAGACTACTTTATTCGTACCGACCGACCTAATAATTTTTAACGGAAAATTGCAATTGCATAGCCGTGGTTACTCCGAATCGTAAAACGTTATCGGCAAACAGAGTTATTTAAACTTTCGTAATGGGATACCGATATGTTATTCGTAAGTGCATCCATTTAAGGGGCCATTTCTCGCCACCGATGCACCACTCAGTAATGCAGCCCAAAGATTAAACAATATTGAAGATATGTTACATTGCAGAGTTGGAGTATCTTTTAAATCAATGTCCATGGACTTCCCAAAAAAGGAAAGAGATGATTTTTATTGATTTCTTACCACTTTAAACAAGAAGTATCTTCTCTAATCTAGAAGTAAAATTGTGTATGAAATATAAGCTACGGTTTTTTTTTACTTCCAATCTGAGGCTCTAGAGGAAGAACTTAATAGAAATACTATTTTAATTCACCACTAAATTCGTAATGCACCATTTTAATAAACATAAATATTATCATGAACAGAAATTGCGATATCCTAGAGAATAGTTTGAGAGGTTACTCATAAATGGCACCACCTAGTAGTTTAATAGGTTATCCATAGGTGGCGCACTTGATAATGCAGGGATCGATAATATAATAAATACTGCTGTAACCTCAAGGTCGGGGTCCAGAAAAATTCCTACCGCCTGGTAAACATGAAATCAGATATTATTGTTATTTATCACGAATAAAGTGTATTGAACTCGGATATTTTTTTTATTTAAAGACAATTTGTAAAACAAACCCTAAGTTGCAACCGAAATGTAGAGCGAAAGGTAGAAAACTCATTCCATACTAATTAATTAATAAACAAAGAACAAAGTTAATAAAGTAATGAAAATAATCTATTCACCTCTTCTTAGTATATTCACAAAACCTAAACAATATTCATAGCAGTTACGTCATTATTAAACAACTAGCTTATGCCCGCGACTCCGTCTGCGTAGGATTAGTATTTCGAGTAGCCTATTTTCATTTCCTAGGTCCCATCTATGAATATAGTATAACAAAATTCTTAACCTATTTATTTAAAATATTAAAGATTCAAAGTATTAGGCGAGTACTTCAAATGAATTCACTAATTTAAATATTTTCTAAAATAGAATTTTGATTTAACAATCATTATTTTGCAAAATGTCATTCTAAAGTTTTGACATTTTATATTAAACAGTAGATAATTATTATATTTAATGGAATATAGCTAGCTCTATAAATTATAGCCTATACGTTATTCTGATGTATGAGTTATATTATTGTAAAGTTTTATTAAAATCCATTCGGTGGTTTTTGCGTGAAAGAGTAACAAACATACATACATCCATACAAAACTTTCGCGTTTATAATATTATTAGTAAGATTAAGAACACATTTACAAATTTCAAAATACCTCTAGGGAAGAATCTATTGTTTTCCCAGGAAATCGAGACGTTTAACGTTTAACCGATAATAAATCAATTTAATCACTTTCAAAATTAACATTTTAAATCGTATAAATATCTTCATATAATTGTGGAACACCTCAGTTTCAAAATGGCCTTGTAAGCCTAAACAGCTGTCACAATAATAAAAACTAACACACTTACAGAACTTAATAATAAACAAAAATTAAATTAAATTTAAATATATATATTTTTTTTAATTAGGTGGCGTTCTACGAATTAAACACAAAAACAATAAATGACGTTTTTAAATGTTAATAAAATTACTTTTGAACTCTTAATCGGGACTATTGTTGTAATGGTTTTTCTACAGTTCTATAGTCTAAGAACGCCCTAATGCACATGACTGCAACTTCGAAACGATGCGATATTTCTATGTAAGATCGTTTACTTCAAACATTATTATGGACGAACGTTTATGTTTGGAACGAATTTCTATATGAGATGATAAGGTGGTTATGTTTGGAACATGAACACAATACGATGCAGATATGGAAATGCGGAACCTACCGTTTTCTTTGGAAAGTAAGTTGTTTTGAGAAGGAAGATATTTCATTTGCATCAATATTGCATATAATATAATATAATATCATATAGGTAATGTTGATGGATTTAAGATATATGATGTATATGCGTATAATGTAATTGCATTATGAACTTAATTGAAGTAATATATAAAAGAATGTCATCTGGGCTAGTTGCTTTAAAATTGCATAAGTATAGCGAAGCCACCATATATTCCGATTTGAAAAAAAACTGATATCATAAAATAACAAGATCTGAGAAGGTTAATTACATTGCTACTTTACTAAGGAGCTGTAACTGCGAACTCACTGGATGATGTCCTGCATGTATCGATCACCTGAATAGAGGAATTTTCCAAGATCACTGACAAAGTGATCGAGTTCAACAAAGAGCGATGGAATTTGGACCAAATTGTTTAACACAATATTGGTTATTGGAGTTCAATGATATCAAATCTTTTTGTTTTGAAGAGTTTTAATTTTCAATGTACTATCGTTACTTAAATTTTAATTTTTCTGCTACCGGTTTCGACACATCCGTGCCATTCACTAGCAAACTTAAAACTAGTGAATGGCACGGATGTGTCGAAACCGGTAGCAGAAAAATTAAAATTTAATTAACGATAGTACATTGAAAAGTAAAACTCTTCAAAACAAAATGTCTAGAAATTGTTACATAGTTAATGCCCAAGAAATACAAAAAAAGATATCAAATCTCTTCAGCTGCAGTAGTATGTTAAGGGAATTTGACTAAGGGGTAATTTTAATCAATGTAATTCAACAAGACATTGATTCAGTCAAATAATACACTCTATCGATGTATTATTTTTTATCTACGACCCTAAAAGACTGACGTGGATCTTGTCACCAGACACGGCTAAAGCCAATTCAAGCAACATTTCAATTCTGAATGGTGGTCTTACACCAGGGCTATGCTATACACTCTGGAACGTGTGGAAAATATACTATGTATAATTTGAAATCAATGAATGGTGAAAAAATACAAATCAGTCATCAAAATTTACTTGTGCTCGCCGGGATTCGAACCCGCGACCTGTCATGACGGGGTAATCAACATTGTGCGAAGTCTACATAACTGTTCACAGAACTACTGGAAGTATTAAATATTTTATACAGGGAACTTAACCACTGGAGCAATTTAAAACTTTTCCTCGGATTGCTAAATGAAATTTTTCCGCCCACATTAAAAAAAATCATACATCTGAATTTAAATATGGAAACATACAAACTGATTATAGTTCTATATAGCCAATAAAATGAGCTATATATTTTTTTATTATTATATACTCGTAATATTTATTAAATATTATAAAATCGTAAACTTTAAAACTTGTTTCAAGATTATATAGAGAATATTTGCCATATTTTGGCATCAAAGTAATCCGTGGATTTGGAAATAGTGCCATATTGTGGCAAAAAGCGTCTGAGTGGTTAAAACAAAAGATAAAATGTAATATTTGATGGTTTTTTACGTCTTTTTGGGCTTTTAAAAAACATTTAGTAGGTATTTAGAATCTTAAATATATGGTGGGCCCTTCAAAATATGCACGTGAACAAGAGTGAAGGAAAAAACCTAGACTGTTACCCTTTATTATGAACTATTTACCCTTTTTCCTCTAAGGCATCTTATTACTTTATACCTGATGTTTCTATTTGTCTGAAAATGTTGGTATAAAAGTTGCAATTTTCCCGTCGATTCAACTCGCGTCCTGAGGCGCAGTTTGCCTTTACTGCTAACATGCACTCGCTTGCAACAAATACCCGCATCACCGCGACTTACACTTCATCTTCGGATAATGCCGCAAAACACGCCATCTGCTCGCGAATTTCATACACATTTTTTATTACTTGCAACACTGGTTTTAGTATTGTTGCCGATTGCCACACTTGTTATCTTTCTCGTATTCGGAGTGGATTCTTCTATTGTGGATCTTTCGATTATAAATGTTTGACATAAAGTCTTTATAAAGGGTAACACTAAGAGTTTAATGATATTGAGTAATAAAATCTCTCATACCATAGTATAATTAGACCATATTAGTATATAATAGACCATAATTATTCATAATCGATAGGTTGCGTTGGTCATGCATGGTAACATCTCCTTCCTTTCCCCAATCTCTTCTACTTCACAACTTTCCCCGATTATTGCAGATGCCTCAGCCTTATTGGATTAGGGCATTTGAGGCTCTAGTGAGCTACAATTTTTTTTGAACTAGCACTCGGGAAGTGGACAAAAATACATATCTTACCTTAAAGGATAAACCACGTATGTCAACTTTTTGGTAATTTTGAGTTGAATACACAGGAAAATGTTCTGTATTTCTTTACATTATTAGATGAAACAATGAAATTCATAAACAGTATATTAACTGAGTTATCTAATTACAAAGCCACTGGAGTCCCATTTACTTTAGAGGAAAAATCAGAATATTTTATTTATTTATTCACAATTAAAGTTGCTAAACTACTTATGCAGTTTGTCAGCAGGGACATAGATACAACATTTTATACAATTACATGATACAATTTAAACGGTATATGATGATACATAAATACATAAGTTGGTTAAATTACTGAAAAATTTACATACATAAATACCAGCACAAGCCTTATTATACATATAATAAGCAAGTAAAAATAAATATATGAACAGATTAGTATAATCATTAAGTACATCAATAGTTTCATAGATAAAGGTAGTATGTCAGGTATTAAAAAATAAATTCATAAATTGACGCATTTGTCTTAACGGTATCTAAAAACGAACAAAATTACGAAATATTACGTTCACAGATCTTAAGTAAAAAAGTTAATAGAGCTTCACACATTTAGTTCACAAACACAAAAATCGCTTTCCTGAACAAAAGTTCAAAGTGTACTTGGTGGTTCATCAATATTGGTATATCCATATATTACTCTTCCCCGTCTCCTTCATTCCTGCTATCCCTTCAGCTTCACAACATATTTCAATAATTGGGGATGCTGTAGTCCCTCTGGCTCCAGGTGGTTGAGACTCTGGTGCGGCAATTACATGTTTTAAACTACAGCTCCGGAGGAGGTAAAAATATATTAAATGTTTTTAATTAACTTAATTATGAGGGAAATAATCATAAATTTTATAATTTTTTTCTTAATCCCGAAGGGAGGCTACACGGAGAAAAATGTTATTCGAAAAAACGATCATTTTAATAGTAAAAACGGTTAAAAACGGGACTAAAGTTCTTACGAACAAATTAACAGGGTTTCATGTAAGAATAATTTGTTGGTATACGAAATTTCGTACGTATACCAACAAATTATTGTTACATTTTCCCGCCAATAAACATTGAAACACTATTAATTTGTTCTTAAGAACTTCAGTCCCGTTTTTAACCGTTTTTACTATTAAAATGATTGTTTTTTCGAATAACATTTTTTTCCGTGAAGAAGGAAAAATATTTTCCCTCAATGCGTATGTCGTCTTTGGGGATGCTATTTGGGAGTCTTATTAAGGATATTAAGGAGAGGAAATTCTGGGAAGGAAAAGAGTAAGAGGTGTGGTTAGGAATCTGGGATTACTATATCCAGGAGTGATAGACATATGAATCATCCATCCCAATACGATTCAAGGCAGTGGGTCAAGAGAGTCCGGCTGAACAGGTCAAAGAGTCTCCCGGAAGCGGCCTCTCCCGATCGGGAAGCCAGCCAGTTTGTGGACAGAAGTATTCGCTGCCATGACCTCACCCCATTAACCGGACATCCCTGCTAAATCATGTAGCAAACCACTTGGGTAACCTATGGCGTAGGTGTTGGTTATGCAATCAATGGTTCCCCGTGTGGCGGTACCCGTACCCGCCCATATATACGATAAGGGGAGATATTAATATTCAATTCAAACTACAGAAAGCAAAAAAGGTATAAAATGGATATCAGAGGCCCTAGCACACTCGATCGATAACGATCGATAGGATAACTATCGGTAACTTCTCATCGTTCCTTAGGACAACTGCATATTGCTAACGTACAAAGAACAGTTAATGACGAATATGTTAAGGACAGTTAGTCATTGTGAACTTTCACTTATTCGTTTGCAACCTGTAGTCATGCTAGGGAACGATGAAAAGTTACCGATAGTTATCCTATCGATCGTTGTCGATCGAGTGTGCTAGGGCCTAAGATGAAAAATGTGGAGGTAATGTAAAAAAAGTTACACAAGATTTCAAAACCGTTTACCGCTAGCAAGAGATTAAACTTAGAAGAAGTATTGGAAAAGATCTGAGTTTTTAGTTCTTTCGATGTCTTAAAATGTTGTTAAATTGTTTTCTTACAGGAAAACCTTAATCACTTATTCAAGAATATGTAAATAAAATCTCTAAATATTCAACAAACGCAACTTACCAGCAAAAATCCAGAGAAGGAAAAACGAAAAGATACATACGTGAAAACCAATGATATAATCAAAATAATGGATTGCCTATATTTTACCTACCGAAACAATATTTTTTTCACTTTCGCTCCCTTACTCAATACAGTATAATACTCAATACTTAGTTCTCAAACGTAGTATCAATTTTTGTTTGTTTTTTGATGGGATCAACAACGAAGGTACGTATTATTGGTATATAGTTTTAGTTGTTATTTAATGAAGGCTTTTACGTTATCTTAGTAAGTTAAAGGTCCAAGTAGTTTAATAAGATAGTGCATAACATAATAACCACTCTAGGATTCACGTTAATAATTATTGAAATTTCTGAGTGTTCGATTTGGAAATTTTCCACCATCGTTAAAAAAATCATACCTCCGAATTTTAAAATGAAGATATTTAAACTGCTTTTATATATTATGGGTTTATCCCATATTTTTTGTATTAATAAATCGTTAAATTTATTTTCTGCGTTTTATTTCTATATGTTAATTCGAACATGCAATTTTAATAAGCAACACATGATCAATGATTTGTAAAAAAATGTGTATATTTCAATTATTCCGGTTCGCGAAATGTCAATAACAAATAATTCAGAAAAGATGTGCGACATCTCTTATTGCAAAGTGAAAATACTATTTAATCTTCTGATTAATTGATGAATACAACGAGCTGGAACGTTTGAAAAAAATCCAATAATGCTCTTCAAATTGGCCACATTTTGGCCAGTGAACACTCAAGGGGATTTGCAATTTGCCAAAATGTGGCCAAAACCTTTTCAATGGATAAAAGTACAAAGAAAGTAAATAAATTAAATGATATAAGAATGTAGCTAGACCGTTAATCATTTAGTTAAATAGTGATAGAAAGTTCATTGATAACTGGTTATATTGTTATTAATAAAATAAATCAAAATCCACATGAAAGCAAATATGAAAAAGAAAGGTTTTATCTCAGATATTTGTTAAATGTATTATATTCAATAACCATTAATTTATCAATAAATTCCTAGAGTGGTAGATACTTTTTGGTGAAAATACTCATAATGCATTTAGCAATAAAAATAATATAAAAACACAAAATGTAAACATTAATGATTTATAGAATACTAAAGATGATATTCTGTATCAAACATATGATAAATTGCATTAATGTGTCACGAAGTAAAGAAAGATCATGATGGCAGCTTTACTAGGATTTCGTGACGTGTGTCAAAAGAGAGTAGCTAAACTGAATGTAAGTTACGTTAAAAATATCAACGGTCAACCCAGAATCGGAGATTAGATGAGTTGGTTGGCACGTTCCGATAAGAAAAGGATTTTTTTATTTTTTTTTATTTCTATATAATATTACAGTGTTCACATAAAGTTATTAATATTTATACATAATAGCTAATAACATAATTTATGAACGTTTTGTTGTGTTGTGTGTAAGGTAGGTTAGTGAATGTGAAACTGTGGTTGGGTAATGTTGTATGTTTCGTGAACACCTCACTAGGAGAACCTGTGCTGAGGTGTTTACGTGGTTATGTTTAAGTGTGACAAGTATTTATGTGTTGTAGTAGAAAATTTCTTCTTTATTTATTTTTTAAATTAGTGATTATTTTAAACTGTTTATTTATAAAAAAAATTATAAATAAATATACATATATATATTTTAAGTGTGTGTATAGTTGGTATATTCTCGAAAAATGTGTTTAGTTATCTTACATTTTTTTATAGTTTGTTTACATTTGGTTTGGAGTTATTATGTTTTTAATGAAGTTACGTTCTCGATTACGTTCCGCTTTATGTTTCATCTTTGCAGAAAGTATAAAAAATTGTATTCTTACCACCATAGAAATTACCTCGTGTATTCTATTCCACAGGAAGAAACGCACAAGTTTAGTATTTGCTCTCATCAATCATTCGCAACATTAGCATAAAATCAGAGGCAGGGAGACAAAATGGAGGAAAAGAAAAATGAGGAAAATAACATAATATATATTATATTTCCTCAGGCCGACCTAACTCTCGCCGCCACTAGTCAAGAGGCAGTGAAGCAATACAACTTAAAAAGTAATCATTCCATTTTCCGCCTAGTTTTTCTGACTTTTCCTTTCGTTTTTCTGCTGCCTTCGTAAGAATCGATCAATCCTTATTTTACGAACGGGAAGGAAATTCATTAAGCATTTCTCAGGTACTGCGATGGACTCTTTTGGATACGTACACGAGGGAAGCAAACATACACAGATAAGATAGAATATACCAGATTGAAATTCGGAATGTGAATTGATGTAATTAATGTAAAAGGTGTAGTTTTTAAATGTAGAATGATTTAATCGGTTCTTAGAATTTCATCAATGTACAAAGTCAATGTTCGTATGTGTATGCCCTATATAATAGTTACGCGGAAAAATACAAAGTTTATTTTATTAGTGCCATGAGTATTTAGAGAATTTTTTTTTACATTTGCTCCACACAGGAGGTCCTGCGGAAAAAAAATCCCCCAGGGCCTATTTCATCTTTGAAGATGCTGTGTGGAGGGTATTTTAAGGGAAAGGAAGGAGAGGAAATCCTGGGAAGGAAAAAGGTTTGAGGGGTGGGTAGGAGCCTGGAGATTAATATGTCATGTGAAGCCATCCCTCCCACTGCGGTGCAGGGTGATGGGTCGAGAGAGTCCGGATAGATCAAAAGGTCTCCCTTAACCAGTCTCTCCCGATCCAGCCTGTCACGCGGTTGGTGGGCAGACGTATCAGCCTGCAAGTCCCGGACAAACCTAACCGCAAGAACCCGGGCACCCCTGCTAAGTCACCAAATGTAGCGAACCACTTTCGGGTGACCTGTGGCAGAGGTGTTGGTTGTCCAATAAATGGTTCCAGAGGCGGCGGTAACCATACCCGCCTCCCAAATTGAAATGGTTTGGGTGGTAGAAGAAGTCGGGGACGCAATGCGATTTCAAAAAAAAAAACTCTGCGTTGGGACTTTTAACAATGCCGGGGAAGCTAGTTCTTAATAAAATATTATTCATATTTTAAAAAATGAGTCTAGGAAAGGAATGTTTGAACAAAATTAAATATTTAAATGTCAGTTATGTATTATATCACTCAATGGACTCTAGAAAATTCGACTATCAGAAAAAAACTGTACATCATTTACCTTTGCTACGTAAGCATAAATTATAATTTACAATCTTTGATACTTAATATATCAATAAACTACCTAATAACTTAAAGCCTGAAAAATGTATTCCCCTAATGGTAAGAAATTAACATATTGCATACATTATCATACCCCTCCATTCCAAGCCACAAATTCTTCACTATTTGCTGGCAGAATGGTCATTTCGTATTTCACCCCCGGCACTTTGCAGCAGAGCGTCTGAGCATCCCCCGGGAACAGAGAGCGAGGGGGTAACCCGCCCCGGCCCCTGCTAGGACTTGTCAGGGGGAGAACATTTATCACATTTGACCGCGTCCAGGGGACCGGAGCCGGGTAGCATTCCCTAAAGTATGGCTACAAATTTGCATGGCAAACTCCCCGATGCGTGGCTAATTTGGACTTGTTAAAAATGATATTTAATTCAAATTCATGCCGGCAATTGAATGAAAAAATCACTGAATAAACAATATTATAAATCAAGGTTTGATGAAAACAATTAAAGAACCGATAAGAGGGTATAACCAGAGAACACCGGAAATTAGTCCCTTTTAAATCAAATTCTAGACGTATTAACTCTTTTTACCAAAAAAATAATTTGTTATCGTAATTATTTTATCTGGTAAAGACATTTTTAAAATTTTGAAAAACCGAGTTTATTTTTAATATAGAAAGGTTATACCGTTGGTCGTTGGCAGATTTTTTAAATTATCAAACAAAATATTATATTATACAACACTCATTTCAAATCATATAATCATCATACAGTAAAATAAATCAATACATTATCTAGTGAAGTCACTTTTCAGAATTTTATTTTAGTTCAAATGAAATCATTAAAAACAAAATCTGAGTATTTGTTTTGTGACGAAAATACCTCAGTTTGCCAATTTATTTCCGGTCTTACAAACTAAAATATTTCAGATTTTTTTACCCACTTATTTTGCTTAGATATTATTGAAAAATCATAAATACTTATCATCAAAAAAATACTTACAAGAAGTACACGATATTAAGAAATTAATCATCAGGCATTTGAGCAGTTTTATTACGTACTTGAATGCAGGTATATATTAAAGCCCATTTCGCATGAAATAAAGTGGATATTGAGTTTTTTGTTAAAAAAATTGGTACGGAGAATAATCAATATTTCTCGTCGGAACCGCACTGTTCAGTTGCAAGGGCAGGATCGCAAGTTGAATTTTGAATTCTCGGCCGCTGCGTGAGGTAAGAACATATACTTTGCGATGCATGTGGCCAGCGTAATTCTGAGATATCTATTTCCATAGAAAATGTATGTTTTCCAGATATCAAAATTTGTCGCCTGCGTAGCGTACGTCAACCCAGTATGTTTTACCTTGGTGCCGCACCACTAAGCAGTGCAAAATCATGTGATTTTGGTTGGAACAATAGATCGCTGAGAAATATTTGAGATGAATTAATTAAAAATTGTGAATACACATTTGCCTTTGAAGTAATCGATGACTTTTTCGATTAATCAATCTATCAGTTATGAGGGGGGCAATTTATATAATTGCCTTCCAGTTGATATTAAAAACGAAAAAAGTGTCTGTAAATTTAAAAAAAAATTATTCATTTTTATTTACAAAAAACAATGTAGTGAAAATTAATAATAATGTAATATATTATATGATAATATGCTGTATGATAATATAATGTTATGCAAATTCTAGTTAAGTAAGTGAAAATGTTATTTTCTTTTTTTCTGGAATAAAAAAAATAATAAAAAAAAAATAAACAAATCTTTTTTTAAGCCTAGAAACAAAAATCTGTAATAGCCTAAAAACTTCTTTAAATTTTAAAATTTCCTACTTACGATGAACCCTTTTTCGGTTAAGGTTTTATTGTATAATATGGAAACTTAAATTCTTTCGAAAATGATTTTTTTCGTAAAACATTTTAATGAACTTCACAAAATAAAATAATATATGCTTCTGGGCGAAGTTTTTTTCGAGAATAATTCAAAATGAGCGTTTGGTGTTCGGGACTCTAAACCTTATCGCCATCTACATAATAAGTGTTATGGTGGACATGGTGCGTCATTTTAAACTTGAGAATTTAAAATGATACACATCAAATTGAAAACACAACATCATTAGACCACCACAAAATAAAATAACAAAAAATATTACAAATTTCTATTTATTTTATTTTTAACTTAATAGGTAAAACCTCAAATTATAATATTTTAATCACTGAAGACAATATTAGCGAAACTTAATCAAAAATCTGAAACAGAAAAATCAGAAAAAGATACTGCCACATCTGGGATTCGAACCCAGGACCTTCGGCTTTCCGGGCAGATGCTCTTACCACTGAGCCGATGTGTCCCTATCCGATTTAGTCATATTTAACTGTATCATACTTTCACTGAGAACTGCCAACATAATCTTCATTTTCTTAAAGCAAATTTTTATTGGCTTCTATCTTTGTGTATGATTGCTCGAACTCGAACTAAATGCCATCTAGATACTGTCAAGATAAATTTATCCATTTTAATTAATACGCGATATCTATTGACTTTTCTGCAAGTCTAGGATAAATATTTATTTTTATTTTACACGCAATAGGTAAAACCTCAAATCATTATATTTTTATTCTTATTTTTATTTTTAACTTAATGAATTAAACCTCAATTTATAATATTGTCTTCGTTAATTAAAATAGTATATTTTCTTTCTTTAAACACGTACGCTCTTACACCTTCACTGTCCTATCAGTTTGAGGATAGAGTTAAGATTAACGTATAATAATTAATAGAAATAACAATATAATTGCTCTTACCTTGCAATAACGCATAATAATTTACGACATATTTGACAGTGATTATTTCCATTTCAAAGACTAAGAGATATTCGTGTTAATTAATAGTGATTCAGTTCTACCTCTAACTGGAGCCAGGACGACCAAACTAAAAAATATACGCTATCTGAAATATTCGTTTTAATTATTAGTTCAATCGTTTGATTTGATGTTTTAGTTTAAGTATGTAAATTTACTTTCAGTAAATTAGCTCCATAAGATAACTAAACAAATAGATATGATTATGGTAATATTATTATATTTTATCAGTTAATTTGACTACATAAATAATAATAAAAAAATTACTAATAAAATCTGCTCTTTATTATTATTTTTAAAAAAATATGTTCGGGATGGTGACCCGGCAGTTGATCCTAAAAATTATAATTATATAAAATTATAGTTTTTTTGTTTACCATTTTAAAACCTGAAATCGACTTAAAAAATACCTTTAATAATATGATGGCATGGATATCAAACGAATATATTAACAGTGTAGATTTTTTATACTTATTCTATATTAAATATAGTAGTTTTATCCTTGATGCATTTGAATGAAAATATTTTTTATACTTTGTAATTCAGTGGTGCATCCTCTCTGCATACCCTTTGAGATATTAGTTATATTTTTTGTTAGTAGGTATACTCTTTTTGGCTAAACCGACTGGATATCGAATATAAGTATGCTAGGGGGCAAACTGTCGGGGGATCATCTGTCATGCAATCGTTTAGTACTTTGAATATTCTAGGTCTGAAATCAGGTGTAATAATATTAAAATGATTATAATATTTGAATTAGTATTATAATTACGATGTTTGTATGGAATTTCCGATGCCTAAATAAATTTCCTAAACGGGAATTTCAAATTTCATAATCTTTCTCCCTGAAAAGAAATTTAGAAATTTGCTTAATGTTTCCCAATTTTCTTTTACAAGTCTTAATTACATTATATTATTAAAGGTATTTCTTTACCATATTTATCAAAGAAAATCATCAAAATCATTAATAATGATTTAAATTCAATGTTTCCGAAGCTTTTATTTTATTATACGGGTACACATAATATTTATGAATGTCGTTATATAAATGATGTATGTTCTCTTTAATATGTAGGATTCGATAATTAATGTATACATATTCTTTTGAAAGCTTTTACACGGAGAAAGGATGAACCACTGTATTAAAATTATCTAGATTTCCTCATTCACACTAAATATTGCATATTTAATACTGTTTGATTTGTGTAACAAATTATTTGATTTACACTCTCATTTTTTAGGATCGTATATGTTGCCCCTTTTTCTCTAAATCCATACGAAATTTGTTTTTCGTCCAGGTATTTTATAATTTAGTTTTTGAACGCTCCTTCGAAGATCCTTGATAGTGAATTTGACCACTCATTAGGCTCAAAGAAAATCACACAATTGGTCACTACTGACCCCAAAGAAATAAATAAAATAAATATATAAAAAAATAAGAAAACATAACGTCAATAAACAAAAACCTAGCTGTGACTTAAAACATTTAAAAAAATAAAACAGCTTTTAATCTGTCTTAAAACTACTACTTATTGGCACAGCCGAGATCAACTTAAAAAATATATTCATGCTTATCAGCAGATTTATCAATTTCGCATCCAATGCCCTGAAGTGTTACTTGATTACAAATAAATATACCACACTTATATGGTAGTTTTTTTAAACTTACATAAGCGACACGTGCGTACGTGGGCGTACGCGTTGGCTTCCTGGCCGCGGCTGATTTGCGTACCCCACGGGAAGTGCCGGGAAGACATGGACCTAGAAAGAGCCCCATCGTGTTCTAAACACTAACATATTTTGTTTTCAATTGAAAATGGTCGTATTGGTTAACAATGTGATTGATCTATCTAGTCAGTTGTTTCGATTTTGTCCCATGCTTTATATAAATAGGTATCACGTACTAGGAAAGCAGACTCGTGTTATACTAAGGTTGGAAGTGTGTTCTAGGTTGTAATATTTTTTTTTCTTAATGCAATCTGCTACTATGTCATCTAATCCCGATCCAATGTTGTTTTATATCATGCTAATTATTTGGTCAATTTCCGCTTCCGTGGTATTTTTATTGTAAGTCTTTGATGTGTCGTTTGTAAATGATATTGTTTATATTTATTTGTGTTAGTTTTGCACGGTTTGCTAATTTTTTTCTTATTCTTGCGAAGAAGTTATTCGCATAGTTTTTGGGTTAATATTTAGTTATTATCCTAACGAAGAAACCATTGATTTCGAAACATGTCGATAATTGTGATTATATAAGTAGTGTACATCAAGTTATTCGTTTCATTTCATTAATATTTAGTTGTTCTGGTAATACTATGTTTCTTGTGTAACTTATTTGATATTTTCTGTATCGCCTTTGTGGTATTGTTTTCTTTTTGCCGTTTTCTAATTTTTCCTTAACCACTCTTATAATTTTTGTGCAGATGTTTATTTATCTTTTGTAGTAATTAGGTTGTTCCGTGTCGTACGGCGTGTATATAATTTGTCTGCGTAATTTGTGTATTCTAAGTTTTATTTTTATCTTGTTGTGTGTAAGTTTTACGTGTTTTAGATTTAAGTAATTTTTTTAATATATATATATATTTTTAATATTTTATTTTAATATATCATTTTTCAATGTTTAATGGGTACCATTGTTCAATTATGAACTACTACCGTAGTACATTGTACGCAGGGATATACAAAGGTAAGGACGATATGATTTTCATTTCAATGGTATGAAAGGAATCATTCCAGGAAGACTAATTTGAAATATCCAATCACTGAAATACTATTAAGCAGGAATTCTTTGAACATCCTTATGCTCGAGTGTGTGTGTATCCACCCGTACGTGGAATCTGAAACCATCAAAGCGAATGAAAGCAATGCTCAGTCAAAAGCAAAATGTTTTACGCTAGAGATCCTTTGAAGGAATCTGTCATGACATGTTGGACCATTTATTCATAGGGTTAATTATGAAACTGCATTGTTGGGTTTTGATCCTGGATGCTCTCTGGCAGCGGCGCAAGGCAAACTTGTGACTGGTTATTTCGATTATTATTATTCCTACGATTTTCCTGCTAGTATTTTTATCTCCGAAGAGATTGAAAAAAACCTTTATTTTTGTATAAAATTTCTGGAATTCAATGATTTGTTGATGTTGCCATAATTAAATTCAATGATTCTGCGCAAGGCATGATCCTCTCGACATGTTGATTATTTTGATTAAATAGTCGTGTAGATATACCAGGGTTGTTGCGGATGCAAAAATTTTGACATCCGCGGAAGCGGATTATTAGGTTTACATCGGATGCGGATTTCAGGATTTTTTAAAGATATTTCCATTTTAAGTACCTACATAAATAAATGAAAACCGATTTAACTTTAAAATATATTTTATTTTATCACATTTCGAGAACAAAACTAAAACAGTTTTTAATCTTACTTATTAACATTTTAAGTCTAAAGTGAAAAAAAAAATTATTAAATTTAAAAATTGGTGAATTATATTAAATAAATAGTAATACAAAATAAGTCCAGATACTGATTTTTATTATTGGCGGCATTTATATTTAATTTTTCACTTAATATTTAAACCGAAATATTCATCAACCACGCAAAAAACTTGGATAAACACAGTAAACAAATACTGTAATTGTTGCACAATGGGAATCACATCCATAACTAAAACAAAACCTGTTGGATCTTGTCACCAATGTGTGCCTTCCTATTGGTCAGTTAGCGAACGAACTTCGTGCTAGTTGCTATCTTTCTTCAACGAAGATAGCAACTAGCAAACGCGCGCGAGGCACACGCCACTCTGGCCCCGCCCACTTTAAAGACATATCGTTATTATACTTGATGCAGATATGAATTCGCATCCGTAAAAGCTCATAAATTGATGCGGATGCGGATGCAGATGAAGATGTCTGCATTTGAGGATGCGGATTCGAATATCTGTAACACCCCTGGTGTATACAATGTTATTTATTTTCATCATTTTAAAATGAGTAAAATAAAGTGAATTTGCGATTAAGAAGAATTAATATTTTTTACTTTAAGCTTCTAATTGAAAATACACATTTAAATAAATGGTAAGATCATGTCGCCCGAAGCAGATAAGAACATCTAATGACTATACATTAATTAATGTCATTTTAGGTGTTAAATTTTTTAACACTAACCCCACACAGGAGACCCTGAAGAAAATAATTTTACTAAGGGCCTATGTAATCTTTGGAAATACTTTCATGAAGGTATTTTTGGAAACTAAATGCTACTTAGATAGTGACATGGAAAAATTAATCAATTTTTATTTAATATGCGGCATCTATTGAATTTTCTGGACATATGATTTATTTTATTTATATTTTTTTTTAGTAAATCTCAAATTGTAATTTTAATTAATGAAGACAAATTGGCGACTCCCAATCAAAAATGTGATACAGAAAAATCATAAAAGCTACGGTCACTAGAGATCTAGGAATTGAACCTAGGACCTTGACCGTATTGACCTTAACTTGTATTGATCATTAAGTTAAAAATAAAATAAATAAATTTTAATATAGAATATCCACTCTAATAAACGTTGGTCCTTGTTCATCCCATTTCATAATATTTAAGTCAGGTAGAGTTATGTTAATTGAACCTATGATCTGAAGTCTATACGCCCTTAGAATACATTCTATATCAGTTCTTGATACCCTCATTAGCAACCGAGGAACAGAAGATTGGAAATTGCTTCCAAACGCAATCATTTGTTTCGCCGACTAGTCGATTTGTTTGCGAACAACTTACCCGGGGTGGATGGCAACCCCACAGTACCTACCCCGCAACCTAACTACCCCTGGACGTAGATTTAGCTTATGCAGCCGAACAGGAGTCCGCAGATTAAAGGTTGGCCAAGCCTCAGTTATATTGCTGACATTTTGTTTTGCGTAATAATTTATGCAGTTAGGGAATCACGTGGTTGAATTTGAATAAAATGCTGTATATGTGCATTATTAACTCGGTCATAAAAATAATATTTTTCATGTTGTTACTATTCAAACATTCATTGATTTTTTTATTATCTGAGCAACCATCGAAAAATGAAAACGGAAATGCCTAAAAAAATAAGTTCTCGATCAAATTATTGCACTGCAACATTCTATACCTTTTTTTATTTATGAAGTATTGAGGACACAAATATTAGCTTCTCTTACAAATGCTGTGAAATTTGGGGACAGAGCATTCATAGTTAGGTCCTCATTTTTGGAATGACTTCCTGTTTGATTTAATGTCGGGTAAAAACGTTATATTGAAAAAAAAAACGGACTAAAAATATTTTATTAGAAAAGGGTCCCAATAAGTTAAGGGGGTTTCTCACCATCCTCCCAGCAGCTTATCAACACTAATAACGAATATTTTCGATTTACGGAGAGTCAAAGTAGAAAAACTACAAAACGATATTATCAGAAGTGAGTATGAGAAGTGTGCAGAGATGAGACTGAATGAGAAGGAAATGGACGGTCTTAGCATAGATGAAACGTGGAACCACATAAAAGTAAGTCTTTGTGAATCTGCTAGAGACGTGTGTGGATTAAGTACGCAAGGTAGGAAAAAAGGTGATGCATGGTGGGATGACGAGATCAAGGCACTGGTCTCAGAGAAGAAGAAAGCATGGTTATATCTGATAGCGTCTGGCAGTGCATCTAGTGAAGAGAGAGATCGAGCGAAAGAAGTATATAAGGAATGCAAGAAAAGAGTAAGTGTCGGAGTGAAAGAACGAAAGAAACGCCTGAAAGAGGAAGAGGGAATTAAAATGACCAAACACTTCCAAGAAAACATTAAACTGTTTTGGAAGGAGGTCAAAAGATCCCGGAGTGGTACAGATAACGGAAGTATGAAAGTGATAAAATCAAAAGATGGGAAAATGTTGACGAATGAGGAAGAAATAAAAGATAGATGGATGAAATATTTTGAGGAGGTCTTTGAAAGCAATCTGGGTGACAGTGATTCCAGCGGCGAATCAGGGATGAGCGACGACGGAGTGAATGTTACCAGAATCAGCATGGATGAAATAAAAAGATCAATTAAATGTATGAAGAATGGTAAGGCTGTTGGGTTCGACAATATCGCTGCCGAATACTTTAAAGGTGATAGCCGTATAATTCTCACATGGTTGTGCAAACTTTTTAACCAATGTTTAGAGGAGGGTTACACGCCATTAGATTGGAGAAGGGCTGTGATCATGCCGTTATACAAAGGTAAAGGGTCACGCATGGATTGTGGGAATCATAGGGCTATTAGTTTGCTAAGTTCAGTCGGCAAGCTGTATGGTAGAATATTGATTGAAAGGGTAAGAATGGAAACAAAAGATAAAATATGGGATGTGCAAGGTGCTTTTATGAGTGGACGGGGGTGCATGGATCAGATTTTCTCTTTGCGTATGCTCACTGAGAAGTTTCTGGCAAAAAACCAGAAACTTTTCTGTGCCTTTGTAGATCTACAAAAAGCATACGACCGCGTCGACAGGAAAAAGCTATGGAAGGTATTGTCCAAGTATGGAGTGAATACAAATCTTGTACAGGCAATCGCGTCTCTATACGAGGGAAGCGTTGCTTGCATAAGGGTAAACGGTGGTTTTACGGGGTGGTTTGACATCATAAAAGGTGTTAAGCAAGGTTGCGTAATGTCACCGTGGTTATTCAATCTATACATGGACAATTGTATGCAAGAATTGAAAGAGGCGGGATTGGGCGCGAAATTGCATAATCTGATAGTATGTTGCCTGTTGTATGCTGATGATGCGGTGCTGATTGCCAACAGTATAGAAGATCTGCAGTCTCTCGTGTCTAGAATGAACGAAGTATGTATGAAGAATGAATTAATGATGAATGTAAGTAAGTCTAAAGTCATGGTGTTTGAAAAAGAGAGTCAGAAAACGGTGTGCAATATAGTTGTGAATGATGAATACTTGGAGCAGGTGGATGAGTTTGTATATTTGGGAAGTATGTTTACGAGAGATGGGAAGGCTGATAGGGATATCGAAAGAAGGGTGAATGCAGGTAACTCCATTAATGGAGGATTGAACGCCGTTGGAGCCAACAAAAAGTTGTCCACAGAAGCGAAGCTAGCAGTCCACAATGGAGTACTGGTACCTACCCTGATGTATGGAAGTGAAGCGTGGAAATGGCAGAGAAAGGATGAAAGTAGACTGAATGCTGTAGAAATGAGATCCCTGAGGCGTATGTGTGGTAAAACCATGTATGATCGTGTGAGGAATGTGGAGATTCGAAAAGAATGCAAGGCTGATGTGAGCGTAGTAAGTAAGATTAAGAAAGGGACGCTTAGATGGTTTGGGCATGTTGAGCGAATGAAGGAAGAAAGGAGTGTAAAGAGAATTTATGACGCGAATGTGAACGGTAGAAGAAGCCGAGGACGCCCAAGGAAGACGTGGCACGATCAAGTAAATCAGATACTTGAGTCGGGCCATGTCAAGAGTCAGAATAATAGAAGAGTATGTATGAGAAGATGTATGAATGTGAATGAGGCAAGGAGCGTGTGCCAAGACCGAGTTGTTTGGCGGTCCGTCCTCTCTGCCTACCCCTGCGGGGAAACGGCGTGATGGTTAGTTAGTTAGTTAGTTACGGTTTATTTATTTATTAAGTTGGAGTTTATAATTCGGTACTCGAACCTATGAATAGTGGCTATATATTGGATAAGTTGGCCGAGTTTCCTTACCACTGCGAGTATTTTATTTTTATTTTTAAGATGGAGGATGGTGAGAAACCCCCTAAATGTGATTTTATCACCAAAAACGGTGCTAAGTACAAAAAGTTATTATTATTCGGAAATATATTTTTTTTACGTGAACACCGCACAAAAGTCCCAACCGCCTGGAGCAAGTCCCAACCGTCTGAACCAAAAAATACTTCCCCAATTGTTGTATGTTAGTGCGGAGGAGAAATATATTGAAAAAAGGAACGTGGGGGAGTATCTAACAATTCAGATTTCGTCATTAAACACGGTTAAAGGCATTTTAAACGAAGTTTCAATTCTGAATGGTGTTCTTACATCAGGGCGATACTGGGACTATCTTCCAATCTGTAACGGGCCGAAAATATAACTTATATATTATTTTGAAAGGAATAAATTGTGAAATAACACAAATTAATCAGATAAAATTTACCTACGCACGCCGGTATTTGAACTCGAACCTTATCTTTCGACCACGGATAAAAGAATAAATTATTTAAATATGAAATTGTCAGGATACTTGCAACCCGGGAATGTTTGTCCATGTAAATAAAATTAACAAAAAAACCTATCTCTATGAATACTACATTCTCTAACTGTGTCGCTTTGCTTAGTCAATATTCTTTATAATAGATATATCATTAAAAGTTTTTTTAAATATTTTTTTTCTAAGCACAATTTAGTAGCTCATAAAATTTGAAATTACAATAAAAAAATGTAGCACTGGAAAAAATTAAATAATTAATAAATGACTTAATATTTTTATATGTAAGTGTAGTTATTTTTGATGCTGCTGATTTTTTGCATTTTTTTCGTCTTAGTATCTTTCCAAAAAAAATAGTTTGTACAACTGCTACCCATTCGAAGAAGTTCCCCTATTGTAACAGGCGTACTTATTTCGAGGTGGCAATTTAATTCTACCAACCCCGATACAATATATATACGCTATTTCACATCCGAATGAAAACAATCAATCGTTCAAATCCCTACCAATCCTTACATCCAGATACTAGTTACAGTTCGCTATGCAATTTCCAGAGTTGATTGCACTTCCCAAGTTTTCTGATCTCAGTTTTTGGGGTGAATGCTTTACACGGCAGAACTTTAAGGAATCTCACGTTTTCCTGTCGTTTAAAATACGAGAATGACGCCAAGCAGCGCCGGTGAACGTCTCATCTTATTATCTAGGTATTTTAATCAAAAGTTTCCACCGGCAACGAGTAATTCATTGTATTTTCATTATAGTAGGCGATCATTCAGTTGATTTTCCCGTTTAAGCCACTTACAATGCTTCGTGATTTTGGCACCAGAAGTTAATTTAAGATAATAATTATTTTACAATAAACTATATAAATTTGTTTAAAACCACTTTAATTTTAATTAAAATTTAAATTTAAAATAAACTATATAAATTTGTTTAAGACCACTTTAATTGTAATTAAAATTAAAGTGGTCTTAAACAAATTTATATAGTTTATTGTAAATTATGGCGAGCCACAAAGTTAATGCTTATTACGAACATGTAATAATTATTTTATTTTGTTCCTTAATCTGCTTTAAGATGATTCACTAGTCCTTGACTCATTCGGAATCGGGCGGAGCGAACGATTTCTTTGCGTTTACCAATAAAAACCCTAATCTCTAGCAAACAACAGTGTTTTGTTATTCTGCGAGTATATTTTTAAAGATCGAAGCGCCGCGTAGACTAAGGCATGTCCGTTGGCCCCGGGTTCTGGGCGTAGACTGAGCGACGAGCTAAAATCCTTCTGTACATGACAGAAGGGTGAAATTCGCAGTTTAAAATTCGTTGGGTACCGCGTATTTTTATTCACTGAAAAGAAACGTCGCCAAAATGCACGTTTTAATTTATTTTGTGAAGTTCAGATGCAAATATTAAAATGTTTTCCGATCACTCTATAAGAAACATATTAGCTACATTATTCAATAAAATAACAACAGAAAAAGAATTTGTAAACAGGTGATTTTTCACTTTTAACCATTTTTTATAGGTCAGACGCATAATTTTTTTTCTAAGCTTATTAAAAAGCTTATCAAAAAAAATTTCCATCACTTTAAAGGCCATGATGTGTTCTACTTACAGTATTTAATTGAAGCATCTATATTATTTCTAAGCGATCAAATTTTCAAAACTAAAACACAAGATTTTGTACGATTTTGCATTTTTTCGCATGTCTTCACCTTAAATTAATTCGTACAATTATCCTATATTTCCATAACATTATTTCGTTTTTTTTTTCAAAATACATGCAAAACATACATATTAGTTTTTATTAATATTTTCTTAGTTATAACACACTAAATATAAATGTCACTTTTTACTACATAAAATTTATTGTATACCTTTATTTTTTCCATTATATCAACATGTAATTACTACAGCATACATATTATTATGTATATAAATGTAAAATGAATTATTAGGAACCAACAAATAACTGCATTTATATATGTACACTGCTCTTCCATACACAAGCAAATGCTTCTAATATAGTATAGCAGTTTATAATCTAAGATGTAAAATTATCAACATATTATTGTAGTAGTAGTAGCTATTTCTGTTTGATACATATTGACTTGGGTAACAAAGAGGAATCAAAATTGAATAATAAAATTTCACCCAGAAGATTCTAGGAACATAATAAAAACACAATATCCGCAGTGCTCTCGTTCTATGAGAGTAAATCTTTATTAATTTATTAAGTTATTTTATCTTTTAATTAAAAAAAATAATGACATCACAAAGTGAAAACCTTTCCGAGGAAGTTTTCTTCGAAAAATTAAGTAAATCAGTGGTTTATATCCACACATTCTATACAAATGACAGCTAACCTACAATTTTTAATTAAAATATGAATCATCCTTTTTCTCTGTGAGTTCCGCACCAGAGTCCCAACTGCTCCCAGTGGGAATATGGCTTATGTGGGGCTGGAGGTTGTGGGGAGGGGAAATAGACGAGAAAGTGGATTATAGGGAATTATCTTGCCCTTCTGGTTTGGCACTAAACACGGCAATAGCCATTTTAAGCATTTTTTTATAATGGTAGTATTTCACCATCCACGGCTGTGGAAATGTCGCAAATCAATATTAAATAATCTAATAATTATTTGTGACATAACCAAATTTGATTAATTAATATTTATTTTGCGCATGCTGGGATTTGAACTCGCTTCATCTCGATTCATAGTTGATGATCTAACAATGAAAGTGAGTGATTGATTTACTAAAAATCATACATTTTATAACTTTGATTTCAAAGTCCGAATTATTTCTTTCATCAGCTCAGTGTGAACGAATGATGATTTTCTTGTCAATTGTTGCAAAAACAAAGTTATTTTACTATAATACATCTATTTGCAATTTTCGAGTCGTATCTACGGTTTTCAGTTCCTGGGAAGTGAGTTTATTTTTTTATTCCATGATTTGAATTTATTTAAGAAAACAAATTCGAACTTTAAATACATGTATTTAAAAAAGAAACGAACACCTTTTAACCTTTAACCGATCTATTTATTATTATTATTTTATTATTATTATATGCATTGATATCAAAAGGTTTACATTTTTCTTTGCCTTGCCTGTCTTACTAGGAAATCCTGTGTCGAGACAGTCTAGTTAACAAATATATTTTAAATATTAATTAAAGTACATTTTTAAATAAAGCAAAAATATTTGACAAAATTTTCAGGTTGGTAGGTCCTGGTAACAATAATGAGATAGAGGATTATATTTGGGTGAGGTGACTAATTATTGCACGACATTTTTCGATGATGCATTATTTGATCAGGATTTTGTATTTGTTTATTATTCGATTGTCTTGTTTTGTCAGGTAGGTTATTGTATATTTTAGACGCAATGTATTTGAAATTTCTTTGACCAAATGTTGTGTTTGTTTCAGGTATTTTGTATGAGTTCTTTGGTTTTGTGCCGCGTGTTTACAATATTTTGGGTATGCAATTTTCAGCGCTAGACCCTGTATACAGTAAAGATCTTATTATAGCTCAAATGGACATATGTATGCAGAACAGATCTAATTGACAAATCTTAGTATAAGATAGTCGAGGAAATGTAAGATTAAATAAATTTAAAGCACAGAAACCTGCCGGCTTTTAAAATTTTATGTAAATTTATTTATTTCTATTCTCGTACTTACACTTTACAGATGAATGCAGTTTACATATAAAATAAGTTCCAGTAACAGTGACCAGTGTTTTGTCACTAAGAGAACCTGTTGTGAGTTTTCGCATGTTTTAGATAAAATGTTATTCTGTGTCATAACTAAAAATTTACAAATGATGAAATTTAACTTCCTGACGGTGTGCAATTTATATAAAAAATAAATTTAATATTTAAAGAATCTAATTCCATAGGCCAATAATTCTAGTGTGAATTCTTTTCAAAAATGTTAAATTAAATTTATGCGATATACCATTTTTTACGGGATCATTAAAAAGAATTTTTTTTTGACAGTTGGATCTTTGCTGCCAATACATAAGTAATCAATCGTTTTTTTTTTTTTTAAATAAATAAAATATCCAAATTGAGTTGGATCTTGGAGTCATCCAATTCTTTAGACAAAAAAAGGTCACGGCGTTTATTCATTTTAAAAAAGTATCGAAATACAGTTGGATTCAAAAAGTCAATTTCTGCAATATGCCATTATTTTGGAGTAATGTTATTACCAAGGGATTTTTTTTATTTTCTAGATCTTTTTTCCAAAACATAAATGAGTTTTTCTAAACTTCGACGATCTTATCAATAAGAAGATTTTCTATCTTATTTTTCAACGGAAGATACTCCGTTGATTCCTTCGGCACTGATGTACAGCCGGGTAACACGTCAAACGCGTGCCCCACATTTGTATACGTATAGTTGTCTTGAGCTCGTGAAACGATTTCCCGGCCTCTGTGTTTCCTCCCTCCTACAACATTAGTTTATTCAAAGCACCTTCATCGCTGAGGAAAATTAATTTCCCCAGGGCCTCAACAAAAAAGTGTTCTTTTAGATAATAATAATATGTACCTATATTTATAATTAGTGCAATAATAGTATGTAAACTTATACATACCTCCTGTTGACAAACTGCTATCAGTTCCATAGGATAGTATTTTTGAAGAATACTATATAAAAAATATAAAAAATTGTTAACCGATTTTTGGAAAAAAAATAAAGTAAAATCAAAAGTTCCATATATCTATTCTGCAAGTATCCGTTCAACTAGGATGTATTTGTGCGCTCTTTATTGCTTCAACAAATGTTTTCCGCGTATTGTTCCGTATGTCTATTGGAGGAAATCTCGTAAAAGTGCATTGTATTATGCCTTCTGATATAAGATCTTATCTTTCTTCTTGCTATGATAATTGTGTTCGCCGTTTTCTGTAGCAGTTAGGGATAACATTATTCTTGTTTAAAGCAAGCTTCCTGTTGGGTTAAAATGTTTTACAAACAAGCTAGCGTTGGAAGAAATTATATTACTCTCGTAAACAAAGAGGTGAAAAAAATATGTATCTAATCTACGCAAGCTATGTTTTTTCTTAGAAAAATCAGTATTGTATTTCTAGCATAGAACAAAAATATTTTATTGTAATTCAATTTTATTGGAATTACCTTTGAAAGTACCTAAGTAATCATTGTAACCAAACTAAAACTGACTGGTTGCTATGATTTCCAACCAAACTTCTCTCACGGTGCATGTCAATTTTACGATTTCAGTCATCATCTCAGCTTGTTTAACCATAGACGACGAACGCTTCGGCTGTCATCTCTAAAACTGACAACAAAACTGGCTTATCCTCGGCAACCAGGAACTGGCGCGTTGCCGTCCGCGGCAACCAGCGAGTCGCGAGTTGAGAGTCACTGCTTGCATTGTCATTGACAACGGATTTTTGAGAAGTTTTTTAGTGTTTGGACCATCACATTGACATACACAGGATAGCGAATTGAGTTGACTGTTTTTTTTTCAGTTGATGGTAAGCGGATGGACTAAAGGTCCATGCTAGAAATTTCGGTCGTCTCTGAAAAATATTTTGAGAGTTGCTAACATTCAATGATTAGAGATGATTATCCATTAACTTCACACAGGAGAGGAAAATAATTTCCCTCCCTCCCTAAAGAAGGAAAGGAAGTTTTGAGAAGGAAGGAAGTTTGGTAGGTAGGTTTCTGAGGGTCAATGAGGATGAAGAAAGAACATATGAATCCATACCTTCCACTGTGATTCAAGGCGTTGGGTCACCTGAGTTCAACTGAAGAGGTCAAAGGGTCTCCCTCAACCGGCCATCCCGATTCGACCCGCCAAGCAGCTTGTGCGCAGACGAATACGCCACTGCCACCGAAACCTGAACTAACCTCACCCAATGAACTCGGGCACCCATGCGAAGTCACCAAACGTAGCGAACCACTTGGAGTTTCGCAGAGGTGTTGATCTTCCAATGAATGGTTCCCATAGTAGCGGTACCCATACACGCCTACCAAATTGTATTTGTTATCTATTTTACGAGGAGCGTATATTAACTGAGATAATATAATTACGTTACTAGTAAAATAGTTTTTTTTTTGCTGTTTTTAATTACGAATTTTTATCATCTTGAGTGTATAAATAAAATAATAACTGAATATTTTTATGATTTTGATGCGCGTATTACAACTTTTATCAGTAAACATAAGGGGATTGAAAAACTACGACTGCTTAAAAATATTTTTTTAAATTCTATATTATTTTTCCCACTCGTGTAAAACTCGATCTTTCCAGTGAGCTTTCGAATAATAGAAACAACCCTCTAACTCTCGCAGAAGCACGACTCATCTTCAAGTCTTGAGTATTCAACAATAATACTACGGGAAAACTACCTCCAGGGAAAGTTCAATTTCCATAAGAGCTATGTACTACGTACTTCCAGTAGCCCGTGTACTCAGGTTCACCGCTAGCGACTACCGACCAATTTGTTTAAGTGCTTTCCCAACAATGAAGTCCCGTAATACAAATGCCGGGGACCAGAGCGATTGCGCTCTCCTTCAGACCGAGTAGGTAGCCATTACTTCGTTTTTATGGTCTGGTTATGATTGATATTTTTAAGCGTAAGTATTAGTGATGTGAGTCATAATGTTAGGAACCAGTGTGACCATAAAATATGCAAACACTTTGTGGGTATACATAATTACAATAAAATAACATTGTTTTAACACCATTTTATTTTATATTTTAAATATATTAACCAACCGGTTTCGGTTCAACCTGGACCTTCATCAGGGGTGAATGAAAACATATTTACAAAATTTAGAGTATTTAAAGGTAAAATAGAAATTAGTGGGGGTGAGGGGGAGGTACGTATGAAAGAGAGTGTAATAGTACGTGTGTGTTATTAACTATATTAGAATAACTAACATATACCCCTGAAAATCACGTTTCATTATGTTAGTACTTAAATCCAGTCATTTAATAAATAAAGGATTCTTGATAATGAGACTTAAATTAAAAAAAAAAAAACCTAGTTCCTTAACAAGAATTTTGATCCCTTACAGATCAAACTCACAACCATAATTATTAATATGTTTGATGACAATTATAATAATAGTTTAAGAAATTAAAGTTGAAAATTCAATATTACAAATTCCTATAACATTGAAAAATCAGTTTCTGAAAAAATAAGAAAATACACAGATTTAGGAAATGAGATTAAAAAAATTTGGCATTCTCAGACTATAAAAATATTACCATTTATTATTTCGGTTACTGGCATTATATCTAGCTCTCTCATTAAAATTTTAGGCGTATTAGATTTGTCAATACATAAAAATACAAAAATCAGTCATTTTAAATACACGTAGGATTACGAAAGATTTTTTGAATATTTATGTTAAGGGATCAGTAGGATTTAACTGTCCAATTAGGAGTTCTACCGAGTCGAACTCTGATATGAAAATATCTGGAGTCGGTGAATTATTTTTACATTTGGTCTCTGGTGGGTTGACGTGTTGTTCTTGTATAGTTTATATTACATATAGTTTATAGTTGTTCTTGTATAATTTATAGTACATATAGTACATAGTATATTACATATTGTACATATACTTAAATAGTACAATTGCATAGCATGGGTTGACTAGATGATCATTTGTGGAAGGGTTAAGTTTATCCTGTGGGGAAGATTTAACCCGGACATCAAAGTCAGAAAAAAAAACTTGGGTAAAAAATTGACAAGAAAACCGGATTTTTTTTAACATCGGCTAATGAAGATGAATTTAGTGTTGCAAGTAGGTATTATTTAGTGGTAATATTCAGTTTAACCCTTAAGTACCGACGTGCATTTTTTGTATCGTTAGTACCGCTGACGTGAGGCCTGAGGGCCCGCCTATATTATGTAGTGTTTTTCAAAGAAAGTGATGATTTAAATATCTGTCTTTTTAAAATGATGAACAATAAAGGGTTTTAAGAAAAATTAAGCATTGAAACAAAATCAACTTTATAAATTTTTAAATATAAGACTGCAATTATATTTGGCTAGATTTTGGGGGAAAATCCGACTATTAGATTTAAAAAATAAAAACCTAAATAATACTGCTCTCAGAATAACAAAAAATAGTTTTTCTTAATTAAGACTAATATAACTTTAAAAAAAAAATAGTAGGGTCACATATTCTCAACAAAAAATGTCCACAGTCGAACTACACCTTAAACTCTAAGCACAGTTAGGGCACACTTGTTTCGCGCACTGTAAACAAATGTGTTTTTTTTTCACAAAAAGCGTCTATACGTCGATTTTCTATTGAGTTTAGGTTGACATGAAAGACAAGTCTTGATTTCTGCAGCTTGATCTTCAGATGTCTCTAGCTTATCAAAACCAATAATCTTACCAAACTCATTCTAAGTTCACGGGGCAACCAAGTGAGCTTTACCAATTGTCGAGATATTTTTATTTTATATTATTAATCATCAACCCCTAATGGGCTTTTACATATTTATACAGTTTTTGTGATTTAGTGCAAACAGATCAGGTAAAGTTTTAGATAACATTTATAAAGGCTACTCTATCAGTTTGTCTTCCCACATGTACATTATGTAAAAAATGAGATATGATGGAACTTATATCCAAAATCCGGTAAAAAATTGTTGTAGGCTAGCGTCTTGATTGGTGGCTGCAAGTGTACCTATACAGAACACATTTTATCTATTTCATCTACACCACCTTTCGTAGAACTATCAGAAATATCAGTGCTAGTTTCCTTATCATGCTTCTGTGCTCCGGAAAAAATCTTCGCCAACGTCGTCAACCTCGGATCCGAGTCTCATGGAGGAAATCTTTTTGTAAATTTTTAGATCATCAGCAAACAGGAGTGCTTTGAACATTATGGGGTATCATAACCAAACTGAACTGGGAGGGAATGGGGAGATGGTAAGAGCATATTCAGGAAGTACCTGAATACTTAAATCTAGTGACTAAAATAGCATATGCCATTTTAAGCGATCATGTCGTTCTTATTCTGAGCGGTTATTTCTTTGCGGGTTCTGAAATTACATTCCACTCTAGAACGAATAAAAATTAAATTTAAATTCGTGGCCAAAATACTTAGGAACGATTGACCAGCGGCTGAGAATAAACGTTAAAAAATGCTTGCAACTGTACAGGACAGTTCCAATGAGAAAGGTCGAATATTATTTATTTCATTCAAAACTTGCATTAATATATACCTACATTCAAGTAAGCAATAAAAATGCTCAAAACGCACGATGATAAATTATTAAATATCGTGTACTTCTTGTAAGTATTTTTTGATCATAAGTATTTATGATTTTTCAATAATGTCTAAACAAAATAAGTGTGTAAAAAAAAAAACAAATATTTTAGTTTGTAAGACCTTAAATAAATAGAAAAACCGAGGTATCTTTGTCACAAAACACGTTCTCGGATTTATTTTTTTAATGATTTTAATTTAACTAAAATAAAAATTTTGAAAACTGTGTTGACTAAATTATGTATTGATTTATTTTAGTATATGATTACATGATTTGAAATTTGTGTTATTTAATAGAATCAATCTTTTGAAAATTGAACAAATCGGCCAACGACCAACGGTATAACTTTAGTATATTAAAAATACACTTAGTTTTTCAAAAATGTAAAACTGCGTGTACCAGATAAAATAACAATCTCTCAAAATCTATTTATGTTTTTTTTTTAAAAGAGTCAATACGTCTAGAATTTCATTTAAAAAGGACTAATTTTCTCTTAACCAAACTGAAAACCTTTTTTTTTTAATAAAAAGTTTTTTTATAAATTTTTTCTTCATTCAGTGTATTCTTTATTACAGTTGTTGAGAATTTTTTGACCAGCTGCTCACCAAATAATAGGTTTCAAACAGTTTTGCTTATAATTGCTTACATGTATCTACAAAATATCGGGTTTTAACTCTCATTATTTTTGTCGTACAAAAAGATCGGGAGGCGGAATTATTGTATACGTGAAGGATCATTTTACATTTGAAAAAATTTATATAGTAACAACTAATTTTAATTGCGTTTACGGAACTATTTCTATCTACAAACACAAATAAAAAAATATTTCTCCATGAGCTGGAAACTATATTGGGCAATATGGACACTTAAGAATCCATTTTAATACTTGGTGATATGAACATAAACATATTAAATGAACTCGATCCGATAGTAATTCAGTATGAAAACCTAATGGCTCATTTCGGAATGGTTAAAACTATGAACGATGTGACACGAGAAGCAGTATTGTCAAACTATGTGACGGCTACTTGTCTGGATCATTTCTATATACGAGAGAGGGAGACCATTGAAATCTGTTCGTGCGTATGTGAAACTATAGTAGCACTATGACGATTCATTTCTCTACCTACGATAAATACACTTCAATCAAATCGCAGACTGATTACAATACTTCACTCTCTGAAAAAAAAAGTTGTACTATTTATCTCAATCACCGATTGGAATGAAATGCTAGCGTATTGTATGAAGAAACTAAATCGAAATTTAAAAATATGTATGAAAAAAGTGGCATCACACAATTAAATACAAAAAAACATCGAAATTACCAAAAAACTTGGATGAATGATAGCCTCATTGAAAATATACAAACACGAGATACACTTTGGAGGAAATGAAAAAACACACCTAACAACAAAAAATATGAAATTGATTTAAAAAAATACTGAAATAAATTAAATAAACAAACATTAATCACAAAAAAATATACCAAGCACTATGTACATTAAATATATTCAAAATTTACAAACTGCCATAATAAAAAATATTTACATCAAATATTTACAGAGAGAGAAATAACTTAAAACTACTATATGGCTCAGAGAGCATACTTACAATAAAAGGTCTCCTTTGGTTCATTACTATTATGGATAAAGCGGGGGAAAGCTCATATAAACACCCAATGGTACACAAACATACCACAAGATTTAAAGAAGGAAAGGGCCTAAAAACTCCTCGAATATTAAATAAATATGGAAGCCGTACTCTTGAATACCTTAATACCAGTGATTTTAATAAAATAAATAAAAACTTAAAATTTGAAAAAAATTACAGATTATGCCCTAAAATTATAAAAATGTGGTTTATTAACGAAAACTACATTTATCTTTAAATATGTTGAATTGATTATCTTAATGTAACTGCCTACATTTCTTACTATTAGGCATGTACATTGAAATATCTTATAGATGTAATTCAAATAATCTAATATTATTATGTGATCTATCCTAGTGTTTCCTTAAAACTATATATGTATTAACAAATAATATTTCCTTATGTATAATATTAAGAGTGATAAATTGTAGAACCTACAGACAAGCTGCCATATGACAGCTTTGTGGGACTACCCTTATTTTGTACAAATGTATTTATACTAAATAAATAAATTTAAAAAAAATGAAAAATGTTCCATATTCCAAAATACAATATGGAAATAAATGGCATAATGTTTGAGCTCCTTAAAAAATAATTGTTACCTACATAATAAATTGACGACAGTTCAGTGAAAGGCAGTATTCCTCTTTTGGACTTAAGTAGAGCCAACGATGTTATCTAGATACTCTTAGAAAGCAATTTTTATATTTTCCTCGTGGTATTTGATATTTTTTTCTCTTTCTGCTTAACACTTCGGCAACGTGAATTATTAAGAACAATCCTCTTAACAACATACATCACCAACTTGTCCATACGTCGTGGATTCATCAAATACAAAAATCTCGCTAGTAATGACGCCACCACACAAAAAAAAATATTTTCGAAAAGGGGAAGTTGGAATACCATTAAACTCTTTTTGATGAAGTGCATTTAATTTGGTGGAAAGTATTTTGGTGAGTGGTTTCTGGAAGCTTCCGTCATGTCCATGTGCACTTATGTCTGATGCATAATGCAGAGTGCATTAGGTCAAGCCGTAAACTGCTTTGTGGATGCTCTATCGTCACATTCCACTCTCTCGCTGCATTGTGGATCGCACAAAGAGAAGCGTTAGAACGGCGGACTAACTAAACAACAAGGATTAGGCGATACCTGATACAATGGTGACATTATACAAGAGAATGTATTCCTTATTAAAAGCACTACACCGTAGCTCCGTGGTACCCTTAGATGAATTAAGAACTGAAGATAGGTTACTGTGACAATGCGCGTAGTTTCGCTGAACCAGGTCCAGTGGACATACTTGCGATTTAATGCATCTTGTATAGCATATAAGTTAGTGCGTCAGACAATCTGTCACCATTTGCCACAAACACGTCGCTTTAGGCTCTTTTTCTGAAAAAAAATACCTTCCTGTAGTTTTGAAAGTTATAATGGAAATATTATGGAGTTTCTTTCCATTGGTAAATAAAGGCAAATCGCTTATTATTTTAATTTACATATTCATAATGCTTTTAACTATCCGAAAATGGTAAATAATATCAAAATAAAATTAAGTGAGATGGTGAACGAGCGACAACACAAAAGTATAATGACAACCTACTGGCAAGCCGGACGTCTTATACAGCGTTCCTCATTCGCTTAGTGTAAGCGAGTAAGCAATGTAAGCATATCTTGTCATCTCAGCTACACCCGTGATACAGAATAGAGAATGTAGTATTCATCGCTACTTTTAAGAGGATTCCATTATTCCGTTTTTGTTACCAGCGCTGCGCGCGGATGTTTTTACAACCATGAAGCAAAACGGTATTAGTTTTAAATTTAAAGCAAAATGTAGTCATTATGATCGACGCGAACACAGAACCTCGCACGGCCGCATCTCAGCGGCTAATGAATCGCGAGAATTTATGTCTCAAACTGCCATAAAAATGATCAAATGGGAGATGGTAAATGAATGAAAATTATTTACTTCTTAAAATTGATTTTTGATCAAAATAATTTATATTTTTTCAATAATGACAACAATAACAAAATAAGTGCGAAAAAAATTATGAAATATTTTAGTTTGTAAGGCTTTAAATAAATAGAAAAACTGAGGTATTTTTATCACCAAACACGTTCTCGGTTTTATTTTTTAATGATTTTAATTAGTCTAAAATTTTAATTTTGAAAACTGTGTTGACTAGATTATATATTAATTTATTTTGTTGTATGGTTTGAAATTTGTGTTGTTCCATACAATCTTTCGTTTGAAAATTGAACAAATCCGCCAACGACCAACGGTATAACCTTAGTATATTATAAATACACTTAGTTTTTCAAAATTTTAAAACTGCGTGTACCAGATAAAATAACAATCTTTCAAAATCGATTTATGTTTCTTTGTAAAAAAGAGTCAATACGTCTAGAATTTGATTTAAAAATGACTAATTTCCGGTATTCTCTAGTAAAACCCTCTTAAGTGCGTAAACGGTGTTTCTATTTAAATCTATTTCATTCTTTATTATTATTTTTTTTAAACTGTATGGGCGAGATTAGGCAGCATGAAAATTCTGTTCAGTTTGTTCCCTTTAAAATTTATAGATATAGATATACGCCTTCATTTAAATTAACATCATGAGTTGTTAAATTATCAAAACACGAGACATTGGGCTATATTGTTCAATTCAAATCTCGATTGAAGCAGGATAATGTCTTCAGCTATTTGAAAATGAAAAATAATATTTATGGAAAACAAAGCACTGACACGTGACAGTGATGAGATTACCGTGTTGTTATAACACTCTCCATTGTTGCGATGATTTCAATACTGTTCCATGTTTTTAACAAGAATAGGGTATTTTCGCAAACGTGGGATTCTGTTGAAAATGTATGGAATATTTAAAGATTATTTTTCTGATTTTAGTCATAGTATTAAAAATATTTGTTTTATACGTTTTCATTCAAATTTATTCATTTTAAAAACGGTCAAAAACCTACGAAACCAAAACGGCCCGTGATCAACTGTCAGAAATTTTTCAAGAACGAGTGACTCTTGTGACGTCACACGTCGAAAATGCCCTTTTGGCGGGATTACAAAAATGGGCAACTTAGACTCACTGTAGAAAATGTATTCGTCAACATAAAAATAAAATAAAAATACCATAATAATCGTAATTTTTTTCTTAATTTTTTTAAGCAATAAAAATCGTGGAAATACCCTATTGTGTGTACAATGTATACATTCCTTGTTCTTAAAAAACTGAAATTTGGATATGAAATTTTTGTGCTGGTTGTTGATATTGCTATTCAACAAAAGTGAATGGTTTTGTGTTGCTGGTGATTATGATGTCAAAAATATGGCGTTCACAGTAAGGTTTCGTAAAAAAATTGATAAAGTCTGATATTTTTGGGTTTGTATGTAAACCTCGTAACATTGAATGATCGCATAGTAGGTAATTACCTACTAAGCGGAGTTTTATTATAAAGTGAAATTCCATTAGTTTCATCAACTATTTCCGATTTTGTTTACATTATGTTCTGAGAAGGTAAAGGGTATGAGGGGTGGGTAGAGGTCTGGGGGTCAATGTGTCCAGGAGTGACGGACGTATGGATTCACCCCTTCAACTACAGCGCAAGGCATGAGAGAGTCCGGTTGAAGAGGTTAAAAAGTTTCCTTCAACCGGTCTCTCTCGATCCGCGGGAGTGGGCAAACGCATCCCAGACAAGACCTGAATAAACCTCACCCCATGAACCCGGGCACCCCTGTTAAGTCACCAAACGTAGCAAACCACTTGGTGTGACCTACGGCGGTGGTGTTGGTTATCCAATAAAGGGTTCCCGAAACGGCGGTACCTCTCAAAATGGAATATTATTATAATGATGGGTCCAGCATTCATTTAACAAGTAAAAGGGTCAGAGTTCAAATGTCATGTTTACACTAGAAATCAAATAATAATAATTAATCTACAATATTATTAAACGATTCAATTGGAATAGTTAGAAATAGAGTTATATACAAAAATTACACTCAAACAAAAAACCAATAGAGGTTTTTTTTAGGGAGAAAACTTTTTTTTTACAATAGCTCTAAACAGAAGGCTCTATGTCATCATTCATGAAAATGAAGGAGATGATGTTCTGGGAAGATCTGGGAAAGAAGAAGGGGTGGGTAGGAATCTGGGGGTCAGTGTGTCAGAATGATTCCATCCCTATCACTACGGTGGAAAGCGATATTCCGAGAGAGCCCTGCAGGGGAAGTCAAAAGGCCTCCCCCAACCAGTCTATCCCGATCTGACCTGCCATGGTGGGCAGACGCATCCTCCGCCAAGACCCGGAAAAACCTCACCCCCTAAAACCGGGCACCCCTGCTAAGTCATTAAACGTAGTGAACCTCTTGGGGTGACCGATGGCAGAGGTGTTGGTTATCCAATAAAGGGTTCCCGGGGCGGCGGTACCCATACCCGCCTACCAAATTTTACCTATTTTTAATCAGAAGTACGGTTTAGAAACAATCTACGGTGTTACTTGAAAACATTTGCTTATTAAATAATATGTAATTATAATATTAACGAAAACATCTCAATGAAATATGAAACAGAAAATTACTCAGAAAACAAAATGGTAACGGTCGCAACTGGGAACCCAGAACCTTTCTCTTACCGGGACTAAATTCTTACAATAATTTAGCTATCGAGATCTTGTGATATTTTCTGTAATTTTTCTGTTTCTTGTTTCATTGACAATTGTTAATGTATTCTTTTTTCAATAAATATTATTAGGTTTATAAGCATCAATGATTAATCATTCAAATAAATTAGTTTTAAAATAATGTTTTAATTTTAAATTCACCTGATTTCAAATCAAAAGAGGGAGCCTGCTTTTGAACAATAACGAACAATGCTTTTCCAATCGTCATTTAAAATAGTAATATGATATTCTTGTAACTCAAATTAACAACTTCAAATAAATATTAAATCCTTTGGAATTAATTTATGTTTGCACATATACATGCACATATGTTTTATTCTGAAATATTGAAATCGACAAATAACTCAACAAAATTATATGGTATCTATTTCATGTATTTTTAGAAAAATGCTGTGTGTAAAAATACAAAAGGGGTATAATATTTGTTATTTACGCTACTTGGAAAAGTCAAAGCTTCGGCTAATATGGCATGCCCCGTCGTAAATATTGTATGTACACAAAAGCGATCAATAAATTCGGGATTTAAAAAAAATCTCTATGATTCTGGGATAAATCCAATTCCACGTGTACCTAACAGAGGTCTCCACTTAAAACATGTTTTACGTAACATTTTGCCAATATTTCGGTACTTTCTAGATCATTAATAACAATAAAAGAATCGCGGAAAAATATAGGTCTGCCACAGCCACAAACCGGGTCATAAATCATTTTTTCGATTTTATTGACTTTTGTAACAATGGCACCAAGCTTCCCCTCTGTTTGAATTTATTCGTTCTCATTGTGCTTTATTCAAACATTAATAAAGCTGGATATGAAAAATATTTGCGGAAAATGGGGGAGCGTTGTGTACGGTGTGGCATGACTCGTGAAACTATTTGTTTCGTTTCGTTTACGTCATGGAGGTAATTTGCAGAATTTATTGCGTGTGTTATGATGGTATGTCTATTTATATTACTATGTGCGCGCTGCCGAGTCAGAACCAGCACAAATATTGTGTGACATTGAAAACATAATAAAAAAATTGTCGTATATTTTCAACCGCTTCCTTATGGAATTCGTTAACCGAGATTATGCATTTTTTTAAAAGTAATACATTACTTGAATTCTGAAAAACGTAATTTAATGAAAAATGCTCGAGGAACGGCTGCGCGGCCGGTTTCATATAAAACGTAGTTTTGGATTTGAGGCCATAAACCCAACCAAACTGAAATATTATTTTTGTCATTAAAAGGTTTGTCAAATAACTAGCTCGGACTATATTATTTATTTTTGCTTTAAATTATAAAATATAGGCTATTAAAGATTTTTATGATTTTAGAGGCAACTTGGATAAAATTATTTGCGAGTAAATATGTAAACATTTAAAAAAATATTTTTACTTAATTTTTTTTAGAAATATGATGAAATATAAAATTTAAAAAAAAATTATTTTTAGAAACAATTTTGATGGGTGTAAATTTAAATTACAAATTACCTATTTACATCGGAACAAAAACTTGTCGTTTATATGTAAAATAAATATTACTACCCAAAGAAACGCATTTTTAACAATTTTTTATTTTTCTATTTCATTTTTCATTATATTAAAACCAACCAGCATTAGATAGATTTTTTATAATATTTTAGATAACTCACATAAAAATTCCCAAGTCGCTTCCAAAATGAACCAAAACTGATTTCTATCTTTAAGTCATCATTTAAAAGCAAAAGAAGTAGCTCTAGTTCGAGCTAGATATTTGACATACCTTTTTATTACAAAAATATAATATTATAAAATATTTGTCATACCCATACTTTAAATTTTAGAATTAACAATATTATCTTCGACTATTTTTTTTTTCATCTCAAAAAAATATATTAAAGACTATGATTTTGTGCAAAGAAGAGCGCTTCGTGTAAATGATAGATAATCCGTTTTTAATACATAGACTGTCCGTAAAATAAGGTCTCCAATGTGCTGTTGTCGCAAGGAACGATTTTATGCGCTATCTGGTAACCCTGGCATGTAGCCTCGCTCCCCCACGCCAAAATCCATACCATAATGCACTCTCTGTGATACTTAGTCTCTGCGTGGCAGCCGTTCGCGATAGAGTTTCCACTCACCGCACCCACCAGTTGTGCGCTCTGTAATTCGTTTTTAAACTTCCACTACGCTCAATAGCAATCAATACGGGATTGTTCCTCAGTCACAATTGAATCCAAAAACTCCTCGCCATCGATCTTGTAGCACTTAAGACGATAGACTTCGCTTTTCGGCCGATACAAAAAGGACGCCCGGGAAAAAAACACTTTTCTACATCGAAAATTGCAAAAAATGAATATATTTTTTTATACTGCCTTCTAGAGGGTGAAAACTATGTCGGTATGTTTTCGAATTTTCGATGCGTTTCGTATTTACGTAAACATTCACTGTCAAACATGTACGATTTATCAAAAAATATTATTTAAGGAAAAAGTGCTGCTAACTCAACTCTCATAAAGAATTATAAAATTATAAAAAGCTTCCGACGTAGCTTCTTCTTTCTAAAAAATATATTTTTTTTAAAATTTCAATTTTGTGAAAGTTTCGGTGTAAAAAGTGTATTCTCCATAAACCCCTTTTCGAGCGATTTCTGTAGGTAAATTTGAGCGTCGTTTCATTCGCACATTTCGCATTCGCATGTATTGTAAGTGTGCGTGATCTTATTGTGAGCGGGACAGAAAGTGCTCCGCGTGTCGTTCAAAGTCTAGCCTCTTAAGGATTTTGTAGGCTGCTTCAACTCGTTGTTGTTTGTGATCTTCGGTGAGCATTGTTGGGACCCATCTTGCGCAGATCGTGGTATCCCAAACTTTCTGGCAAAATCTTGTCAATAGTGGTCTTACTGACATCAGGGATCATTTCACAGAGCTCCCGAAGCATCATCCGTCGATCTGCAAAGAACAAAAAAACTGGCGGGCGCGGCGAGTGAAAGCCCTATGGCGAACGGCTGCCACGCCGAGACTAAGCGTCGCATAGAATGCAGCGTGGTGGGGATTTAGCGTGGGGGAATCAGGCTATACGCTAGTATTGCAGGATCGCGCGTAAAACCCTTCCTCGCGACCGCAGCACCTTGGATACCTCATTTTACGGACATCCGTATATCAATTCCCATCTCTATTCCACAGATGCAGTATAAACATACTAAGTCTGTTTTATTAGGTACTGGAGCCTTCTCAGAGGAGCAAGTAGCATTGATTCACGGTTGTACACCGCTTCACGTATGCGAAACTCACGAGGACACAAGCAGAACATCCGTTCACAGTTGATGGCCGGGTGCGATATCTTTACATTGTGCGGAGAGGGACTCCCTTGTGAATCATAAAAAAATATATATTCAGGGTGTCTGAGGGTAAAGTGCATTAACCTCGGGTGGTGATTCTACATGATAGTATAAGCAAAAAAGATAATCAACTTTTTTCGGAATTCCAACTTTCGAGGGTACTTATTTAGTATAAAGATAAAATTAGTACGGCGTGTGTATTTTCCGCTGTTACGATGCAGGCCAATCACAACCATCCAACGTCGCCACTATCGTGCCGGCTGACTTACAGCAAACTGATGGGGTAAGTTTGTTCCTTGCAATAAGGATTTTTAATAGGTACGTCTTTTTGTGTTAAAAAAAGTTGGAATTTCGGAAAAAGTTATTCATATTTTTTACTCCTTCCATCATGTAGAATCACCTCGCGAAGTTAAAGTACTTTACCCCGGACACCCTGTATATATATTTAAATGAAAAACTTATTTAGAAAGTACTGAATATTATTTCTAGTACTTTTGGTAATTGTAGAAAAACATTAAAGAAACATAAAAATAAAAGAAATGTAGCTATCCTTTTTTGTTTCCTTGAAATGATGACGTTATTGTGATCTACTTCCACATCACAATCTCCCGGATAACTATTGTTAACTTTATTCCAAAAGTACTTTTCCGCCGCTCTTCACGGTCCCTCGGACAAAAGGACCAAAAGGAACTCTCAAAAATGTTGTCAACCGAAAAAAGGAATTGTTTTCGAAAAGAAAACCCTTTTCATTGTCCTGACAGGAAAGACAATGCTTCAATTACGACCATTCTAAAGAGGCTCCCCGGGACAAATAAATAAAATTTATCAAATTCTAAGTATTGTTTCGTCTTTGTCCGTTTGATTCGAGAATATCCTTTCTTTGGTTTAATAAATTTCAGGAAATGTATTATGATCACAAATGAATGAACGAATACATTTATTATAACAAATTTGATGACAAATATAAATCTATTCGGGAGACAACTAACTTTGTGATTTATATAAATAATATCACAGGATGAAATTTATATTTTGTTACCACTGAAGAAATGATCCCATAGAAGTGTGTTGTGAGTCTGTGTATCCGAAGTAAGATCAAATATGTTTATATAGTTATAGAGATAATCAATAATTTATTCTGCTAGGCAAGGGCCTACAAGTCGAATAGATAGATCTATTGTATTTATTGTCAAGTTTGATTTGAAGAACTACATTTTAAATTTTTATTTCTTTTATCTATTCAATAATATTATTATTTAATTTATAAAAACCTGGAATTTTGAACAAGTTCTACTATGTAACTAATATTTCGCGTGACTGATGTTTCGCCTTCTGAAAGCATTATTAAACTGTCACAGTTAAGAAGAAATAAAAAGGTCGATTTGTCGACATCACTTTTCCTTCAAATCGACGGTTTTAACCTTCGGAGGGTCAGGTTTTTTTCAAAAAAAAATCAACGTCACTTCAGAATTTTTTTGTGTCGCATTTTATAAGTTTACAGTAACAATTCTTTCAGTTTTTGGTAGTTTATACAACTGTTGTTTCTAAGAATATTATTTTGTAATAGAAACACGTAAACAAATAATGCTAAAAATATATAATATAATATAATTATTCATTGCGACGTAAAAACTTTGACATTTCTTACGAACTCAATTTTTATAACATTTATTTTGTTATACCTATATTAAAAAAATTACATCAAAATAATGTAGATAAAACGAACTTCCTAGTAATCATTCAAATCTATGCTTTCCACAATGGATTTATATCAAAAACAATGAAAAAATATAGACTTCGAATACGACCATATCAAGCGGCAGCTATTTTGTCAGCCATCTTTGATGCTCGGCGCGTCATTGTGAATTAATTTGAATTATTTGGAGTTGGTAAACGCTATTTAGTATTTCGTTATGTCAAGAACGAGAATGGCCCAAGCGATTCTGCCCTTGTTCTTTATACAATTTTTTTTTATACGTGAGGGACAAAATCGCATAATTTTTTTTTTTTAATTTTCACCGGTGGCCACCGGAGGGCAAACGGCCAATTAGAAGAGTAGGTACATACGTACATAATATACATGTTTCACCGACTGGTTATCGGAAACGTGTGTCTTAACCGTCTTCCCTTTTAAATGTTATCTCTGTCTCTATTGCATATGACCGTTTAGACACTTTGTATCTTTAAAATCTGGCTTGAAAATATGATCGCTTAGAAATAATATGTAACACCCCAAGTGGTTTGTTACGTTTGGTGACTTATCAGGCGTGCCCGCGTAAGGTTTGTCCGGGCCTTGGCGGCGCAAGCATCTGTTCACCAACTGCGTGGCAGGCCGGATTGAGAGAGAATGGTCTTTTGGTCTCTCCAGCAGGACTCTCTCGGAACATCGCCTTCAACGCAGTGGATGGGTTGGGTTCGTACATCCGTCACTATCCCCTAAGATTAATTATTTTCCGCAGGACCTCCTGTGTAAAGCTAATATAAAAATATATAGTTAACGAATTTTTGCTGAAACTGGGGTTAGCATTGTTGGCACTGGGGTTGGTTCTTGTTAATAAGGTGTCTACAAAGTCTATTTTATAAATTTTATTCCGACATTATTATTATTCTAATATAATTTTTCTGGGAAAAACACGGAACAGGGCTTTAGAATAAATAACACGAATTTCATAAAATTTTGTCATCCAATGCTGTCCATTAATTTCTCCTCTTCATAAACGTTTGAAGTTTCCCTTTGATAATAAAACTTATTTCAAGCTTTCAGGAAGTCACTAAAATGTTTCCAATAAATAATTCAGTATTTGAAGTGTACTTACAGAGATAAATGAAAACGATTTTAAATGTAAAATATAAATTATTATTTTCACAAAATAATCTATTTTTAGGCTCATTTGTGTGGGTACCGATATTTTTTTACTATGGCTACAAAGATTTTTTGATTTGAATCGCTGTAAAAATAATACATATTTTTGCTACACAACAAGAACTGTTTTTTTTTCCGTATGAATAGTCCCAAATGCTTTTAACTGTTTGGAGTCAGTGACTATAACACCCTCAACATCGGTATGTTTTATCGCAGTAGGGAAGAGCCTGGTTATTCATAACTGGTCACCAAATACAGCTGACGTCATTTTAAGCAACGTTTCGATTTTGAATGGTGGTGTAAACACAATTTCATTACTGGCTGATTGATATTAAAATATGTTCTATCGAGACTTTTGATCTCATTACAGTAAGTGGCTTTTCATTAGTTTAAAGGGTGATTTCGATCCTCAGGTGATGAGGAGGAATAGCGTTGAGCCTCCATTTCAGAAGGAGGAGATATCGGTGTGTCGTGATATCTTACTTACTTATCGCGTGCTATTCGGAATAATAAACACTCAATGATGATTGTGATGATGATGTGTATTTCCATATTGACTATTTACAAAACGTAGTAAGATTATTCCGACGTGCAAACTGCAGACATGCTAGTTGATGCGCGACCAGCTGTTCGTCGTCGAATGGATGCGAGTTGTTGACTGAAAGACTAACTTGGCTTGCTGGAGATACTTTATAGAGCCCGACCCAGCATGTACTTGAATGGTAGGGTAAACCGTACACTCGCTGGAAAATTCTCGATATTTCGGCACAGCGCTATGTATTGTGTGTTGCAGCAGCGAGACCTTTCGAGAAGGTGGTCAGAATAATAATGTGTAGCGAGGTAGTAGGTAAGTACGGCTAGGCAGTACTAATTAGTGCGACGTAGATATAGGTAGGTCCTGCTGTGCAAGTATTTAGCGAATGCAGTGCGAAGGTACTAGATAGGTCGCTATTTTAGTAATTACCTAGTAATAATTTTTGCAGGAGAGAAACATATAAAATATGTAAACATGACATAGATTATCTGAGGTAATTGTCTTTTGACGGTTCCGATTACACTGAATAAATTCTACTTCAAATGTGCATTCACGTGCTAGGGTAAACATAAAATAATTCATACTCCGCTTGTTCTATGATAGCGGTAAACAAATTATATTCTGAAAGACCCCTTTGGCGAGTTATGCTGAAATATTCAGAAAAAATGTTTGTTTGCGCCTTTATATAGTAATACGAGTATGAATTAATAGTTTGGTTCGAATAAACACCAAATTCTTTGAAGAAAGGGATACAAATTCAAAAGTATGTCGGTGACTCAGTCAAATATTGTATTTGCATGCCTTTCTTGGAGAATTGAATTGCTTTATGGTGCGAAAATACAAATTGGTGCGAAAATACAAATCAACTTAATAAACACTTTACGGCTTAACATGCAATAAATATTTATTCATTAAATAATAAAATTACCGCCATCTATTAGTGAACAGATTTTGATTTTTTTAAGGGTTACCCTTAAACCAAAACAATTAAAACATAGAATAAAATTGAAATAAAAACTACATAAATAATAAAAATAAAATCTTGAAATGAAACCAAACAGATTTACTATCATTATAGAATAAAGAATAAAACTAGAAGTGCCTTCCATACAAATTTGAATGGAATCAAAATGTTCCATTTAGCCCACTAGCCCAGCGCTCCGTCTCATTTACACTCGCCTGACAACGTAGATCTCCATCGCATTTGAATTTCACAAACATCGTCGAAGCGCTGCAGTAGGGTGGTAGACCAAACAGCACTCCGCGTACAAAACGAAAGCATTTATCTTTTCATCTGAATAATAATCAAAAGTTGACAGAGAAACCTTATGATTTAGTTCGCGATTTCAGAAGCCTTAATAAAAGTCCCCGTAGCAAATGGGGCGTAAAATTTGTATAATTTTGTAGCACGAAGGCTCTGAATGAAACCCATTAGGGTGGCCTCTTTAGACCGATACAAATCCAGCATTCAGTCCTGAACACAAAGGACGCCCTCGACATGATGTTTGGAGCGAACACGGGGGTTGTCAATAGAGGGCTCGTCAATTTTTTTCTCTAAATATTCCTTGCGTTAGATGGGGATTCGATTTTGAAAGACATGCGAAATTTTACAGTACCATTTTATATTATTTTTCCTGAGTAAATCAAACCCGTAACCTTTCGATTGAACGTCAAATGCGTGAACAAAATTACTAAGGTGAAATTAATTAACGTTGATGAAAAATTGAACATTTAACCACTGGAGCGACAGAGCAATTAAAATATTTTTTCTCGGATTGCTAAAGGAAAATTTTCCGCCCACATTAAAAAAATCATACCTCCGAATTTGGGTACGGAGACATACAAACTAAAATTATAGTTCTACGTAGCCAATGAATTCCCCTATCTTTTATCTATTATCATATTTTTGTAATATTTATAAAAAAAATATAATTATATCTTTAACCTTAAAACATTTTAAAAAATCTAGAGAATATTTATTTTTTTGTATGAATAAACAATATATTATATAGTCGTTTTAATAAAAAAAAAACTTTTTTTTTAATTTGCCACATTTTGGCAACAAAGCAATCCGAGGTTTTGGAAATAGTGCCATAATGTGGCAAAAAGCGCTCGAGTGGTTAAGAAGCCAGGTTCTTCAAAAATTTTAATTTAATTTAATATTCATCACTGTGGTATATATGATAAGTCGTGTAGTTTCAACATCCTTCAACAGATGTCGGTATGATAAGTTATACATGGTTTTGGATTGTCTTAACAGATGTTAGTTAAGTATTTGTATTTCGGAGGAGTTTCATCTATCGTCGTTCGTGTTTTATTAATGTACGAACGGTTACGGAATATGATAGACGGCTAGAATTTGACTGCATCGCGAGCCCAGCCGCAGAATAACTTAGAGTCTCCTTGTGAAAGGATATCTGGTCCAATTAAATATTCGTTGTAAACATTACGATAACGTAAATAAAGCAACTCGTTATCTCAATCTTATTTTGAAGCTTTCCGAAAACGAATCAAGTAATCTTTACCACCGGGATTAAAGTAAATTACAAATATTAAACGTACCCCATTGTCACGTGACTCCTGACAGATGACATTAGTGTTGACTTTCTAGGTATAATAATTCTAGGAAAAGGGTAGATAGAGTTTTTTTTACCTAGTATTAATTATTTGAAACGGCAACAAAAACCGCATTATCGGAATTGAGGAACCTTTCTTCAAAAATTCAACAAAATTTTTACCGAACTTCAGAAACTACAGAAAAAAATGTTGAAAATTTACAAATTTCAAAAAATTACAAATTTAAAGATTTTGGTAATGAAATCAAAACTGTCCCAATTTTTATTATTTTCATGGTAAGCGTTGTGCACCAAAAACAATTCTCAATTTGAGTGATCGGTATGGCACCGCCGCCCCGAGAACCATTTATTGGATAAACAACACCTTTGCCGTTGGTCAACCAAGTGGTTCGCAACGTTTGGTGACTTAGCAGGGATGGATGCGTTAGCCCACCTTCAGTGTGGATTTAAAGATACTGGTTGAGGGATGCCCTTTAATCTCTCCAGCAAGACTCTCTCGACCCTCGTACACTGTGGGATTCTCACTGGGAGACTCACACTCACTCTCGTACGTCTATCATTCCTGGACACATTAACCTCCAGATTTCTACCCACCTCCTATACCTTTACCTTTCTCTCCTTCATATCCTTAAAAAGAACCTCCACACAGAATCCCCGAAGATGACATTTCCCCCCAGGGAAATTATTTTCCTCTTGGCCTCCTATGTGAATTAATGCAGAACATTATTATTGTCTGAAAATTATATTAATGTTTAACATGCTTTTTAAAGTCAGTGATGTTCGGTTTCACAACCCCTGCTTAATGTGTAGTCCCGTCGCAAAAAGCATAAGATCAAACACTCGGGAAGCATTCTCGAGAAGGGTTTTCTCGGCCCTCCAAGTCAAAATACACTTTTTATTAATACATCCCTTATAGAGTATAGAGCCAAATGGCCGGGTCGACAGTTACACATACATTCAATTTCCTCGCGGAGACGTTGAAATATGACCTAGATCAATTTGTAAGGCGAATCGACATGACTCGTGGGACTTGATTTTTATCCGTGGAACTATCGATGTACTTAGAAGTAAAAGGTCTGAGTATTATTAATCTCGTAGTTATATTAGAATATTATAACGGTATATATTTTTATTGTAGGAAATTTGCAAATATAACTAAAAATGCATGTTAAGTGTGTGCAGCGTACATTGGTTTATAAATTATATAATTACATAAAATTAACAAAATATAATAAATTTATGACAGTAGGTAGTAGGTAAAATTTAGATTTTTTTTAATGTGAATTCGTGTCCCAGTTGTTCCCGCCTGGAGCCACTAAGATCATGGCATCCCCAATTGGGGTAGGTTGTGAGGCTGAAGGTAGTGGGGAGGGAAAGGAGATGGGGAGAAATGGGTGGGGAAGTACCTGGCAATTCAGATCTAGTTACCAAACACGGCTAACGCCATTTCAAGCACCGTTTCAATTCTGAATGGTGGTCTTACACCAGGGCGATACCGAGAGCATCTTCCACTGTGGAGCGTGCCGCAAATATGCTAAAAATTATTTTTAATTACTTTACCAAATTCTCCACAAAAATACAAGCAAATATCTTAAGGAATTCTTGTGCATTTGTTTTTTTTTTGTAGGCTGATCTACATTTAGGTCTTTACTTGTTTTGAGAAAAAACGTTGAGTAGTTATTCATTTTTATATGGAGACGAAGGAATTTTATTGTCGGTTTAACCCCCATATGGTTGTGCCCCGAGAAATTTGTATACAGACATTTTTTCACAAATGTAATAAATGTTACAAAAATCACCCAAAAATTTTACTTAATAAACGAAAAAACATACATAATTCTAGTATTTGACATTTCACTAACCTGAAAATTATAAAAACCTCACTATTGATCGATTTATTTATCCGTAAAAATTACATCAGGACATCGATAAAATTAAAACATGTGGAGTACCTCGTCAGCGGGCAGACATGTACCTACAAGTACAGACATGTTTCAGAAAACTCCAATTCCCGATAGTCAACTCTTAGGTCAGCGGCGTCATCAGCAATCGGAACGCTGAAGGAGCCAAAGCGCACACCAAATACTAAGTTCGGTGAGCGTGCTTTCGGAGGGTCGGGACCTAAAGCCTGGAATGGACTGCCACACAATCAATCAAAGACTCAGCGAAATTTAGAGCTAAACTTAAAACTCACCTTTTTAGACAGTCGTATCCATAAAGCAAAAAACCAAAACCTTTACCTTCACCTTCTCAGAAAATAACTAATTGCATAAAAATGTTAACAAATTCTTAATGGCGAGTTATTTGTACATCTAATTTCATTTAAATTCTACAGTCTTAATGAGTCCTAAATTCTCAAGTCTTTCGAAATAACTTCATTTTATTAACTCTTTTGGCAGTAATCTTCTTATAAATGTAATATGAAAAGTGATGGTGTAGCAAATGTAAAATTATGCAATGTCCAATGTTTTAAAATAGTGTCCTCCGCGTGCAAAGTCGTATCTCCTCCAAGCATAAGCTTTCTAATTAAAGTGTGTTTATCGGAAGTGACCTGACAGGTAAGTATGTTTTCTGTTTCTATGTGTAAATAATAGTTCTAGGTAGAGCCTGAGAAGTCATAATAAAATGTAGAGCGCCCTTGATATGATTTCTCACAAAAACGGCGCTCTACAAATTATCCAAATATTATTATTATTATGACAAGTTTCTGCTGACTTGAGCTGGTTTCAAAGGCGTACATGAGGCGGAGTGCGTGGCGGGAATATTTTAAGTAATAAACATTTTTTAGAGAAGTACGGTTTTACCCCGGTATAAGGTTTTGTATAAGTCTCCCCATGGTACCACCCTGTACTTGTACATATGTCGGTGCGTGTAATATGGTGTCCGGATATGTATATGTACCTACATGTATTTCCATTTTTATTTTATCGTCTCCCAGATGTGACCGTACCTTTTTCTGATTATTCTGTTTCAGATTGTCAATTGAGTTTCGCTAATATTGTCTTCATTAAGGGTGAATTCACAAAAGTTCGTGAACTTTTGGCTCTATTTTGTACACATAGTTTTTAAACATAATTGATATATTTTTTGGTTTGACTAAATGGTTTAACCCTTTCAATATACTATTTTATATCAGGCCAGTCACTTTTTTTTACGAGTTCTTTGTAATCTTATGTAATTTAAGATAACGGACTGACGACAGAGTACTGATGAATAGGACATTTATTTGAGGTTATACTTGAAATGTATATATTTATCTTATTTTTAATTATTAGAATGATATATTTTGCTACTCATATGTAATCGTGCATAAATTAAAACAAAACATAGGTAATATACGAAACAAAGATTCGCCAGAGTACTGAAAATTTGACTGGATCAGCACACGCAGACGCGTTAACAGCGACACTGGTCTGGAAATGGCTACCGTCAATATGATGCCCTCTGCATCTAACTTGTGTCGGCTTATCTCTTACCCGGTGTCATGTATCAGGCGTCATGTATCTTTTCTCGGGAGATTTTCTCATTGTGGATGAGTGTTTCAGGCTAATAATTATTGGTTATAATAATTGTTACCCTTTGTGCTGTGCATAAAAATCTTGTTTTAAACATTAGTTTATCAATTAAATAATAATAATTAATATTTGACGAGTTAAAAGTATTTCACCAATGTACACATAATAATACGCCACCTAGTGGGAGATTTAGCACTTATAAATGCCTTTCTCATATAAAATAAAGTTAGTTGTTTGCAGGTGAAAAAATGTAGTAAGCAGTAATTGTTGAATGAAATACTAGTATATACTGAATTATTTGGCGGGTAAGAGATAGGCCGACGTAGCTCAGCGGTTAGAGCAGTTGACCGGACATCAGGAGGACATGGGTTCGAGTCCCGTCGGCGTCATGTATCTTTTTTCGGGTGATTTTTTCAATGTGGATGAGTGTTTTAGGCTAATAATTATTGAATTTTTATAAGAAAAACTCTTTTTTTAACTTTTGAAGGTTAGTCCCATCAATGTAATATATCATTGAAGAAGAAGATAACAATAATAATCAAATTTTTTTAAATATGAAAATGAACAAGACACAGAAAAATAATAAAAGATAACGGTCGCAACTGGGACTCGAACCCAGAACCTTACGTCTTACCGGGACATACACCTCTACCAATTGGGCTACTGCGATCTATTATGCAGTAGCCCAATTGGTAGAGGTGTATGTCCCGGAAAGATGTAAGGTTCTGGGTTCGAGTCCCAGTTGCAACCGTTATCTTTTATTATTTTTCTGTGTCTTGTTCATTTTCATATTTAAAAAAAAAAAGATTATTATTGTTATCTTCTTTTCAATGATAATAATAATTGTTACCCTTTGTATAAAAATCTTGTCTTAAACATTAGTTTATCAATTAAAAAATATTTTTTTAAACTTTTTAACATTTAATCCTTAGTTTTCAGCAAAACAGAGTGTTTTCATTAAATATATTTCTGATTAAATCATGCGTATAGGCCAAGAACCACTCGTTTCGATAAACAGATTTGATTTACAGACCATTAACTATTGAAAATCAAAAATCGCAAAGTCACAAATAGCCATCAAAGGCAAAACCCGTCATTTGAATAAAAATATTTCTTCAATCATTCCTTTCTAAGGGCAGAACTTCACTTTAGCGTTGTGATTTCGGCAATTTCATAAATAATACTTCAAAGACTAATGAACGGAACACGAATAGGATTAAATTGAGAAGGAAAAATCAAACGGTCATAGAATTAAAAGAGAAAAGGTCAAGCCTGACAAATTTCTAAAATATTTTCTGGAATAACGTTTTAAAAAATGTAACTTATTGGATTCCGTAAATTTTTTCCTGCGCAAAATAATGTAACATGGAAATGAATCGCTGCGAAATCCGCCGATGTAGCAGGATACTGAGGCTATTCGTGAAAAATTGTTGAAAATTAAATTTCTGATATATATAACGGCGGCATATGCGAACGTGCAAGAAGAAATGGGTGTGTGGTACTCTCAGCGTTATTAAAATACTTGCTTTTCCCCGTGGAGAAATTCCGAAAATATTTATTTTTGAAAGTCAGTTTAAATAAATTAAATTCAACACTCACATGAGCGTTTTATTTTACTGTCCACATATTTTTGTAGAACCCACATATGAATGTTCAATTCAATATTTTATTTTTTAAACTTTTCTATGTAAGTTAATAGCAGAGGATATCGTCATTGCATATAGTATAGAATATGAAGCATGTGATACTGAGTATATTCTGAGAAAATCCATAAAAACCGTTAAAAAAAATAACGAAACGGAAAAAAACAATTCTATTTATGGACAAAGTAGGAAAAATATATTTCATTAATTGTAAGAATATATTTATGGCAAACATTAATTATCTAATTAAAGAAAATAGAATATTAATGCGTTTTTCTCACATGCTTCATATTCTATGCACAGTTTTTCTCACATGGTTCATATTCTATACACAGTTTTCGTCATAATCTGAAATTCCATTATAATGTAAAAATATTTATTTTAAATTTAATTATGTTAATATTACGTACATACCAATAAAATTGAATTGTGTATTGGTATGCAGAGGATGTGGACTTTAAAAAAATTATTATGTACTATTTTGATTGTCCACATGGTTTATTTTTTATCGCCTTTAATATTTGATATTTTTACAAAGCTTATATTATAGAACATGGAGAAAAAAAAAGAAAAATAACTCGTTTTTGTCAAAATCGTCACATTGTTCATATTAAATATGCAACGACGATATTACGAATTTTGTAACTAGCACTTCGCCGATAATTTTGAAAATCGGATTCTGATTTTTGGCAATTTATTTATATGATTTGTAAACCAACATTTTCAATCATTGAAGAAGAAAATACTAATAAAAACTAAACAAAAAATGATACAGAACAAGTCTCAGAAAAAAAGGAGAAGGACGTCTGGATCTTTGCCTTACGGTGACAACAACACTTTCAACCACTGCCTAAGCTACTGACACTTGATTATTTTCCGTAATTTTTGTCGATCCATGTTATCTCAATTTAAAAATAATCAGGTCTTAAAAGCTAATGTTATCCCAGTAAAACAGAGATCTTGCATTCTATCTCCAGGTGCAACGGTTACCTTTTTTAATTTCTATGTCTTGTTTTTTGTGTTTCGTTTAAGTTTTGTGTTTTTTTTTTCAATTATTAAATATTACATTGACGGGTATAAAAAGATACAGTTATTCAAATAAAATTGCAACATTCTCATTATGTTCTGAATGCACCGAAATTATTCTACTTCCTTAATTATATGCAGAAAACGTTGCTTGTTCAATTATAGAGATTTTAGCTAGTAGAGGTTTGCATGGTCTGGATAAATCAGCTACTTACCCAGTATTAACCTCAATAATAATTAACAGGCACATTGGTAAATCGTTTTATCACGAGAAGTGTGCCTTCTTAGCGTAATTCCCGTAATAAAATTAATCAAATTTTCTTTTAGAGTGTGTGAACCCAATGCATTGAAACGACTGATTTGTCACGATGATTGGTAACAATCCAAACGAATCTTTAATATAGATTCTTATACACTGATGATTGGAATGGTTTTATTCGATGCCAGAAAGAAAATTAGATTATATTACTAAAGAAGTATTTACTTCTGTCGTGTTGTCGAAAGCACACTTCGCCAGCTCCAATATGACATCAGTCGCTGAGAAGACAGCTAAAGTATTCTTCGTCTATGGTTAAACAAGCTGAGATAATTACTGAAATCGTAAAATTGAGTAGCGCCGTTAGGGAAGTGTGGGTGGAAACTATAGAAATACGTCCCAAGTACACAAACATTTTACACGACAACACAATAACATTCATTTAAACACCATCCACACAAACTATGTTAAACAATTCATTGGTTACGAGGGGGGAAATTTATATAATTGCCTTCCAGACAACATTAAAAACATAAAGAGAAAGGATAGTTTTTTAAAAAATCCTACATTTTTTTCTTAATCACCAAAATAGTGAAACAGAATAATATTGTATTATGTATAGAGTAATGTAAAAATCATGTAAAATGCACTTCTAGTCAAATAAGTGAAAATGTTATTTTCTTCTTTCTGGAATAAAAAACATTAAAAAAAAGTTTTAGTTTAATTTCAGTATCTCAATGAGCGATGGGCCTAAATGTTTGTGTTCCCAATATATTTTAATTAAACAGGAAAGCAAAAAAAAATTTTATAATCTGCTCCAATGGAGTACCCTTAAAAATTATTCCAATATTCGTCCAAGTTGCCAGCCCGAGATATTAATGATTAATCAGTGCTCCCTTTGATTGTGATTTGAGAGGCTTTGCATAAAAAATACGTCCGTCCGTCACAGGAGCGCTGCAGATGAAACGTGCATATCTCCGAGTAGGCTGATTAAAATTTTACCATAGTCAGCCAGCCTCCCCTACAACCTCCCCCCTACCTCCTGCCCGAGGCGAGTTCTGTATAAGGGTGGAAAAATAATCTACCCCGAAATTATTATCACTCTCCCGATGTCAAATTATAGGTATTTTTAATCACAGAATTTTTTCTTAAAACCTTTCTTAAAATCTCAGATAAGTAACTACCAGAAAAATAAATATACATGACAATTATGAAACACAATCAGCGTGAAGGTACAACACGTTTCTATTTTGTACAGGTATTTGTGAATCCGAGTACCTACCTAATGCATGTGTTGTTTGTATATGTATTTGGATGATTTATTGTTTTTTTTTTTTGTGAATACCGTACAAGAGACACAACTGTTCCTGTCTAAATCTACTGAGACTATGGTATCCTCAATTGGGATATGAATAAAGATAGTGAGGAGAGTAAGGAGATTATGAGGAGGAAGGTGGGAAAGAACCTACTAATCAGATCTGGCCACCAAACACTGTTAAAGCCATTTTAAGCATCGTTTCAATTCGGAATGTTGGTCTTACACCATAGCGATACTAAGAGTATCTTCGACTGCAACGTGCCGCAAATGTACTGTATTTCATATTACATTAATTAATTAAAAAATAACTAAAATTAATCAAATAAATTTAATCGCGCACGCCGGGATTTAAACCCGCGACCTTCGGATTGCTAGTGGAGAGCCTTACCCTCTCAATATAAATATAAACTAAGAAATAAATATTACCAATTATTGTAATATAAAATCGATTTAAATGGAGTTAAATAAAAAAACTTTCAAACACTGAATAAATTCATTGAAATTGACTTTTGGTCATAAAATTCAATTTTTATTTCAGCTTAACCACATGAATGCTTTTTGCCACTATATGGCACTATTTCCAAAACCACGGAATGCTTTGCTACCAAATGTTGCAAATATTCCCTAGATTCTTTAAAAAGTTTTAATGTTTACGATTTTATATATTATTTAAAAAATCCTACGAATATGTGATAATTAACAAAATAAAGGTGAATTCATTATATAGAACTATAATCAGTTTGTATGTCTCCATATTCAAATTCAGAGGTATGATTTTTTTAATGTGTGCGGAAAAAATTCAAAATTTTTGCAAAAAAAAACGTTGCGGCCCTGCCGTAAAGTTTTTTTTTTCCTTTTGTCGGATGTTTAACATGTTGTCGCAGGAGATCGGACTTGAGAGACACCAATCTAAACTCGATAATGTTTTTTTTTGTTGTTGTTTTAGTATTTTTATTCTATTAATAATAAAATTATAAACAATATTTCTGATGTGGCTGCTACGATACCATCTATTGACAAAATATAAAAACATCTGCTAATGTAGTTAAAATAAGGATGGAAATTTTACTGCCATCTATAAGGAAAGTTCTGAATCTTTTCAAAATACGAACTTTTAAAACTCAATGAAAACAAGATTTAATTCTTAGCTTAATGGTTTCATCGCCAGGTTTACGAGGTTTGATCAACAACATCTTATCTTACTATAATATATTATAAACGCGAAAGTTTGTATGGATTTATGTATGTTTGTTACTCCTTAGATAGAAATTTAACGAATGGATTTTAATGAAACTTTACAATAATATAGCTCATACATCAGAATAACATATAGGCTATAATTTATAAAGCTAGCTATTTATTTTCAATACATTGAAAATAATAATTATTGTTTAATAGAAAACGTCAAAATATGAGAATGACATTTTTCAAAACAATGATTGTTAAATCAAAATCCTATTGTGTAAAATATTTAAATTAGTGAATTTATTTGAAGTACTCGCCTAATACTTTGAATCATGTCAAGAATTATACATATTTTAAATAAATAGGTTAAGAATTTTGGTATAAACGTAGATGGGACCTAGGAAAAGAAAATAGATAGTACTAATCCTACGCAGACGAAGTCGCGGGCAGAAGCTTGTACTTTATAATTTAATAATATTTGCGCACCATTGAATGTTACTATATACACATTTTATTATAAATATAATATACATTCAGCGAAGAAAATTTAAAAAAATATAAAATAATGCTTGAAAATTTTAATAAAATTTAAACACAACTACAAATTAAACTGAAATGGTGAAAATGATGAGTATAGAAGAATATTATCTCCAGTTTTGATGTCGATCTTCATCCTGGGAAAAGAGGGAGGATGCAGATGAGATGCCTCTAACCATCTGGAAAGAAAATTTATATATGTATTTACATTGATATCGCAAAAAAATACATTTTGGGGCTATTTCTCCATCTTCCTGAAAGCTTATTCATACGAAAACGAATATTAATAAGTAAACAATTAAATACTCGCAACAGCAAAAAAAACTGTGCTGACTTATTTTATATACGGAGTGTTAAGAGACGTACTTGACTTACTTTAAACAGTGATTCCTGACATTATTTGGAATAGAAAATGTCTCCGTTTGATTCAAATTTTATTTCTTCAAAATCAAATAAAAACTCTTCCATATGTCATCACTGGCCACTCAGCTGTGTAACAGCCCGACCTCTAACCCTGCCCCCAACTGTCCTACACCTATTATTTGTTTTATAGAAAAAAACATCAAAAAAGTCACCGGAGTCAAGTACGTCTCTTAACACTCTGTATATGTATACAATATTCATAGGTTTAAGTACCGAATAGTAAACTCAGACTTTTTGAATAAATAATTCGACTTTAATTAATCAAAAATGTACGTTATTGTATGGATAATCTACGAGGAAGAAGGTGAAATACCCCTTCGTATGTTGGTAATAAATAAATAGTGTTTAATAAATAATAAATGTACGTTATCGCATGGATATTCTATGAGGAGGGTGGTGAAAGTGAAATACCCCTAAGACGTTTTTAATAAATAAGTAGTGTTTAATAAATCATTAATGTACATTATCGTATGGATAATCTATGAAAAAAGTAATACTAAAAATAATATTGTGTAAAAAAGCTCAATCCAAGATATAAATAAATATGTATATACGGACGTACATGTGGTTACACTATAGATTAAAATAAAAATATATATTCTAATGACGATAATATACATAGTAATTGTACACTTAAACACAATATAATGGTTAATAATATAATTAAAGTATTGATGGGGTATTTCTTAGTCCTATGTAGTTTAAGAGCGATTGACCAGCGGCTGAGAATAAAAGTTTAAAAATGCTTGCAACTGTGCAGGAGGTTCCAATGAGAAAGATCGATTATTCCTCGTATCAATTTTTAAAAATTAAAAATTTAATATCGATTTATTTAATTAAAAACTTGCTTTAATATATACCTACATTCAAGTAAGCAATAAAAATGCTCAAAACGAACGATGATAAATTATTAAATAGAGTGTACTTCTTGTAAGTATTTTTTGATCACAAGTATTTATGATTTTTCAATAATGTCTAAAAAAAATAAGTTTATAAAATAAAATGAAATATTTTAGTTTGTAAGACCTTAAATAAATAGAAAAACTGGGGTATTTTTGTCACATACGTTCTCGGATTAATTTTTAATGATTTTAATTTAACTAAAATTTTAATTTTGAAAACTTTGTTCACTAGAAAATGTATTGATTTATTTGTTGTATGATTATATGATTTGAAATTTGTGTTGTTTTAGAATCTGTCGTTTGAAAATTGAACAAATCTGCCAACGACCAATGAATGGTATAACCTTAGTATCTTAAAAATACACTTAGTTTTTCAAAATTTTAAAACTGCGTGTAGCAGATAAAATGACAATCTTTCAAAATAAATTTATGTTTTTTTGGAAAAAAGAGTCAATATGTCTAGAATTTAAAAGGTACTGATTTCCGGTACTCTCTTTTAATACCCTCTTAATGTGTTTTTCTTAGGTTTTTTCCATTGACCTCTTTCAGTAGGTACTAATTAAATGTTTTAATTAGTTTTATGTCTCGGGGAAGGACGTTGTAAAGTTGATATGAAAAAAAGTTAGGGAGTTGAAAAAAAAGATTGCCCTCATCCCCGTGACTCTTCACCGCCTCTTTGCAGCCCTTCGATGCCCTTCAACGCAACACCCGCTGTATTTAAAATTTTAAAAATAATTTGAGAAACACTGTTTTAAATGTGCCTTGACTTTGCAAAATATTTTGAAAATTGATAATGGTACTTACGAGTCTTAAAACTCCCCTGGCGCCTCTCAGAATTCCTCCAAGAAAATCATCATTGTTCTGAAAAAAATTGAGATTTTTATATTATTATTCATTTAAAAGAATAAGAAAATATTAAAAATTGTTTTATGACGAAGTTCTCAGTGCTTACATTATTAGATTTTGAGTCGTGTTGGTTTGGTGAGGCTGGATATATCTGCTGAAAAGATTGAAATCGAATGTTAACAAATAAAGTCCATAAAACATTAAGATGGTAATATTAGAATACTTCCTTGGAACTTACCACCGAAAGTGGCTGTTGCTGAATGTACTGAGGTGCAACCACGGGATGTGTCTGAAAATGAAAAACAAGGTGAATAGGTTAAAAAAAAATTATGATTTAAAGATTAATTAATTTTGAAGAAGAGGAAAATACTAATTCATCAAAACAAAACATGAAACGGAACGAGACATAGAGATATAGAAAGCTTACGGAATCGAACCGAGGGATTCTTGTCTTACCTGGATATCGCCTTAACAGGGAATTACCAGAGAATACCGAAAATTTGTCATTTTTAAATCAAATTCTAGACGTATTGACTCATTTTTTTCCAAAAAAACATAAATTGATTTTGAAAGATTGTTATTTTATCTGGTACACGCAGTTTTAAAATTTTGAAAAACTAAGTGAGTTTTTAAGGTTATACCGTTGGTCGTTGGCAGATTTGTTCAATTTTCAAACTATATATTCTATTAAACAACACAAAATTTAAATCATATAATCATACAATAAAATAAATCAATACATAATTTAGTAAACAGAGTTTTTAGAATTTTTGTTATAGTTAAATTAAAATCATTAAAAAATAAATCCGAGAACGTGTTTTGTGACAAAAATACCTCAGTTTTTCTATTTATTTAAGGCTTACAATCTTAAATATTTCAATTTTTTTTTTTAAATAATATTTGGTTATCAGAAAATTATTTTAATTTTATGTTATTTTATTGATAAATTTCTTTTGGATATTTTTGTCAAATAAAGTCAAATTTCGTGATATTTAGTTTTCATGCAATTAGCAATCCTATAATTATGATATACCGTAATTTATAACGGTCTGTGCATGGAGAAAAACGTTATTTGAAAAAACGATAATTTTAATAGTAAAAACGGTTAAAAACGGGACTGAAGTTCTTACGAACAAATTAACAGTGTTTCAATGTTTATTGGCGGTAAAATACGTACGAAATTACGTATACCAATAAATTATTTTTACATATTCCCGCCAATAAACATTGAAACCCTGTTAATTTGTTCGTAAAAACTTCAGTCCCGTTTTTACTATTAAAATGATCGTTTTTTCTATTAAAATGATCGTTTTTTCTATTTAAATGATCGTTTTTTAAATAACATTTTTCTTCGTGCGCTGGTAGAATATAATTGTTATATCTATTAGTTGGTCCATTTTTAACAGTCTTACCCCAAAGTTACCAGAATCCCGATCATGTAAATAATATGAATTTATTGGAGAATCTCCGTAGTGACCCGGATACACCTGCAATAAAATGATGGTTTATACAACAATATAAAATATTTACTCTTTGTTTTAAATACAAAAAACAAATATCAAATTAATTAATGTATGTTCTGCATACTATACCTATATAATAAGGTTCCTACTATATATAGATCGCACTTACATAAATAAATGACGAGGGTAAATAAAGAAAAGAGAAGATTTAATGAATACTTTAGCGCACTAGAATTATCATAAAACTGCGCTATATAATCGAAATGTTTCCCATGTTCTCTCCAGAAACATTCGTAATTTGTAAGTACTGGGACCTGTATTCTCCAGTACTATAGGATACTTATTGAAATTCCTGGGGTAATTTACAACAATACTTCGGAGGATATGTCCTTCCTGGCCGAAAGTTATGGTGGAGTTATACTTGTCTGTTGTGACGTGACGTGAAGCGTCATAACGGTATCGGTTTCATACATTTAGTATGGTGACAATTCTATTAGTCTGTTGTGTTGTGTCATAATGCTATCTGTCGTGTGCGTCAGAAGCGATCTCGATTTTCGACAGAGAGGTGAAGGTGAGGGGCGAAGGGCAGCGCCGGTTCTACGAAATCTGGCGCCCTGTGCAGGAAGTACCGATGGCGCCCCCCCCCCCAATTTTTTTTTAAAATTAGATAAAAAATTTATAAACATATATAGATATACATATCTATAAAAAAATATATTTATGCAATACGTTCAAAATAAATTAATATCCCGCCAACAAGAATCAAGAGTAACTTTTCCAAGTGACCGAGCAACATCTATGACACTGGACAAAATAAGAACATCATAACAAAATATAATATAAAACAGGAGGCAGTTTAAGTTCAGAAATAATAATATTCCGATCAGTTTGTTTAATTGGATTCCTTTTTATCTTTAAATGCATGAATATAAATCGAATTATAACCTAAAATACCAGCTGTATGGTGCCAAATCGCGCGCGAACATAAAATAACGCGGCGAACGCCAACGAACGAACGAACAACGAAGGCATAAATTGTAACGAAGGGTTTCCTTCGCGAGCAGCGATCAATGAACCAATCACAATGTTTGTTGAATTTCGAAGGATACAATGGTCGTAAGAGACAAGAAGGAAAAATAGGTCTTACGTTCGTATGAAATATATCGTATTTGGAAAAAAATTCCACGACGTAAGTCAAATCCGTATTTCGTTAAATTTTAACCATCGATGCGCGCGCATTAGGTTCACGCATATGGAAAGTGAGTGTTGCCAGCGCATACTAATAATTCCGTATTACGAGTAATTTAAAAAAAAACGATTCGGGGAATATTTTAATTAAATTTTAAAACAATATTTATTTTATCACGGCGCCCCTTCGAAGTTGGCGCCAGGTTTTTAGCACGTTTTTGAACGTATGGCAGATCCGGCGCTGGCGCGGGGACGGCCGCGTCTTGGCTAGTGTGTACGTACCACGCGCTGTATTGCTTTAAAATATCGTCTGAAGGCGTCAGAACACGTCGTTATAGATGTGAACGCTAGCCATCACGGCAGAGAACATCACGACACAACACGCCTTATAAGTGTAACTCGACCATGAGGTTTTGTCTGACTACCATCAGCTCCTACCATCTGCCTACATCTGCCTCCAGTCACCTTCGGCACAATTCAAAAGCGATACCATGTGACCTGAAGAGCCCATAGACAACTAAAGTAATGTCAGACTCAACCATAGACTAATATGATACATTACAATAATTCATCCTAATTGCATTATTACTTACGCCTGAAGACGGAGAAGGCCAGCTGGATTCAAACGTTGGTACAACATGAGCATGGTGTACGTCGAAAGTGTGGTAGTGGTGTTCCTGTAATAATATTTATATTTTATGGATTGAAAATCGACTAAATCATAATTTGGAAAGTAACGAATGTGCATACAATTATATTTACGATTCATCGGGTACAATGCAGAGATTATCATAATAAACAAAAAATCTGTTTGTGACAAATTTAAATAAATTGCATGACATATTAAAAAATGTTTTACTGATACTTTACTGCTATTTTTAATATGAGTAAAATCATTCAACATATTGTGAAAGTGAACACGCTTTCGAAATCTAAATTCGTTCTCCGTTGTATAATCGTACAAAAAACTATAATTCCTTTAAATTATGTAAAATTTCACAAGAAGGTAATTTTTCTACGACAAAAATTCAGCAGTTGGAATACAATTATTTTTTCATTATCTTCACTCAACCACTACAAAAAATGTTTTCATAATTCAATGCACAAGTTTTATTTACTAGAGATATATTTTTTTTAATTAACGTAATAAGTAAAACCTCAAATTGTAAACAAATTTTTGAAATAGAAAAAGATATGGTCGCAAATTGGAGTTGAACCCGGGGTTCTGCTCTAACCACTGAGCAAATTCGAGCCTATTCCATTTGGTCATATTTAACCCGTTTAATCACAGGAGACCATATTTGTCCCAGCTCACATAGGTCTCACAGAAATCGTTGTTTTTCCCTTACTATCATAGTCAGAAATGTGATCTAAACGGTATTGGAAAGAGAATACAACAAAATATATATTCAAATCTAAAAGAAAACCACAAAAAAATTAAAATTTACCCATTTCTGAAACCAAAGTTTCCGATAGCGATTTGAAAAAGATAAAATGGAACTTTGTGAATTTTTTAAGATTTTTTTTTGCATGAAACGAAAAAAAGTTAGGTGACAGTAAGGTTTATAATTCATTTTTCTAATGAAATAAGTATGTGTTTTATTTTTTTTCATTATCAGTAATTTTAGTTAGAAAAAAAGTAAAGTGAAACATTTTTAAAACTTTTTAAAATTTTCGCAAAAAAAAATTATATTAAAAAAAATACATAGTAATTTTTAATATAGAAATTTGAAAGCCTATTTCATCTCCTTTCGAAAACAGTTATTAGTTTTTGAATACGTTAACAAATGTTCCATTTATTTGGATTTTATTGCAAAGCGGGAATATTTTTAGCCTCTGACAAAATACGCCAATTTTTTTAGGGGTTAACTGTCTTCGAGATGTCGCAAATTAAAATAATAACAAAGAATATATCATTGAAGAAGAAGATAACAATAATAATCTAATTTTTTTAAATATGAAAATGAATACACAGAAATATAATAAAAGATAATGGTCGCAACTGGGACTCGAACCCAGAACCTTACGTCTTACCGGGACATACACCTCTACCAATTGGGCCACTGCAATCTATTATGAGACTGTCGTAATTGTCAACTTCATATTTCAAATTTCAGAATTAACAATATTATCTTCGACTAATGTTTTTTTTTTCCATATTATTGGCAGCTACCTTTATTATTGGAAACAAGTATTCAAAGAATGTATTTGTTACCTAGATAGTGTCTCGGATAAATATATCCAAATATATTGTTAATTAAATATATTGTTAATTCTGAAATTTGAAATATGAAGTTGACAATTACGACAGTCTCATAATAGATCGCAGTGGCCCAATTGGTAGAGGTGTATATCCCGGTAAGACGTAAGGTTCTGTCCCGGGTTCGAGTCCCAGTTGCGACCGTTATCTTTTATTATTTTTCTGTGTCTTGTTCATTTTCATATTTAAAAAAATTATATTATTATTGTTACCTTCTTCTTCGATTATATATTAACATTGATGGGAATAACCTTCAAAAGTTAAAAAGAGAGTTTTTCTTATAAAAAAAAAATATATTCATTTAGACTTTTATAAAAAGTCAATAGGTGTTCCATAAAAATAAAATCAGATATATTTATCCGAGACACTATCTAGGTAACAAATACATTATTTGAATACTTGTTTCCAAAAACAAAGGTAGCTGCCAATAATATGGAAAAAAAACATTATACGAAGATAATATTATTAATTCTAAAATTTGAAATATGAAGTTGACAATTACGACAGTTTCATAATAGATCGCAGTGGCCCAATTGATAGAGGCGTATGAAGTAAGGTTCTGGTTTCGAGTCCTAGTTGCGACCATTATCTTTTATTATTTTTCTGTGTCTTGTTCATTTTCATATTTAAAAAAATTAGATTATTATTGTTATCTTCTTCTTCAGTGATATATTACATTGATGGGAATAACCTTCAACAGTTAAAAAGAGAGTTTTTCTTATAAAAAAAAAATAATAATAACAAAAACGCTATCTTGATTGCATTTAGCTCGAGAAGAATATTTCAATCATTCACAAAGATAGAACCCATAGATGAAACTTACTACTTCGGCGCTTTCGTGTTTCTTATTATCACTGCCCCTCTGTTCCCAGCCTCCGTGATCCACGGAAGACAGCGAGTTTTCCCATACTGAGGGCTGTTGGACTGAGTGGACTATTGAGGCATGACTGAAGCTTGGAACCGGTACAGCTGGCACTTGAATTATGTGATATATGTTCTAAAAAATTACATAACATCATGTAAAATACGTCATTTGAATACTAGATAGGCTTTCCCTCGCGGTTCGTGATCAATGGAAAACTCTTGAAAGCAGTGCCATCTCTTGTTTTTCTCGCAAAGTTGTAGTAGGTTCTAATGAAGCGCAGGAACTTTGAAAATGTAAAACGGGTATTCTATAATAACTTAGAACAACAGATGGCAGTGCATTTGTGAAATGTAAGCGCCTCCGCCCACTCAGGCAACTGAATACTCTCAACTGCCAACTGTCTTTGTATGACAATGTGATGGCCCGCGCACTACACAATCATACAAAACCCCGTTGTCAATGGTAACGCAAGCGGTGACTTGCGACTGTCACTGCTGATTTCCCTGGGCGGCCATTGATAGTTGCCAACTGTCAGCTGATTGTTCGTCATCTATGGTTAACCAAGCTTTTTGACCAATCAAGACAGAGAAAACAGCCGGTTTTAGTTGGTTTTCAGTTGCCTCAGTGGGCGGAGCGCCTTAGCTTTTGATTTTATACTCACAGAGAATTGAAATCTGAAAGGTAACAATAAAATAAGATTAGAATTTCTGTACCACGGGAATCCATTTTGGGCTTTTTTGTTCAGGAAAGCGATTTTTGTGTTTGTGAACGGAATGTTTGAAGGGCTATAACTATTTTACTCACTGCAATAATTAAGATTTGTGAACGGTATATTTAATAATTTCATTCGTTTTTGGCCATAGTTAAGACAAATATGTCAATTTATGAATAGATATATGTTGATTTATCCTCTAAAGTAAATTGGACTACTGTGGTTTTGTAATTTATTAGTTAAATCAGTTAATATACTGTTTATGGTTTCATTGCTTCATCCAATATTGTGAAAATTATTCTGCATATTCAAATCAAAACCGCCAAAAAGTGCTCTTCCGTGGTTTATCTTTTAAGGTACAGAAATATATCATTCCTTTGTTAATTTGTCATTAATAATTCAATTATTATAACATTATACGATTTACAGATATGTTCTTAACACTTAGTTAAATATTAAACCTTTAATAAATTAACAAAATATTCACCTTCGTTTCCTTTTGAGGCTGTGGCGAGAGAGCTCCAAATAAAAAAGGTTTTGCCTGAAATTCAAAAAAAATTAATGCATATGCTAAAGAAATTACCTTTTATTTTTGTTATCATTATAATGTGAAAAATAAATAAAAATCGTTTTCTTGAAAAGGATAGGTTATACAGTTAATAAACGAAGAAATTACAAGTATTTATAACTATTATTGTGGATACAGTAGTTACATAGATAGATGGTAGGTAACGAATTAAAAATATTAATTTCGGTGGTGTGTCTGTAATTGTAACTCTGGTTTAATGCATTCGGATTTGTTTTCATTGTCATTTTCAAAATTGGAACTGATGTATCAAGATTTCAGACAAGAGATAAATTACCTAGTTTCCTAAAAAAATATTTTTACCAGAAAATTATATTCATACAAAGCGAAAAAATTATTTTGTTTCAATTTCTTAGGGCCAGTTTTTTCACAGAACTAGACAAATTATAAAATTGAAATTTAATGTTAAAAGATTCGTGAAGGTTCTATTCAAGTTATATTAAGGAACTGGCCCATAATGATAAAATAACAGAGGAAAATAACTTTCACAGAACTTGAATATAAACATTGAAACTTGGTAAATTGTAAAAAAATCTGTGAAACAACCCGTAAAGGTTTCGTAATTTTTCAAGAGCCTGCACTTTTTAGCTAACATGCAATTCACTATTATCAATCCCAAAATCATAATTTTTTTGGTAACAGTAAAAGGCAACAAGACTGATGTATTTTGTACCCAAATATTACCTTTATAATATTATATTACTACAAAACTGAGACCCATAAATTATCATATTAATACAAACGATGAGAGTATAATAGGTAATTTACTTAAATGTTATATTTTTTTTAGAATTAATTATTTATACAAATATTATTTTCTGTCATCCGTAATACCAACATCAATTGCTTTCTAATATCCCGGGTGAGATGAAAATACATGTCATATTAGTAATAAATATTTTAAAAAAACGATATCATTACCTGTGTCGTGTAAAATAACGTTGTCAGCATAAAAAACACTCTCCGTGTGGTCATTTTAGTTTCCTTCATCAATATAAAATCAATATGGCATATATTATTTAATAAATATATGTATGAATATTTATCGAAGTTTTCCTAGAATCACGAATGTGCATGAATGATTACGAAAGTAGGAAACAAATTACTTTTATTCAAATGAGTTTTTTTGTCAATGACAGGTAGGTACTTTTATCGATTTGTAGATTTTTTTTCTCTGATTTTATCCATGGTGTCTAGTGTAACCCAAATATTTCTTTCAATGTGACCTATGGTACTGTATTCATGGAAAAACCTGTCCAGCCGAGCCGGGAAAAAACAACTAGATACTTTTTGAAAAGGTGGAAATTTAAAAAACTATAATTTTTCAATCTGGATTTTTTTTTAATGTTAATACCGCACAAGAGTGCCAACTGTTCCCAACCATGTTAAGCCAGTGAGACTATGGCACCCCCAATTGGAGTATGTTCTTAGGCTGAAGGTAGTGGGGAGGGGAATGAGATGGAAAGAGGAAGATGGGGCGTACCTGTCAATTCAGAACTGGTCACAAAACACGGCTAATGCCATTTCAAGCAACGTTTCAATTCTGAATGATGGTCTTACACTAGGGCCATACTAAGAGCATCTTTCACTTAGATTTAAAGCATTGGTATCTGTTAAGATGAACCATGCGTTCGAAGTCAACATTGTCGGTAACCACCTATTCGTCTTCAATGATAATAATAACATAGTTATGTCATTTTTTCAGCTTTTAAAGAAACTATTACATTACCTACTATAAAATCGAAAATCATTTTACACAATACGTTGAAATAATTTTTGTTACAAAAGTCGCTCCAAAAGCAAAAAAAAAAAAATACTACGGATTCATCCGTCCGCATATTATAGACATCTTACAGAAATGTAATTTAATGACAAGAAATTGTTAAACATTTCATAATTAATGTCTCCTAGGTTGATTATAAGATTATTTGTGTTTGGTGCGCTAGCAGATGTATACTGGTTTATCGTCGTTGCATATACATAGAATATACATCACGTGAGACTGAGTACATTCTGAGAAAATCCGATAGAAATTGTTAATAAAAATAACAATTCTATTTATGGACAAAGTAGGAAAAATATTTTTTTTTCATTATAAGAATATATTTACGGCAAACATTAATTATTTTATGCCAGAAAAATGAATTTTATCGCGTTTTTCTCACATGCTTCATATTCTATGCACAGTTTATCTCACATTCTATATACAGTTTTCGTCATAATTTTAAATACCATAATGTCAAAATATTTAATTTAAATTTATTCAAATTTGACAGCTAGGCATCGCAAAATGATGTTAATATTCTGTACATACCAAGGCAATTGAATCGTGTAGTGGTATGCAGTGGATATGACTTTTTTTTATTTTTTTTTATTAGGTACTATTTTGGTTGTCCTCACATGGTTTATTTTCTATCGCCTTAAATATTTGATATTTTTTCATGGCTCATATTGTAGAAGATGGAGAAAAGAAAGCAAAATAACTGTATATTTAACTCATTTTCATCAAAATCGTTACATTGTTCATTTTAAATATGCAACGACGATATAATGTTCCGGAACTGCTTTTTGGGGGATATAAAATCAAAAATCGAATACATGTTCCTAACATATTAACATCATACTGGAACACACACTACAAAATCAAACTTTCCGGTAGTGGACAATTATTTTCGGGGGTACAGTATTTCATCCAAAACAGAAGAAAAACGTTAGTGTTTCTTAAGTCAAGAAATACGTTAAAAATTAAGTAGGTCGTCACTACATTCCTCAATGTAATGAGAGATGTTTTTTTTACATAGAAAAATCAAGAAAACTAGAAATGTCTTCCATAGGCCATAATAGAATTTTATATCGATGGTATCTACCCTACAAATTAGAATGGATACAAATGTTCCATTTAGCACGCGCTATGTATGTCTCCCTTACACGTGCCTGACATCGTAGATCTCCATCTCATTTATATTTCGTAAATCATGGTAAACTACGGTTTTATATTGTAAATTTATGGTCAGATTGGTCGAATATTTGGATCACGAAACACGTCCACAAGGCATTTCTAGTCTTCTTCTTTATTCTATGTTTTAAAACAACTAAATGACATTATATTATAGCGTAGAAGGTACCTACAACTAGAACCAAATACTAAGAAAATCACTGATTGTTAAAACAATTTTATCGAAACGAACACTAAAAATATCTAACTTTTATGACTGTTTCACGGCGATCAGCAACTTCGTTGTGAAGAGATAATAATTGACTGAACTAAAATAACTTTAAACGCCTAAATAACCTACACATGAGTACGAGTACCTACCGACCTACGTAAAGAGAGTTTTGTTTTTTTGTACCATATTATGCTAATGTATTGTACAGGAAACCAATATTACTGGGACATTAGAAATTTATTGATTGCATACTTACATACACCAAGTTCCAATGTTTTAACGTAAAAAATGATGACCTACTAAATACGTACTCATTTGGACAGTGTCGAGATGCGTTTATTTTGATTTCTTATATTATTACCTATAAGATCGCAAAATTCAATCAAGCCGTTTGAAAAACAAAAAATTTATTTATCGTTTGGAACTCAGTCAATACCATAATAAAGAAGACAAACATAATAATCTAAATTAAAATATGAAAATGAACAAGACACAGAAAAATAAGAAAACATAATGGTCGCAACTGGGACTCGAACCCAGATCTCACGTAAAAAAGGTAGCTGCTAATAATTTGGAAAACACATTAGTCGAAGATAATATTGTTAATTCTGAAATTTGAAATATAAAGTTTACAAATACGACAGTCTCCTAATAGATCGCAGTAGCTGAATCGGTAGAGCGCCGTCCCGGTAAGACGTGAGATCTGGATTCGAGTCCCAGTTGCGACCATTATGTTTTATTATTTTTCTGTGTCTTGTTCATTTCCTATTTTAATTTAGATTTGTATTGTTGTTTTCTTCTTCAATGATATATTATTTTTTTATTGGGTACAAAAGGATGCATAAATTGCAAATATATATTTTTTATAGTGATTAATTACACAATATATGTATTTGATGTACCTCCATAAATAAGCAGGGCTTGCGTATATGAAGGTTTTACTTGACATGATTCAGTTCAAGTTTTCAGTATAATTTTTAAGGTGAGTTTTAAATTCTTTTATGTTAGTATTCATCGTTTTAATTTTTTGTGGTAATGGATTAAAAAATTTACTCCGTGATATTTATGATTTAACTGTCCTTTTGTTTTTTTTTTACATTGGAGTAGGAAGTATTGAAGTTTGTCTAAGATTTCTGTTATTTTTAAATAGTGCGGCTTTAATTTGAATATTATCTTTGAATGGAATAACCTTCAATATATAAAAAGAGAGTTTTTCTTATAAAAAAATGAATATATTATTTTATTGAAGAAGAAGATAACAATAATAATCTAAATTAAAATACGAAAATGAACAAGACACAGAAAAATAATAAACCATGATGGTCGCAACTGGGTCCCGATTGCAGCCATTATGTTTTATTATTTTTTTGTGTCTTGTTCATTTTCATATATTAATTAAGATTATTATTGTTATCTTCTTCTTAAATGATATAATTACATTGATGAAAATAACTTTCATAAGTTAAAAAGAGAGTTTTTCTTATAAAAATACGAATATATTATTTATTTCTTTCTATTATCGTATCTGCTTAGAGATGTTTATAGTTTACAAATATAATGATGAGTAATATTTGTAATATAAAAAAAATATTAATAATCAGTAACGGTATGTAAATGGGTTTGTTGATGTATTTTGTTTGTAGATGAATTTTGTTTGTTGATGTATTTTGTTTGTAGATGTATTTTGTTTGTAGATGTATTTTGTTTGTAGATGTATTGTGTTTTAAGATGTATTTTGTTTGTAGATATATTTGGTTTGTTGATGTATTTTGTTTGTAGCCGTATTTTGTTTGTAGATGTATTTTGTTTGTAGATGTATTTGGTTTGTAGATGTATTTTGTTTGTAGATGTATTTTGTTTGTAGATGTATTTCGTTTGTAGTTGTATTTTGTTTGTAGATGTATTTTTTTTGTAGATGTATTTTGTTTGTATATGTATTTTGTTTATAGATGTATTTTGTTTGTAGATATAATTTTTTTATTGATGTATTTTGTTTGTAGATGTATTTTGTTTGTAGATGTATTTTGTTTGTAGATGTATTTTGTTTGGGCCTTAAGCGGTACCTATTCATTCTCACCCGGAGCATCTATGCTGAGGTTTTCGCAAATTTTAGATAATGTGTTATTTTGCCGTCATAAGTAAAAACACAACATACTCCTTTAAGAGGGCATTACCAGAGAATACCGGAAATTAGTCCTTTTTAAATCAAATTCTAGACGTATTGACTATATTTTACAAAAAAAAAAATGATTTTGAAAGATTGTTATTTTATTTGGTACACGCAGTTTTGAAATTTTGGAAAACTAAGTGTATTTTTAATATACTTATAGCGTTGGTCGTTATACTTATAGATTTGTTCAATTTTCAAACGATAGATTGCATTAAACAACACAAATTTCAAATCATATAATCATACAAGAAAATAAATCAATACATGATATTATAGTCAACACAGTTTTAAAAATTTATATTTTAGTTAAATTGAAATCATTAAAAAATGAATCCGAGAACGTGTTTTGTGACAAAAATACCTCAGTTTTTTTAAATTTATTTAAGGTCTTACAAACCAAAATATTAAAAAAAAAATCACAAATAATTTGTTTAGACATCATTGAAAAAATTATAAATACTTGTGATCAAAAATTTACATGAAGTACACTATATAATAATTTATCATCGTACGTTTTGAGCATTTTTATTGTTAACTTGAATGTAGGTATATATTAAAGCAAATTTTGAATAAAGTAAATCGATATTAAATTTTTAATTTAAAAAATTTTGTACGGGGAATAATCGATCTTTCTCATTTGAACCTCCCTGTACAGTTGCAAGCATTTTTAAACTTTTATTCTCAGCTGCTGGTCAATCACTCTTAAAGTCTCAAGGACGATACTTGGTGCCATCCAGTTCAGCATTATTGTTTAGTAGGTTAGTAGCAGTTAAAATATATCATAATATTTTGTAGACACAATTCAGTAACATTGAAGTGAAAAGAAAAGAAAATATTTTAATTTATTGATATAACCTAAATTAATAATTATCTAAATAACAATATAATATATCAAGTGAAGATTTTTATTGCGTGACCTAAATGAAATGATGTCCGAATTCTAATTATTTCTTAAAAATAGATTAACTATCTTGTAAATCAAGTATATGTTGAAAACGTTGCTTGAAATGGCTTTTGCCGTGTCTGGTGACCAGATCCGAATGGCCCACCTTTGTCTTTCCCAACTCATTCCACTCCTCACTACTTTCATCCTAACAACATATCTACCCCAATTGCGGATGCCATAGTCTCATTGGCTCCAAACGGGAGCAGTTAGAACGCTAAAGACCCGGCATTCCGCATTTCTACCGATTTATATCATATGTTCTTTGAACACTTTCAGTTATTAAGTTCCTAAAAAAATATATGTTATTTTGGAAGATAATATCTGTAGACTGTCGACTAATCGAGAAGTAAGTTCCGAAAATGATTAAAAACACATTTCGGTCTATTATTTAAGATTTTATAGCTATGAAAAAAATCACAGTGTATCTTTAAAAGTAACTTAAGCGTTTGTCGAGAGATTTTTGCTCTATTTTAAACGAGTCATGTTTTATTCAACATTTTCACAATTTTCGCATGAACATTAACGGTTTTAATATTAACGCGCTCCCTTTAACATTCGTACTTACGTAACTCCTCTTCTTCTTTTTGAGCCCCTACCACTGGGCCTTAAACGGTATTCACATTTAAAAAATGTTATTATCAGGTAGGAATTTGTAATGATGAAATCTTACAGTAGGTATTACTTTACGTCTCTTTGGTATTTAAAAGTGTAATATTTTCATATTTCAGAAAACACAGGACGTGGACTCAATTTTACTAATCTTATGTTATGCTAAAAGCAATTTGAAATAGTATACACAAAAATTTCTAATAATTAGATACAAATTTATTCATTCCTAAAAATTAATTATATTATCCTACCAAATAAATTTATGGACATAAAAACTTTGAATTTTCTTAGGAATTTACAAATTTGATAATACTGGTGATGTTTGAATAAATTTATATCAAGCAGTGGCGTCCAGTGCTTATTTTTGCTTATGCCTAAAATAAGAATAGAATGTTTTCTTTTGCGAGTGGAACGGACTTTACACGGTTCCCTTTACATTGTTATTATCCAGTGTAAAGTCCGTTCCCCTAGCAAAAGAAAACATTCTACTCTTATTTTAGGCATATCTCATCTTACTAATATTATAAACGCGAAAGTTTGTATGAATGTATGTGTGTTTGTTACTCTTTCACGCAAAATTTGCTGAATGGATTTTAATGAAACTTTACAATAATATAGCTCATACATCAGAATAACATGTAGGCTATAATTTATAAAGCTAGCTATTTATTTTCATTATATTTAAAATAACAATTATTGTTTAGTAGAAAATGTCAAAATTTGAGAATGACGTTTTACAAAACGTTGATTCTTAAATCAAAATTCTATTCTAGAAAATATTTTAATTTGTGAATTTATTTAAAGTACTCGCCTAATACTCTGAATCGAATCAAGAATTATAGATATTTAAGAAAAATAGCTTATAATTTTGGTATAACCGAAATGGGACCTAGGAAATGAAAATAGATTACTCGAAGAACTGATCTCATGCAGACGAAGTCGCGGGCGGAAGCTAGTATATAATACATCTGTTTTAAAACTTTTAACCTAGTTGCGCTATATCTTGGGCCGGCTAGTAGTAGTCAATCCAAAATAACTTATTTTTATTTATTTGGTTTGACTGAGGATTGAATCTTCCACCCCAGAGACTGGCTCGTAACAGCTGTGAACTTTTAAAATGTCTTTAAAAAATTTTTTTTAGTTCCTCTGAGGTTTGAGCCTTCCTCCCGAGGGACCGTCAAAAATGGATGAAAACCACCAAAACCAAATCCTAATTGGATAGTACCGACATTTATCGCGTATTACATTCATTAACTGCTGTAAATTTTTATCTGCCGAGTATCAGCTATCTGCCGAGTTTCAGCTCGATCGGATATCGGCAAGAAGGTTAATTTCCAGTTCCAAAATTTGCATTTATTCATTCACGAATACAAAATCGAAATTAAAATAAAGATATTTAAAAAAACTTCAATCATTATTTTAATAAAAGCTGTTTTAAAATTTGCACACATATTTTGTATACATTTGCACAAGGAAATATAACGATGTATGTTGGTATCTTAGTATGTAGGTAATATTGCATGACAAGTTGTGAAGAATTTAGCAAATGTCTTAAAAATTTTGGGACGTGTGAACTTAATAACGATTGACCAGCAGCTGAGAATAAAAGTTTAAAAATGCTTGCAACTGTACAGGGAGGTTCCAATGAGAAAGATCGATTATTCCCCGTATCAAATTTTTAAAATTAAAAATTTAATTCGATTTATTTCATTCAAAACTTGCTTTAATATATACCTACATTGAAGTAAGCAATAAAAATGTAATAAATTATTAAATATAGTGTACTTCTTTTAAGTATTTTTTGATCAAAAGTATTTATGATCACAATTTAACTAAATTTTAATTTTTAAAACTTTGTTGACTAGATTATGTATTGATTTATTTTCATGTATGATTATATGATTTGAAATTTGTGTTGTTTAATAGAATTTATCGTTTGAAAATTGAACAAATCTGCCAACGACCAACGGTATAACCTTAGTATATTAAAAATACACTTAGTTTTAAAAAAATTTTAAACTGCCTGTTTCAGATAAAATAACAATCTTTCATAATCAATTTATATTTTTTTATCAAAAAGAGTCAATACGTCTATAATTTGATTTAAAAAGGACTAATTTCCGGTATTCTCTGGTAATACCCTCTTTACATGTCTTCTAACAGGTTCAACACCATAACATTCAATTCAATTTCAATTTCATTGCCGGCAACCCGGGTGTTTATTGAGGTAATACATTATTTTATAACTAGTAAGTTACCCGCCTCACTAGACGTTGTCTGTTCTGAGACGGGTAATGATTAAAACATTAAAAAAGATAAAAGGTGTACAGGAAAATAGTCAGAAAATAAGCAGAAAATAAACAGAAAAAAGGTAATAATTAGAACATAAAAAAATATAAAAACAGGAAAATAGTCAGAAAATAAACATGAAAATACAAGTTGCAAGAATAATAAATCAATAAGAAGAAAGAATAAATCTCTATAATTTGAAAAAAAAGTGTTTAAATAAAGGATTATTGCAGCTTATCATAAAATGTTATTAAAATTATATAATTAGGTAGATATATTATTTAATTTTCACTTACGCAAAAGCATAAAAAAGTTTTATTGGCCACTTACTCTCTCAGATGAAAAGGGTCATTATGTCATTTCTACTAAGTAATAATAAGTTTCTTACAGAGGGCGTCAAATAATAAATACCATGCGTATATAAGATTATTTAATTTATTAAATAAAGTGTAACGATACAATATAATTTAGAATAACAACTTAAAATGATTTAACTTTTCAAAATTCAACGCATTTTTTCATAATTTTATAAAATTTTACACAAAATAAATAATTTTTATCCAAAATTTAATCTATAGATTTATGTATATAATCATCAACCACATCGAAATAAATATCTAGACTGTTTCTAAATATTTAACATTTAAATTAGGTTATTTACAAATTTATTTACATGTACTAAATTAAAACAAAAGTTTAACAAATCAGCTAATCTACAAAAGAAAACTTAAGATTTTAACAAGCATAAAAACCGATAAATTATAAGTTCTGTAGTATATTTGATAATTTTTTAGTTCACTGTAGTAAGATGTTTATTTTATTTTATTTGGGAGCATAATATAAATAATTACCGTGCCATTGATAGGTAGAAATATAGTATTATATGCATGATATTAAATTATATATAATGACTTTTATTGGATTAAAATATCTTTTTACCGGACTGGTTTAACCTTATGAAGGGCATCTTCAGACTGGTCACAAGGTGAAACCGCTCCGGTCATTAATGATCAAGTGGATTAATCCATAAACGGAAATCCACTATTAGTAATAAATTATAGGTTTTTAAATTAGAAATAAGATAATGTACTAATAAGTCCGAATTTTATAATGCAGTCTGTACGTATGTGGTATACCTATGTAGTTAAAATCGTAATATTATGTTTTATTAATTTTTGATGTAAGTGATCGTCTGTGGTCTTCAGCCAAAACTTATTACACATGTTTAGTGAAAAAAGGGCATTTTTCATGAGAAAATTTAGAAACATTCGTTTCACTGTCTTATTACGATTGTCGGATCACTTGTTTGTAAGATATTGTTATCATATTTTATCAAGCGTATCTGATAAAAACTCACATAATTAAATAACCACTCTAAAAATTGATATAATTATGACCAAAAAACCAGTTTTAAAATGTAATTTTTTTGACCTTAGATCACAGATTTGCAAGCAGGTTAATGGATCAATAATAGTAAGGTGCTGGAGATTTGGTATCTGGACGATGGGTCTCACGCTCTGGAGCCTCCATCTTGGTGTCCAGATGGTCCCTGAAGGTAGTCAAGGCACCCTGCAGTAGCTCGGAGCCAGTTGAGACTCCGCTGACAAACTGAAAGTAGAAAATAAAGGGGTATGACAAAGAGCAAAGTGAAAATTTCACAAAAATTGTGAGTTATTATCATTTAGGTCCGTGGTATATCATTTTGAAAGTATTGTAATACTATTTTGGAAACAATAAGTTGACACCGACTGCTTTTCTTTTTATAATAATTTTTGTTCAACCGAGTTGCACTTCACTAACCATTCGTAAATTCTGACGATGGTCACGTCAGGGAAAACGTAAAAAAATGTTATCTGCGCGATTTAAAATGAACATTTGCAAAGCAGTTTCTAGGACTCACGCACGCAGATTTTTATAAATCTCAAAAACGTATGCCATCAATTTTTTAAAATTCTTTTTTTCAAAAAAAAAAAAAATTATTCATATGGAATTTTAGAAAAAGTCAATAGGTGTCGCATAAAAATAAAAGTCGTAAATGTTTATCCAAGAAATTAGTTAGGTTACAAAATCGATCATTGGAACTTTGTAATCATTAAAAAATTCAGCCGACAAAATATTGGAAAAAATTGTTGAAGATTCCGAATTTGAAATATGATATCAACAAAATTGACGTAAAATTAATAACTCCTAATGGCGGAGTTTGTTGAGTCATTGTTCCGGTTAGATAGAGATACGAGGTTCGATTCCTATTTGCGACCATAACCTTTTTATTTTACAGTGCCTTGTTTTGTTTCATGGTTCGTTTAGATTTATTAGTATTGTCTTCAATTCTTAATCTATCTTCTGTCTTCAATGATTAATTTTATTTATTTTTCTTTCCAATAACAGTTATTTAGGCTTACCGTTGTTGATGCTCCTTTAACCAATCCCGTTGCTGAAGAGATACCATTCACCAGCTGAAAAACAGATACAACGCACATGAGAAAACATTTTTTTTTATATAAGCCGATTTAATGAAGTTTCTGTTTATGAAATACTTACAACTCCTAATAATCCTCTTGCGCCGTGACTGATTCCAGCAACGATATCCTTGGTCTGAAAATTAAAAAAGATTTTGTTGTTTGTTTTAGGGATAATAATAATAATAAAATACACTAAAATGAATGTTGACTTTTTTGTAATATTACTATACTAGAACGTTACGTTACAAAAACATTATACAATATGATATTTGTATAATATCTATGCACTATAATTACAAGTAGGTGCGTACCATGAACCTTTAATAATAATAATATTTGGATGATTTGTGTAGCGCCGTTTAATCACCTACAGTGCTTAATAAATTTATAATATGTTTCTACAATGCTTACTTCTAACTACAGTCCAGAGAAACTATTATAACAACTTATTGATAACATATTTCATCCACCGGTTCGTCGATCACTAATACAAAATTATATGTAGGTACTATGAATTTGACCAATTAATGTGATGCCAGTACTCTAGCAATGTAACAGGGTTATAAAATTCTTTCCATATATTTAAAAAAAATTAAGACAGAATTGCTCTCATAAGTAATTTACCAATTTTGTTTCAATAGTAGTTCTTTTCTGGGCTACATGTATGGGTTTGCAGTGCGTAAGCCAAATTGTACAACAATAAATGCAATAAATTAAGAATGAAAGGAAATAATAAGAAAAGAAATTAAATACAGTAAAAAAAGTACATTATGCATTAAATATCGAAAAAGATTTACAAGAGAAATGCCAAAAATAGATAATAATAATGACAAATCCGTAAATTTCTCATATGGCGGTTTTTGAGGCATCTATCTTTTGTATTTGACCATTTAACTAATCGATAAAGACTTGCGTAAGAGCATTTCGGGAATTTAACAGCTCGCATCGGGAGCATAGAAACAATTCTACCTGATGTAAACGTTTCTGTGGCACTGCAAGACCTCAGTAACCGAAAAAATTGTCTATAATGTTAATTGAACTCTTGTGGCATACCGTAATATCTCTAAATGTTCTCTCGAGAGACATTCGTTATTTAAGTATTCTGACCAGTATTCTCCAGTACCTACTACAGGATGCTTTTTGAATCACCTGGGTTCTTTGAATCACGGTGACCTTTTATTGACGTATCATAATTTATAATTATAATTCAAAGGACTAACGTCCTTTCTGACTGAAAGCTAGGGTTTGTCCGTGAAGCTCTCGAATTATAATGACTCTGTACATCTACCTTCCGCACATCGCGGAATCGAGACTACGTAACCTGAAGAGCCCACAGACAACTAAAGAACTAAATGTAATAACTAATCATATATGATGCTTAACTTACCTCAACTTACTACATTGTGTCTGTATAATATTCTGATGACTATCTCAAAACAGCTACCTACACCTACTATATGTACAATACTGCCACCACGGGTGGAACTACGGAGTCTTCCTTGAGAGTCTTAAGGGGGATACTGTGCTATCACTTATGACGGCATAATAATACATGCGAACACCCCAGCACAGGTTCTCCTAGTGAGGTGTTCACAAAACATAACCACATTAGTTTTAACCATTTACATGCAGTTGCCGAACATACTTCACTCTACTACCTACTATGTTTTATATTAAGGATATTTTTTTGTTTTACTTTCACCTATTGTATTTATAAACTGTATGTAAGAGTATAGAAATGAATAAATGAAAAAAAAAATGAAAAAAAAAATTAAGAGTGTGTTGGATATTGTATGTTCACAGTTCCACAGATATGCCGTGTAATTAATAGTTTTCTTACAATTTTTGATTGATCAACAGGGTAGGCATCCTCTGCAGGCATGGGAGCTGGTGTCATTCCGTAAGATGGAATCAACAGTCTGATCAGCGATTTAATTGGCTGGAATCCTTCGGGTGCTTCGTATACTGGTTTTGGTCTTGCCTTGGCTGCCGTTCGTGCTTTGTAAATAATTTTCTTTGGTTCTTGGTAAATCGGTTTAGATCCTCGGTAAATCGGTTTAGGTCCTTGGTAAACCGGTTTAGGTCCTTTGTAAATTGGCTTGGGTCCTTGATAAATCGGCTTAGGTCCTTGGTGAACCTGTTGAAAATAAACAAATGAATATATTGAAAGTGAAAAATTCTATTGCAGTGATGAAGAATGGAAATATGGGATAAAAATTATTTGTTTAAGTTAAGCAATAGAGCATTGCCTGTTTTTTTTTGTGTGAGTACCGCAAAAGAGAGCCAATTGCTCCTAACCATCTTGAGCCAGTGATACCATGGCTTCCCCATTTGGGGTATGGTATGAGGTCGTGGAGTGGAGGGAAAGGAGATGAGGAAGAGGATAGTATATATACGGTTCGCTCCAGAGAAGATACCGAAAGGCTTCAGTAAAACAACAATAAAATAAAAACAGTTAAAAAATAGATACTACGAAGAAGGTGTAACGTTCACTTGGAACGAGTAACACACACCAGTCGGAAAAAGTTTAAGTTTGGATTAAGCCAATATTGTGTGGGCCTGTTTTGTTTGTTTCTTAAAAATATTTAAAAAAATGTAACTTACGCTGTTAGTTAGGAGGTAGTTATTGTAGTACTGACGATTTGCTGCTGGATATGGCTGGAATGTAAAACAATGTCATTAGTTTTTATTTAGTGAATTACAATGATTTTGGAATATTTTTATACCTACAGTATCTAAAGATTCATGTTTCATTACAATGTTAATTGTGTACACAAAATGTATGACATTCAAACATTATCTACAATTCACAAAAATGAGAAACGTTCAACATACATTATCTAAAGATTCATATTTTATTACAATGTTAATTGTGTACACAAAATGTATGACATTCAAACATTACCTACAATACACAAAAATGAGAAACGTTCAACCTACATTATCTAAAGATTCATATTTCATTACTATGTTAATTGTGTACACAAAATGTATGACATTCAAACATTACCTACAATACACAAAAATGAGAAACGTTCAACCTACATTATCTAAAGATTCATATTTCATTACTATGTTAATTGTGTACACAAAATTTATGATATTCACACATTACCTACAAAAAAGGAGAAACCTTTTCAGGTGTCACTGAAGTCATATTTTGGTAATGAGATGCATCCATCTTTGATTTCGTAAGCTACTAAGCTTAAAATCCGAAATAAATCATTTGTGAGGCAGTGGTATTGGGAACATACCAACTTAGGTAATTGCAGGTGATTTTCATATATATTTTTTTAATTATTACAGCATGTACAATAATTATTCTTCGATGAATTACTTATATCACTTTTATTAATATAGATGTACGTTACCCCAGCTCCGTCTAGACCAGGATCAGGAAAGTAGGACATAGCTAAGTCGTTTCCATTGAATAACTAAAACAAAAACGAAAATACTCAAAAATCTTCATGTTAAAAATATTCAAGAAATTATAATTTTAGCTAATGGAACTACGAACTTTCCAATCCGAACAGTATAAAATTTGAACGTGCAAAGGCAAAGATACAGTTTTTTAATAAGATTTTTATAAGACAAGAGAATCATTTGGCGGGAACAGGTGGATAATTACCTAAAACCCATTTATCAATGAAGGAAAAAAATGAAATACATGAAATAAACAAACAAAATTGCACACAAAACCTAAATTTCTTAAATAATTGCTGAATCACTCTGTCGAATATTATTAGAATATTCGACATGTTTCAAAATGAATGATTTCTTCATCGGAATATAAGGACTTATAAATTAATACCAATCGATAAAAATATTACAATGAGTGGTAATTGATTAGTTACGAGGTATCATAAAAAACAATTATATTTATAATAAGTAAAAATATTACAAATTATGTAGGTAATTATTGCATTTATGTAGGTACATACGAGTACAAAAAAAAATTATAATCAAAGAGTAACCAAGAAACCAAGGTGCCTAAACAACACAAAATAAATTATTATAAGTATAGGTATTGATGTGAAAATAAATTTAAGAGATGGCTATTTTAAAAATGGCTAAATGCCTAAAATTCATATTTGACCACGAATAGATTTTTTGCATATGATGGATGTGGACTTCATATTTCATTTGTAATGGTGTTTCCAACATTCGTACCAATTTTCAGCTTTATGCGAATTATTGTAAACTTACCCCTATTTTTGAGCTAACTTGACCGGACTATTGACTCTAGTATTAAAAATTCTAGAAGTCTTACATATACAGGTGTTAAGCATCGTACTTGACTTACTTTAACCAGAGATTTCTGACATTATTTGAAGTAAAAAATGTAAATAAAATTTTGGTCTCCGGTGACATTTTTGTAGCTTTTTTTTCCTACAAAAACATAAAAATCAGTAGGTATTGGGAAGTTAGGGGCGGGGTGAGGGGTTAGTTGGTTACTTGACTTAGATACCAGTGACGACATGTGAAAGAATTTTTTTTTCTTTGATTTTGAAAGACATCTAAGAAGTCACCGGAGACAAAAATTTCATTTACATTTTTTACTCCAAATAATGTCAGGAATCACTGGCTAAAGTTAGTGAAGTACGATGCTTAACACCCTGTATAAAACGCCACGCCCCTGAGATGATTTTTCACAAAAACGGCGCTATACAAATCATCCAAATATTCTTATTATTATTGTTTTAAATAGTTACAATCGTTACAAATTAATTTATAGACCCCAGATTTGTTTAAAAAAATCACCTGTATACTTGTTATTTTTTAATGTACCTACTTGTATGGTTTGCTGGTTGGATAGGAAACCATTAATTTTGAAACATGTCGATTGTTATGATTAAATTGTGGTGTATACAAAGATATTTATTTTAATTTAATTAAAATATACATTACATAAAACGTAAAAATTCATACATTTTGATGGATGCTGGGTTAAACTTAATATTTCTGGGATGTGCCAAAAAAGATGATATTATAGTTTTTAATCTATTGACTTACGATACTATGATATACTTCATATTATATGCAACGAAAGTAAAAGGTTCTTACATCTTTGGGTTGAGGGTTAACAAACTGATGATAATTATTCTGCAATGCTGGCGGATATCCCTGGAAATCGTAAGATATATATTAATTATCCGGCCTGTATTAATAAAAATTTCTTCTGATAACCTACCGATATCACAAGTTTCACACAGCGTTTTAATAAAGTATCCGTTTATAAGGGGGTTTCTCGCCACCCTCCCAATAGCTTATCTACATAATAACGAATATTATTAAAAATAAGATACTCGCAGTGGTTAGAAAACTCGGCTTACTTATCCAATATATAGCCACAATTCATAGGTTCGAGTACCGAATTATAAACTACAACTTAATAAATAAATAAACAGTAAATCGTAAATCAAAAATGTTCTTATTAGTGTATATAGGCTATTGGGATGATGGTGAGAAACCCCTTATAAATAAAATGAACAGCTGGATCAGAAATATAATGTATTTATATGTTTCTTAAAGTTTGCCACCGAGAGCTCCGTTGTAACCTATTAGTTTGATACAACATGTTATCCGTCGTTTGAAAAAAAAGAGGTTACAATGGAACAATCAGCGGTGTGCCTAAAGTCAGTTTCTTGCTGGAATTTTTAAGAGTTGGTCGGATAAACAAAATCCAAAAACTTTATTCTCTTCTTAACATTTAATATACCGCCATCTATGAATGGTTCATGAAAGTTTTGTTTCTTTAGTAATGGTTTAGATGCAAAACATTTTTTTAAGTTTCACTCTGTTGATCATAGATGTCACTGTCTTTCATTTTCGACTGCCATTTTTGGTTTCAATTTAAAATAAATTATGCCAGCATTTGAAAATACTTATTTTTAAATAATATTTTAGATGACTTACCGTGTTAATCCCTCCACCATGACCAACTGGTGCGTCAGCCTGGAAATTAATAAAAATAAATATATTATTCATAAAAATACCAAAGACGTTATGTACGTATCAGTAGGTATTATTGATAGTTCTTCAAAATGTGTTTTACCTGAACAATGTAGAAAATGCATGCTAAAACCAGAGCGACACCGTATGTTACCATTGTGATTTTACAAATTTTCCTACTGAAAAAAAGAAAATAAATCTATTTATTGTACATTTGATATAGAAATTTGTAGGTTACAGTATTATGTTAAAAATAGAATGTGTACATGGATATTGGATATATGCGCAATGATTATTATAATATTATATGGTTATTAAAAAAAATTATATTTATTAGAACATATTATTTAATTTTTTAATAACCCGTGTAATATAAGTTATACTACACGGGTTATTAAAAATATATTATATATTATATAACCATTGAAAAATAGCTTAGAACTTTGTGATTATTTATAAAGATAGCATCCAAAAATAGAGGATAAATTAGTGGAGATAATATTGTTAATTCTGAGATTTATAAAAAACATTTTAAATGTTATACCTGTAAACCAGTTCTGTGTGTAATTATTATTACGCGTGACAGCTGTTTCGCCTTCTGAGTAAAAATAAAAGGTTTATTATGAATTGGAAACTATTATGTATTAATTAATGAACATAATACGAGTATATAACAATTTTGTCATTTTTTAAGCCACTAGTTCATGTAATTTTATGCAGGAAAAACCCTGCTTTTTCCGAATTCCGAAACACCCATAGCCCCACTATCAAACTTCCAATTCATAGACAAATTTGAAGAATACAGTAATGGAAACTTAACATTGTAATATCCATTTATGATTTACGACAATTTACTCGAAAATTAAAATAGTCAATGGTATTAAAAATTACAGCAATCTGTCAAAAGATTTTTAATACAAGATTTAATTAAAATGTGACAATGAGACCATAATCATGCACTCTTCTGGATAGGTACCATGATTAACCTGCGTTAGATAATTTGTATTTGTATAAATTGTAATTTTTTTTCCACCATACATATAACTAAATTTTAATTAATCATTCTACTTTCTTAAAAATTTCTATTTTAATAATTAAATTTATTTTTTATTATTTTTATTCCTTCCTTAATATGTAGGTATTGCTCTTTATTTTTAAAATGTTTATAATTTTGTCTTTATATTATTATTTTAGCTATTAAATTATATAAATAATATATGCACGACAACACTAGTCCAGTAGTCGAGAAAAAAATAAGTAAATTATGTAAAAAAGAACACATAATTAAATAAACACAACATAAAAGAAATAAAGATATTTAGGTTGTCAGTGTTACTACAGTTTGATTATACCTTCGAAAGGCAAATGATACAGCTGCCGAGCGTTAATATTACCCAAGCAAAACAAAAATAGAAATATTAAAACAAAATTTTTTAACAAAAATATCGTTTTTATAAACCTAAGTTATAATAGTAATATAAACCGAAGTAATTAAATAAATTGATTTAATTCTACTTCACTGAGCTAGGAAAGTGAAACTTCACTGCACTTAAAACTCCTGTCACTCTCTAAATCTAGCAAAACTGTTTATCAACGATTACAACTTACGATCAAAACAATATCTCAATTTTTACATTAAAAAAAATATCTAATAAAAAGACAAACCCGAAACGGTGTGTTGTGTGCGTCTATACTTAGAAAAATCTTACTTTAAAGGTAGCGACAGACTCGCAGCTCACATCAAAAAGTTATTTATAACACAATAGCGCTCGCCATACAATCCCATGAGACCCGCCAGACGTAAAAAGATGATGCGCTGTGATCGCGGTTTGAATCTTCGCTAATCGGAATTATTTTTCGTATTCGCTACAGTGGCGATATCAGAAAAGTTATGCGACCCCCTCTCTACCGTAAGCAGGAGAGGGGGTCATTTTTAATACACGGAGCATGCACGGAGCTGTCAAGTTAACATATCCAGTACAAAGAAATGATATTCTCTCGACCGCTTCCGATTTCAACTGACCCCTTCTCCTGCCGTAGGAAGGAATATTTTATAACGTAGTGTGTCGGTAGAAAAGATACTTATAACGCAGTATCTTTTTGATGTGAACTTCGCGTTTGTCGCCCGCTTAAAGATATATGATCTCCCAATTTTCATGTTCAAAATAATCTTGTAATATTCACCTGATCCATTTGATTACATAACTCAATTTGAAAAGGCGGAAAAGAGCCGTTTAACCGGTCAATAATAGATATTTTTTTAGAAGCTAATAATTTTATTTGACTTAGTAAACCCACGAGTGGGTACAATAATTGTTTAATATACTAGATAACCATTCGAGCGCTTTTTGCCACATTATGGCACTATTTCCAAAACCTCTGATTGCTTTTTTGCCAAAATGTGGCAAATTTTCAAAAAAAATTTTTTTATTTAAACGACTATATAATATTGTACATTCAAAATATAACCAAATAAATATTCTCTAGATTCTTTTAAATGTTTTAAGGTTAAAGATTTAATTTTTTTTTTATAAATCCTACACATATGTGATAATAAACAAAATATAGGGGAATTCATTGGCTACATAGAACTATAACCAGTTTGTATGTCTCCATATTCAAATTCGGAGGTATGATTTTTTTAATGTGGGCGGAAATATTTCTTTTAGCAATCTGAGAAAAAATGTTTTAATTGCTCTGTCGCTCCAGTGGTTATTGAATAATGATAAATTACATAAAACGTCACAGAACTACATTACATAAAGTAAATGTTATATGGTGTATCCTACCAAAACATTACGGTTAAAAAATCGGCAGTTCAAGAGGAACGGCTTAAAACTTAAGAGGGTATAACTAGACAATATCGGAAATTTGTGCTGTATAAATCAAATTCTAGAAGTATTGATTCTTTTTTACAAAAAAAAAAAAAAATTATTTTGAAAGATTGTTATTTTATCTGGTAAACGCAATTTTAAAATTTGAAAAACTAAGTTCGTTTTTAATATGCTTAGGTTTATTAATACCGTTGATCGTTGACAGACTTGTTAAATTTTCAAACGAAATATTGTATTATAGAACACAAATTTCAAATCATAGCAAAATAAATCAATACATAACATAGTAAAAACACTTTTCAGGAATTTTAATTTTAGTTCAATTAAAATCATTAAAAAATAAATCGAGAACGTGTTTTGTGACGAAAATACCTCAGTTTTTCTATCTATTAAGGTCTTACAAACTAAAATATTTCCAATTCATTTTACACACTTATTTTGTTTAGACATTATTGAAAAATAAAAAATACATGATCAAAAAATGCTTACAAGATTATATAATATATCATCATTTTATTGCTTATTTTTTATGCATTTTTATTGCTTACTTGAATGTAAGTATAATATATATTAAAGCAAGTTTTGAATGAAATAAATTGATATTAAATTTTTAGTTTAAAAATTTGATACGGGGAATAATCGATCTTTCTCATCGGAAACTCCCTGTACAGTTTCAAGCATTTTGAAACTTTTATTCTTAGCCGATGGCGGCGTATATGGGTCTTAAATTTAAATTTTAGGCCAAAATACTAAACCGAATTGAAAAAACATATTTCTATACAAAAGGTATAGCAAATATCTAGTACTGATAAGTGCTACTTATTTTATTTATGTTTAAATTATAAAATACAAACGAATAAAGTTTTTATTTTTTCCCATTTTTAAAGGCATCTTTGAGTTAACGATATTTTAACAATTCAAAAATTAAAAATTATTTTTCACAAACTTGTGTTCCAAGTTATCAGTCATTAGTAAGTAAAATAGTTTAACCTTAGTTAAACCCATCAAAATGCTTTTTTTAATGATTTTATGCTCCAATATATTTACATACAAGTAAAGGTAAAGTATATATATTATTTTTAATAATTATCATTAATTCACAGTAATTGCCGAAGTTGCCCATAAAATTATGAAAAATCTATTTCTTATGCCAATATTTTATAACTTGAAACATAAAAAAATAAAGTAGCACATATCCGTACTAAATATTTGCAATACCATTTAATTTTTTCTTCAATTCGGTTACGCCTCAAATCCAAATTTAAGGTTTGAATGAAAAAGGCCGCGCTGCCGTTCCACTTAATAGTGTAGTTTACGAACTAGCTCTGATCGTCAAAATAACGTTTGGATGATTATTCGCAATTCCCACCCGCTCGAAAAATGAAACATATTTACCTCTTAAATTTAATGTTAAATATGTTTCATTTTTCTTATGAAGAAGAAATTAATTTAATGTGTAAAAATAAACTTTTATTTTTTCCAGTCACCTACATACCATTTTTTGGCAATGTTTGCATAACATAACTTTATAAAAACAAAACACATTATCGTTTTTTTTTTTTAATTCTAAGTTACAAATTTAATGAAAATTAAATCAATACAAAATAAAAATAAATACTTTCAGTAAGAAAATTTTAGATATTCCTGGGAAAAGGTATAAATAAACTCTATGATCAATGTTAGATACGTTTTTAGATTTTCACGGCCAAAAATGATCAATATATGAATGAAAGCAGGTAGTTTATTAATATAAGGCAATTTAGAAAAAAAATTAAAACTATTAAAAAAAAATAATAGCTGTACTCGCAAGAGCTGTTTCAACAATTAAGTTATGTGTGTACGTAATTCAATTATAAAACTAATCTCAAACCATAGGAGCCGAAAATTATTTAAGGAATTAAAAATTAAATGGGTTGATTTATTTTCCTCCCCAAGCAAAAACTTTCTAATTAAAGTGTGTTTATCGGAGGTGACCGGCCAAGTAAGCATGTTTCTGTATCTGTTTGTAAATAATAAACTTAAATAGAAACTAAAAATTCATAAAAAAACAAAAACAAAAAACAAACAAAAAAACGTGATTGAGGTGATTTCTCACAAGGACGGCGCTCTACAAATTATCAAATTATTATTATTTACTATAATTTATTTTATTCATAAAATATACAACTCATACGTTTTTAATGATCAATACGTCGCAGATAAAAAAAAATATTTTTTCTTCAACTTAAAATAAAAATATTCTTCTTGAAACATCATAAACACGAAAAAAATTAAATGTACAATAAATCACCAAATTGTTAGGTCGACGAGCTTTACCAAAGTCGATATAAATTGTAGAACTTTTGCGAAGATTCCTGATAAGTAAGTAAAAAAAAAAAAAACCCTACCTAGAGAGGTAGGTAAATAAAAAATGAAAATATACTTTTATAAACCGTCGTCTTTTCAGTAACAACTTATCACATAGTTACTTTTACACAAAGCTCCAATCACTCACACATAAAGCTAGAAATTGAAAACTTTAATAACATTTATAAAAGAACTCTTTCACGAAAGAAAACTATTTTCTAAATAATCACTCACTTTGAAACTCGTATAACTTTTGCCAAAATATAAATTAGTGCTAAACGCTTGCACTTTTTGTCACGGTTGGGACTAGGACTTCCTATTGGTGACACAGTTTGGTTGACAGGTTCTTATCTAATGACGCCGAGATTAGCGATGTCTAACGTTTTGTTAGCGAACCATCTCCAAAGAGATTTTATTAAAAATGGTGGGAGCAAGGTATTATCGAAAGTGAAAACGATGCTTTTTGTGACGCTCATTTTAAATTTTGAAATTCTTAATTTTTTTATCGTTAACGTCTATGTTGGAGGTAAATATCCTGGATGAAGGATATTACTCTTCTTCTTCTTCCTTGCACTGTCCCAACTCATTGCCTAGGTAGGCTGTTGGGGTCGGCTCTCCTCGTTCTCAGGTTGCAGCTTCTTCGGTTCTGGGTATCGCTCTCTTCCAGGCCGTTTCTATTTAGGATTTTAGAGCATTGAGTCATCCAGGAGTTTTTTGTTCTGCCTCTGGATGACTGTCGATGAAGCTCCATAGACATTGCCTGCTTCACTGTGTGGTCTGGTAGTCTCCGTTTTATGTGACCATACCATCTCAACTGTCGTTCCTCTAGCTTATTGTTTATGTCCGTGACACCCAGGCTACCACGAATGCGTGAACTTTTAATTTTATATTTTAGTGACACTCCTTCCGACCATCTAAGCATTCGCATTTCTGCTGATTCATGTTGCCTGGTGTAGGAGTTGTACATGGTCCACCATTCGGAGCCATACATTATCGCGGGTCTAACAAGATATTACTATGTGATTATATGTTTTGAAGTGTATTTTTTAAAGAAAGATAACCTAACGTTACGGGAATATGGGAACCTGAGAATAAAATCTCCTTCTACCACCCCAGTAAAATAAAAATGCTGGTTGTGCCGTGATGAAGGACTTAGCCAGCGAGGTGAGGTTTGTTCAGATCTTGACGGCGAATTTTTCTTCCCGCCTACTGCTTTTTGGGGGCGGCTCGGGAAAGGCTGATCTGTTGACCTCTCTTGACCCATCGCTTTGCATAGCACTGGAAGGGATAGATTCATACGTGCGTCACTCATGGACACACTGATCCCCAGATTGCTTCCCGCCCTCCATACCTTTTTTCCTTCCCAAACTTCCTCTTCTTTCTTTCCTTAAAAAGTTCCATCACACAGCATACCGAAAGATTTAATCAATTCATTTTATTTATTCTCTCCAAAAAATTACAAAATTTAACATTTTAAAGCGTTTTTAAAATACGCTTTTAAGAGTTAACATAATTAAACATAACAGAGGCCCTAGCACACTCGCTCGATAACGATCGATAGAATAACTACCGATAACTTTTCATCGTTCCCTAGGACAAGTGCACATCGGTAACGTACAAACAATAGTTGATGTCGAATATGTTAAGGACACTTAGTCATTATGAACTGTCACTTATTCGTTGGCGATCTGTAGTCATGCTAGAGAACGATGAGAAGTTACCGATAGTGATTCTATCGATCTTTATCGTGCGAGTGTGCTAGGGCCTCTCAGGTAAGGATACAAACTATGTGTACGAGCTCGCTTTCAAAGGCAGCTTCACGAACACTAAATATATCAAAATAAAATATATATCTAAATAAGCAAAATATACTATTCTGCAACAATAATTCCGGGACAAACTACCACATACATCCGCCTATTTCGCTTTCACACATTTGGAAATACATAAATTCACCTCAAATATCGTCATGTTTAATATGAGTTACTGTTATTTATGAGATACCTTGATGATATTTTTATGTAGCATATTTTTATGATCTGGCATATATTTTTGTATTATTTCTATTTATATATCTTGTTACTCTATTTTGTTTATCTAGTTTGTGAACTTTTTCATGTATCTATTACTGACCTGTAAATTTCTCATATCAACCTACACTGTATTATTATTTTTATGCCATCTGCAATTTAAAAACTGGTTTCAGTTTAAGTTATTTTTATTTTTTCTCTTTTCTTATAATATACTTTCTTTGTACCTACCATTTTTATAATGTTTATTGCTATGAGTTTATCTTTCTTATTTAAACATTGTATTACATATATATCACTGTATTATACACTTATTATGAAAAGCCCATCAGGGCGTTGAAAATGAATAATAAATAAATAAATATCGATATCCGAATTAATTCTGTTCAACATCAAGTTTGCTCTCCCGACCGGCATGACCATTGGCATGTTAGTCCTGCAGGCCGAAAGATAAAACAGTACATGCTGTCAGTGGCGAAGATAATCATCGGGAACATAGAAATGAGAAAGCCGAGTTTTCGAACCATTCACGAATCAATCTGAAGAAATGCTTGGCAATGTGTACATCCCTTCTGACACGTAGATGGTTCATTCCAAGCATACCCAAAAGAAAGTCGGTAGGAAAGAGCCACGGGTAGTAACCATACTCCCTCTTGTAGACAAGATGACATAGGCCTTGAAAGAAATGACTTTCATCAGGGCCATCTATATGAATTCAATATAAAAAATGTTTGAAATGTTAACATTATTTTTTAATTAGAAAAAAAATTGTTTTAGATAAATTTTTTTAAAGCCGGGTAATAAAATCCTGATTTGTGTTAGTGGGTTATAAATAATCACAAATTTTGATTGCGTGGTGAAAAATGCATATTATGTTTTACATAACCATAATTTGACTACGAAATATGTTACCTGTGCATTTTAAATGTTATGTCGTGCATAACGTTTAGATAAAAAATAAAATGATAATTTTTTAAAAATTAATTGCGTTGTAACACTTATTTTAAATCTAGCATTTTTTAACGAATCTACTAAACTTGACGAAGTGCCTAAATATTTTAGAAAATATTTCAAACATAATTAAATTATTAAGAATGATCACCAGGATGTTGAAGTTTTTCAGTAATTTATTGAATATTATAAAACAAATATTCGCAAATGGGTTCCGACGGCTCGCCGTTAATTTAGGCATCATTTAATAAATATTATGCATATTAGTGCGATTTGTTAATACATTTTTGATTACCTAGTCGGCTTTCTAAGGAAGGGTTATATAATTTAAAGGTTAAAACAGGTAAAGTCAATATTCGATTAATCGTTATTTTTCTCTTTCATATTATGCCTATCAATAATTGGGTAGTCATATTCATATAGGAAACATTACGTTTACACAATACGCAACGTTATTCAACAAAGAAATTAAGATAGATTATAGTAAGAATTTTGGAAAAGTCTGGAATAAAATAAAAATAGAATAAAATAAAAATAGAAATGAGTTCGGTTGACTAAAAACTTAACAAGCTTACTGGTCGAGGGTTAAGACGCTCGACTAGTTCCCATATTGTCGTGTATTATTTGATTAATTTATACATTTAATATATTATTCCAGAGTGGCAAATACCTACTACCAGTATCGCCCTGTTGTAAGACTACCATTCAGAATTGAAAAATTGTTTGAAATGGTTTTAGCCGTGTTTGGTGACCATATCTGAATAGCCAAGTAATTTCCGACATCCCTTTTTCCCATCGCCTTCCTCTCCTCACTACCTTCAGCCTCACGACATACCCCAATTGGGGATGCCATAACCCACTGACGGGAGCAGTTGGGTCTCTTGTCGGTATTCACAAATAAAAAAATCGTAATGTCGTTGAATCGTAAGTAGGATGGACCTCCACACCAGGGTTGTTGCGGATGCAAGATTTTTGACATCCGGATTATTAGAGGTTCGCATTCGCGGATGTGGATGCAGATTTCAGGATTTCTTAAAGATATTTCAATTTTAAGTCTTACTTATAAGTTATTAGCATTTAAAGTCTAACAGCCTTACTAAAAAAAAACACTCCGCGGCCGTTAAACGGTGTTTTTGTGAATCTTTAGATTTGGCAACGCTGTATATTACTTGTTTAAATTGGAGTTTTCATAATAATCCGCTAGGTGGTGTGATTGATGCGCCTGCGAATTGCTTCCCCGCTGAAAAAAAATTGTTTGATTCAAATTGTGACACAGAAATCGTGTGTTCTAAATTGAACTGTCAGAAAATGGTTCTATATGTTATATTCAGAAATAATTTGCATTTTAAGATCTTTATTTTATTATAAATTCTTGAACGTGATGTTTTTTGGTGACTTAAATGTCTAATACATATTTTAGTAAACGTATCAAAGAAATTAATCTCTTAAGATGTGCAAGCAATGTCCTAAAACGTGAGTTTTTTTATTGTAAATTTTTGGGAATGAAAAGCGAATTTCAAGATTTTTTATATTTTTTTATTGTGTGAAGGAGTAAAAAGTGAGGTGACAGATTTATTTCAAAATCATTAAATAAAAGGACTGTGTTTTTTAAATTTTTAATTTTTCCAAATATTTCAATGTTTTAATAGAAAGTGTTTGGGGTAAGTAAGTTTTTTTTTCAACTTGATGTTTGAAGCTTAAAATACTACAGTTTTTAAACACTTAAGTATATTTTATATATGAAAATCTTAAAGGTAATTAAATTTTGGTTCTAAAATGGTATTTGTTTTTACGACATCTCAAAAAATAATAAATATATAGGACATAAAAAAAAAAAAATCGAAATTCGTTGAAAATTACAAATGGAACAAATATATACTGCCACCTCGGAACAGGCTCAGCCTAGTGAGGTGGCATATACCTAAAAGAATGTACATAACATGTATTTTTTTGGTTAATAAATAATAAAAATAAAAAAAAAAAAATATACAACAGATAAACTACCCTCCTTGGCCGTGTAAGCAATGTACATATCTTTCCATGAACAATTTTTTGTCAGTTCTTAATTAGTAAGGATTTTTCATACATAATTGTTTGACTATTGTAAAAATTTTTCAGAAAGTAAGACTGGTAAAATACGACGTTGTCAGATCAAAACCATATATTCTGTTTAGTAAGAATTTGAAAAACGAAATGTACAGACTTTACACAACGTGCTACAGAAACACCGTTTTTTTAGTAAGGCTGTAAAGCTTTGTGATAAATAAATCATTGAAAATCAAATTTAATAATTGGTGAATTATATTAAATAAATATACGAAATAATTTCAGATACTGCTTTGTATTTTATTTACTTGTTCACTTTATATTTACATAGAAACATTTACATCAACCACGCAAAAACCTTGGGTAAACACAGTGTACAAACACTGTAATTGATTCACAATGGGAATCACATCGATAACCAAAGTAAAACCTGTAGGATATTGTCACCAATCTGTGCTTTCCTATTAGTCAGTTAGCGAACGAACTTCGCGATTAAACACGCGCGAGGCACGCGCCACCCTGGCCCCGCCCACTTTCTTTACATGTCGTGACTTGTTGCAGATATGAATCCGCATCCGTAAAAGATTCTCATTAATTGATTTTTATTTTATTTATTTGCGTTATAAACAGTCTATACATTTATATATGACAGTGAATAATATGTTTATGTCATTGACCAATAAAATAACGATATTTAAATATACGACCATAATAAAAAAATAATAAAAAATAAATAAAAAAAATAAATAAAAAATTATGCGGATGAAGATGTCGGAATTAATGCGAATATTCCGCATTTGCGGATGCGGATGCGAATATCCGTAGCACCCCTGCTCCACACAACGTGTATACCCCTTGCTTCATTCACATTCATATCCTGTTTCAAATATGGTATTGTATTATTCTATCTTATGTTACGACGTGACCTGCCGAAGTAGTTGATTCACTTAATCGTACCATGTCTTTTCCACGTCATGTTATTTTCCTTCTTGTCCAAAGGTTTTAAGCATCCCTTTCCCAATATCAATCATCATGCTTTGCCTTGCATTCTTTACGGATCGCCACAACTATTGTAACTCGGTCATAACATGATTTTTATTTCCAAAAGACTATTAGGTACTCACCCGTAGTGTCCACGGTTAATGAGAACACTTGCTGATAAGGTAGACGTGCGTAACATATAATGTAAGTAAAAGGCATATATGGCAGGAATGTGAAACACGCTGTATAAATAACTGAACACCCCCAGAAAAGTATCGAAATATTTTTTTTATCACTGAATGTATTATCAATAGTATTCATCAAAATCTTTTCTCATATATCAAAACTTTCTGATTCCTTCACAACAAACTAAGCATTTTTTCTGGCTCCAAAAGTTTGACATGTTTGGAAACACACAAATCTTTCTTTTTCAAACTAAAGCAAACTTTCGTTTGCCGCTATAAACATTTTTTTCGAATAGTAAGTAGTAAGTTGTCCATTTGTATAATTTTCTCTCCAAATTCAGATAAAAAAAAACCCAATTAAAAACTTTTTAGACGAACATGTAAGTAATTAAACATACAGAAGTTGCTTTAAAATTTGTTTATTTACAGTTTTGAAAGAGTGATAATGTAATAAATAAAATGTAGTTTTTATTAAATAAATCTATATTATAGATAACAACTGAACAGATACTCTCTAGACATGTGATCTTAATCGATTTGAAATAACACTCACCAATGATGCTTCGCTACGTTTGGTGTCTTAGCAGGGCTGCCCGGTTCATATGGTAATTTTTTTCCAGGTATTGGCTACCGATGCGTCTGCCTACCAACTGTATGGCGGGCCGGATAGAGAGAGATCTCTCCAGTCGGGCTCTCTCGCCCAAATGCGTTGCACTCCAGTGGGAAGGTTGGATTTATACGTCCGTTACTCCTGGACAATTGAACCCCAGATTCCTACCCACCCCTCATACCTTTTTCCTTCCCAGAACTTCCTTTTGTTCTTTTTCATAAAAAATATTCTCAAAGATGACGTAGGCCATAGGAGGATTTTTTTCCTCAGGGCCTCCTTTGTGGAGCTAATGTAAAATAATTTATTTATTTGTAAGAAACAAACAGCTTTTACATAATATGCAGCGATAAAATTATACAAGTGAATTGAAGTCAAGCCACAGAAGTTTCTTATGCTAAAGTTAATTGAAAATGAAGTTTTAATATCTTAAAATTAATTTTGGGTTAAGGAAGGAGAGAGGAAGAGGAATATAGGAAAAGGATAGGAGATGCTCCCTATACATTCCATACTGTGCCTATATGTATAATTTTTCGTTTCATTAGTTTAAAATAACCTTCACAAAGACAAAATATGTCGCTAAGAAAAAAAACTATATGAATTCGAATGTGTTCTGTTTTTTACTAATAGAGGCTTTTGAGTGGCATTTAATGATTCTCTCGACCCATCGCCTTGCACTGCAGGAGGGTGGGTGGAATCATATGTATGTCACTCCTGGACACATTGATCCCCAGATTCCTCCTACATGTTTCCTTTCCAGGACATCCTTTCCTTCATTTCCTTAAAATACCCTCCATACAGCATCCCCAAACATGACATAGGTCCTGAGAGAAATTATTTTCTAAATGAGCTAATGTAAAACAAAAAATGTCAAGTGTGTTTCTTTTGTTCTTTTTCTGATATATAGGAATCAATCTTCGTTTATAATTATGCTCTATTATTTTGTATAAACTTAAATAGTTTTTGTAAAATTTTTATTTAAGCTTCCAACAAGAACATGCAAACACTTTTGACCCTAGTGACCTCGCAGCGTCCAGAGCCCAAACACTTGGAGTTCAGGGTAGTAGTAAACAGAAAGTTTTGTCTGTAAATCACTTGCTTACCCAGTGAGGAAGCTCTCAGTGAAGTTCACTCTCTGATCTCCTCGGCGTTTTACCCAGTTAGAGAAAGCCGTAGCATTAAAAAGACATCAGGAAAAAGATTTTTCCGGCTCTGGAGCCTTCAGAGTGCGCATCGTTGGGTCAAACTTTGGACACAGTTTTACATTCAAGAATTCGACATAAACTTTTTAAGTTGTACTTCTATTTTACTTTGAGGAAAGCGTGAACTTTATTTTTAATTCTTTTAGAAACAGATGAAATATACATAAAATTAGTGGTAAACAGTTTACAACGTTTTATAAATAATTAGGTACTTGGATCGGTGCCAATGAAATGTCTCTATGAAATCTAGACACTAGACATCTACTAGACATTCAAAGTGATTATATGTATTTTTCCGGACGGGTTGGTCCATAGGTAGATCATATACTTGTATGTCGTTATACCTAGATGGGTAAGGTTCTTCACTAACAATCCGAAGGTCACGGGTTCAAATCCCGGCACGGCGTGCTAAAATAACTTGTATATTTTATTGTTGTTATTTTTTTTGCAACACATTTCTGAGTGCAAGAAACTTACAATATCGCCCTGGTGTAAGACCGTCATCCAGAATTGAAACGTTGCTTGAAATGTTTTTGGTGACCAGATTTGAATACCAAGGTACTTCTCCACCTTCTTCTATCCCATCTCCTTCCGCTCCCGACTACCTTCAACCTCACAACATAGTCTCACTGGCTCCAGATGATAGGAAGAATTTGGGACTTTTTTGCGATATTCACATAAAAAATTGTCTTTTACGCTGTGCCTGCAGAATTCATTATCTAAAAATTAGAAATTAGCCAAAATATCAAATAACATATTATAAGTACGTTCTAAACATCGAATTAAGGTGCTTAAAAGTGCATCGGTATTTACATATCAAATACCTATACCTAATCGACCACATGACCTTGATTAAATCAGAGAATAAGAAATTTTATTCTTGGTCATTACCTCATATGTGTGAAAGTTGACAGTAAACCGTGAATATTTATGATATTTTTAATTATTATAACCAAACAAAACTAGCAAAAACTAGACATTAGATGCCTTTGAGTGAAACGAAATTACAATTTAATCCGTTACCTAGACACGCTATTGTTTAATATATTTTCTTTAATGAAAGTGTAGGATTTTTATTTGGAAGATCAGATAATCCTTGACCTTCGTTCTATTGAGATTAAAAATATCTAAGCACTCAACTGAATATCTTCATGGTATTAAACGATTTGCATTTAATATTCAATATAAATCTTATGACGTATTATACCAATGTTTTCTGATATGGAACTGATGATTTGGACAGTTTTCATCAGGGCAGACATTCATCTGAAGAACAACAAACATTGGCCATGAAAATCTTGAAATATCGTAACTTAACTACCATAAATATGATTATGATAATAATAAGGGTATTTATTATAGATTGTAGGAAGGTTAGTGCAATCACAAACAACCCTTAGAAAGTATACTTACCTATTTAGTTTCTGTAGCACTTGCTAATCGTAATGATTAATACTATTTCCAATGCGTAGGGTCATCATAATGTCAACGTTAAGTTTATAATGAATATTAAAAATGAACTAGACGTTGTTAGCAGACTGACGGCGTCCGTACTATTATTAGGTGCCTTCGGCTATCAGTAATATCGTAACTTAGACACGAACGGCGAAAGATGGTACTCTTCTAAAATAATACTGAACTGACATCTGTTGAGATACCACAAAATTTCGTAAAACTAACTGTACTAAAGGCATCTATTGAAAGATGTTGAAACTAATAATACATGGACTGCTGTTACATAGAGTGATTCAAGTAAGAGGAGATTTAATTTAAAAATAAAATTTAAAATGAAACATACAAAAAAAAAATGTGTTCATTGTAAACAAATAAATGTAAAAGTAATTAATAAAACCATTTATTGGACATGATTCAAGATTTTCAAGGCCAAAAATATTTTTGTTATTTATTATGCCGTGTTACGCTACATCCTTCTTTAGCCAACGTTTTGGACAACGTTACAGTGTCCATCATCATCTCACACATCTGCCCTGATGATGGACACTGTAACGTTGTTGCTGACTTAATAATTAGGTAGCGTAACACGGCATAACATCCCAAAAATAATAACAAAAAAACATTTATTGATCACTTCTATTTTTTTTTTTTTAAAGTGAATACCTCACAAGAGTCCCAACTGCTTCCGTCTGGAGACAGTGAGACTGTGGCATCCCCAATTGGGGTATGGTATGAGGCCGAAGGTAAGTGGGAAAGGGAAGGAGATGGGAAAGAGGAGGGTGGGAAATTACCTGGCTATTCAGATCTAGTCACTAAACACGGCTAAAGCCATTTCAAGCATCGTTTCAATTCTGAATGGTGGTTTTTAATTAATTAATTGTTAAATAATAGATACAAATTAATCAAATAAAATTTGTTCGCGGACGTCGGGTTCGAACCCGCGACCTTCGGAATGCCGGACTTATTAGAATATCGGACTACGCCGGCCGTCAAAATAATAATTGAGAGATATTATATTATATTATATTATTAAGTATATTATACAAAAAGTTAAAAAGAGCATCCTTTCACCTGTGGACTTTGAAATAGTTATGACTAGAAAATTATGAAACTATGATTTTAGTTCTGTATCACATTGTAGTAATTTAAAATAACTTTTATATTTTTTAATTTCATGTAGGTACTTTATTTTTACTACGCCGGCCGTCAAAATAATAATTGAGAGATATTATATTATATTATATTATTAAGTATATTATACAAAAAGTTAAAAAGAGCATCCTTTCACCTGTGGACTTTGAAATAGTTATGACTAGAAAATTATGAAACTATGATTTTAGTTCTGTATCACATTGTAGTAATTTAAAATAACTTTTATATTTTTTAATTTCATGTAGGTACTTTATTTTTATGAAAAAACTTAACATTATTACCTATGTAACCAACTTATTACTTGGCTATTCAGGTCACTGCTGCTAAAGCCATTTCAAGCAACGTTTCAATCTGAATGGTGGTCTTACACCAGGGCAATACTAGAGTATCTTCCACTCTGGAATGTGCCGTAAATACAGTTTTTATTATTTTAAATTAATATATTGTGAAAAATCACAAATTAATCAAATAAAATTTATTTTCGCACGCCGGGATTTGAACCCGCGACCGCGTTGGTTGTCGTGAACCTAACCCCTCGGAAACGGAGGTCGTCGGAGGTTTTTTAATTTTTTTTTATAGAGAATACCTCACAAGAGCCCCAACTGCTCCCGTCTGGAGCCAGTGAGACTATGGCATCCCCAATTGGGGTATGTTTTGAGGCTGAAGGTAAGTGGGGAAGGGAAGGAGATGGGGAAGAGGAAGGTGGGGAAGTACCTGGCTATTCAGATCTAGTCACTAAACACGGCTAAAGCCATTATTAAGCAACTTTTTAATTCTGAATGGTGGTCTTACACCAGGGCGATACTGAGAGTATCTTCCACTCTGGAACGTGCCGCAAATATAGTATATATTATTTTTTATTTGTTAATTGTGAAATAACACAAATTAATCAAATAAAATTTATTTGCGCACGCCGGGTTCGAACCCGCGACCTTCCGATTGGGAGTCAAGTGTCTTACCACTCGAGCACGGACGGGTAGGTAAATGGAATTATGATTTTAAATTTTACATGTTGATAATAAAGAATTTTATTAAAATAAATACATCTTTTCACAATAATATATACCTAGTGTAAATAGCTTAGTATGTTTTACCGTGTTGTTGCTTCATTTAATTTACATTTTCAAAGCCATATAATGGATATTTTTTTAACGTTACAGGAGCTACTGAGGAAAATAATTTCCCTCAGGGCCTATATTATCTTTGGGGATGCTATGTGGAGGGTCTTTTTATGGAAAGGCAATTCTGGGAAGAAAAAAGATATGAGGGGTGGGTAAGAGTCTGATGTTTAGCATGTCCTGATCATCCACCCCAAGACCTACGCAAAGCTAAGTCACCAAACGTAGCGAACCACTTTGGGAACCTATGGCAGAGGTGTTGGTTACCCAATAAATAGTTCCCGGGGTGGCGGCACCCATTCCCGCCTTACAAATTGCAACTATGTTTGGTGTACTGTGTTAAAATCGAGTGTGCGAAGTAAAACTTCTTTAGCTCCATATATACATACATATATTCATTTTCTACAAATATTAATTTAATTTAAATTTAATTTAAAATATGCATGATTTGAAATATTTGTACGGAGGATTCATAGTAGATAATTCAAAAACTTGGCCAATTTCTGTCACTCTCTGCTTTTTGCTTCCGCCAGGTGGTCCGATATGTTTCCAATTAGGCATGCATTAGAATTATAATCAAAGTCTTCATTAAAACTACGACATTTATAAGACATTTATTTTAATTTGCTGTACAGAGTGCTGTCAACAAGATAATTTAATAAAAAATTAAAAATATACCAATAAAAGCGTTAGACACACATCTCTCTCGGATTGACAATTATGAATTTACACTTAAATTTCAAAATCACTCCAATGTTCTCATAACATTGTAAAGGTTTTCTTTTCAAATTTGCCCACAACGCAGTCATCATTTTTACATGAAAACAATAAACTACGTAAATCAAATCAAACTGTCGATAATGCGTTTAGAAGGCAAAACAGCTGTCACGCGTAATAATAATTAAGTAGCATAATGTTTAAACAACTGTCATAGGTCACCCCACGAATGGGTCGCTACTTTTGGTTTAGCAGGTGTGCCCGGGTTCATGAGGTGAGGTTTGAATAGTCCTTGACGGCGAATGCGTTTGCCCACCTTACTGTATGGTGAAACGGGTCGGGAAAAGGTGGTTGAGGGAGATCTATCCTAGACCTCTCCGGACTTTTGACCTACCGCCTTGTACCGTAGAGGCAGGGATGGATTCACTACTTTACACATTGACCTCCATATTTCCTTCGCAGAACTTTTTCTTCTTCCAATCCCTAAAAAGACCCTCCACACAAAATCCCCAAAGATGGCATAGGCCTTAAACGATTTTTTCTCCGGGCCTCCTGCGTGGAGCTAATGTAAAAAAAAAACTAATTTTTTTATTTTATTTATTTATTTATTTTTTTTTTTTTCTTTTTTTATTTATATAATACAAACATACAATACATGATGATCCTTTGTCTGTCCATCTGGGAAGGATTCCCGTTTCAGGACAGCCAAATTGTGTTTTAGTTCATATTCTTACAATGGAAAGGAATGGCGATTCTGTCAAGACAAATTTTGAGAACATTAGTAGTTGCATTTGTAGTGACGGGATTGTTTCTTTTTCCTTGAAAGAATCGCCAAGATGTAATTATTTTACCAGGGTCATTTTGGATAACATTAGTAATTTCATACAGAACAGATGAATGGTTTCTTTCGGGAGATAACAAGTCTGAGATTCTTTCCAGGGCATTTTGGAGAACATTTACAATTGCATAGTTAGAATATCCACATTTATAAGCTAGTATAAGACATAATATTATGAATCCTAAAGTACTATATTTTTTTGAAATTCTTAAGATATAGAAATTATACATTACTAAACCAGAATAAATACTGTATGACATATGAATTTCCAATTTATTAATACAGAGGATTTCAAAACATAATTTTTTTGAAATGCCTAGACGTTATTTTACAGTAATCGAAAAAAAAACTGCTCAAAAGATACGTAAATTTAAATTTAAGTATTAAAATAATTAACAACAATGGAGATCAAGTAATTAGGAACCAAAACAATAATTTTTTTAAAATTGATATAAAAAGTAACTTTCCGATCCTTATCTCTCTTAAGTGTAAATAGCCCTTTGGAAGATAATATAATAAGAATTAACATAATATTATCAATGCTATAATTTTTTTTACTAACTTTTTAAACAATTACTAAAAGATAAAAATATTTTTTTTTTTTTGCATTAACATACACTTATTTAGTACATATTAGGTATGTGACTTTATGTTAGCATATGTTCGCTCTCGACTCTCCCCATGTCCAGAAGCCAATTGCTAATCCATTTACGCAAAGTGCTACCACTTTTCAATTTCCATGTATCGGGAATGAGGTTGAACACTTTAGGCCCTAAGTAGGAGCAGTGGCGGCCAGCTCTAAAGAGCGCTAGTGCGACGCACTCCCAGAATTCTGCCAATCCAAAAATTCCCTAGCGCCGAATAATATATTTCCGACACGCCTCGTCACAAATCACAATACACACTTCGCTAATGCATACATAATATGTCCATATAACTGTGTGCGTATCGAAGCAGATCGTTGTGTGCCTATATTCCGAGCGCTGGATCGTTTTTAAAATCGCTCCAAAGAGTCCCTTCATAATTATCTAATAAGTTCAAACCGTGGGTAGGTATAATATGGGTAATATCCTTAACAAATCTTACGTGTACGAGATCGGCGATCTGAAAATTTCCACCACATCAAAAGGAACGGTTTGTTCACCAGCAGATTAAAATGAGACGCGTTTGTGTAATATTATTTTCGATATTGTGTATTTAATTTAACATCTACTCTTTCATTTAATGTTCCGCTTAGCATAATTAACAAAAACAATGTAGACATGTTGTGACAGGTCACAGGTCCAATACGCTATTGTGATCCGTTTCTTGGATGAGTAAGGAAGATTTAAAAATGGGCTGAACTTTGAAAAACGGTTAGAAATTAAACATTGTGATCAATATCTATTTTACAACTCTTTTATAGTAAGTAATAAATTATCGGATGCTTTTTCGTGTGTTAAATTGTTAAAAATCGTGGGTACCATCCCTATGACGACGAGGAAAGTTGTTTCGGTGATTTTCAACTTTAAAAATAATTTAATTATTCTTGAGAAACACAATTAGCCAAGATAGACTCAATGCATTGTCAATGCTAAGCATTAAATAACGCCTAAATCTATACCGGATTTTAACTCCAGGCTCATTGATGTCTTTGCTACTCAGAGACAACGGAGAATGGACCTAATATACTATAGGTGGGATATTTTCATAATTAAATTTATTTCAAAGGAGAAAGGAGTGTAAGGAGAATATATGACGCAAGGTTGAATGATATAAGAACATAGTAGAGAACATCCGAGGCAGACATCAGACACTTGAGTCGGGCCATGTCAAGAGTCAGAAAAATAGAAGAGTATGTATGAGACGATGTATGAATGTGAATGAGGCAAAGAGTGTGTGCCAAGACCGAGTTGTTTAGCGGTCCGTTCTCTCTGCCCATGGTTAGTTGGTTTAAATTTATTTTAATTAGAGTAGGTATATGTACAAGATTTTTAGCGCACCACCGATTTTTGTGAGCACCAGCCGCCACTGAGTAGGAGTATTGTCTTTGGGCATGTGATGTGTTTGTAGTGGGTGGAACTACTGGATTCCTCCTTGCATGACGGGTGTTGTGGAGATGATCAATGGATGAATAGTGCTGTCGATGTTTTTGTGTATGTAAAATAATTTTTCTTATATACAGTTGCCGTACATCAAGAACTCGTACCTCTTTAAATAATAGATCACTGGGATACCTAAATGGTTTCTTAAGGATGACCCTTAGAAGTGATTTTTGTGCTTTTACCAAGGGATCAAGTAATGTTTTGGAACAGCCTCCCCATCCCAAGGATGCATATTCTAGCAATGAGTTACACAAGGCATGGTACATTTGTTTCAGATCTTTTATGCAAATAATATTTCTAACAGACATGAATAGATGAGTAAGTTTTCTGATCTTTGTAGAAGTCCAGTCTATATGTTCAATTAGTTTAGATATCATCATAGAAACAGCTCAAAAGAATATATATTCATTAATTTTAAGTGCTATCAAGTATCGTTCAACCCACACTCCTTACAAACTAGACGAGACTAAGCCTCTTGCCATAATTTATTTACAAATTTGAAGAAGTCAAGACGTGTCTTGTAATCCCTGATACAAAATGAACACGAGAAAGTCAGATCTTCTCTAGAGCTCTTAACAATTCGTTTCCATTTCCAAGCGTCAACTCGCATCAAAACACAATAAATGTTATTTGGAGTCAATTGACAGGATGATAGATTAAGTTTTTTTCGATGTTTTATCCGTATCGGGAAACCTTGCCAGCGTTGGCAATAATTGATTTATTTATTTGAAATTTTGGCCCTTTTGTTTCAGGTTTGAGAAAAACATATATTTATTTACTCTTTTATACGCAGAAATTCTCGTGTGCCATTTCGATTTTTGACAGTTTACAGGTTCCCGCCAAATGCCGATTCTACGTCCATTTCAGCTTTACAAAAAAATCTAATCAGCAGAAATTGATAACTATTAAGTTGTTTAACATGTCAATTTATTATAATTTGATAAAAAGCTGAAATGCACTTAGAATCGCCATAGCTCTGAATTGCTATTTGATTTGAATTTCTGCGAAATAACTGGGCCTTTGAGTAGTTGTAATCATTCTTATTGGAATATAAATATATAACATATTTACATTAAAAGATGCATCGATCATAATATTTTGAAATTTTCATATTTGAGTTTAAAAAAGAACGATAGCAAAATCGACACGGCATCTGCAAAACAACACACAGGCACAACACTTTCCTTATGGTCGGCGTAAGCTGGGAGTCAGAATTTGTAGCGCGTGCAGACGACGCAGGAAATGTATGAACTTGTACGACATGCTTCGTATAAGCCCATACATTTCCTGCGTCGTCTGCACGCGCGACATTATCTGAATCCCAGCTTATGCCGACCCTTATTGGTTGGATGTAAATAACTATATATTAAGGTAAAACATAAAATAATTTTATTTATTTATTTATTTTTTAAAAAGAAAGACAAACATTCCCGGGTTACGAATAACCCAACAACATTTGAAAATCTCCTACTACCACCACACTAAGCGGAAGATGTTGCAAGAATCGGAAGAATTATTAATTATTATTAACCTGCTATTTCAAATATGGTGTTAGTTTAATTATTTTAGGAGATTTTTTTTCCATGTTATGCTGCTTGACGGCTGGCGTAGTCCAGCGGTAGTGCGTTAAACTCCCATTCCGAAGGCCGCGGGTTCGAACCCGGCGTGCTCAAATAAATTATATTTAATTGATTTGTGTTATTTCACAAGTAATTATTTAAAATAATATATAATATATTCAGGGCACGTTCCAGAGTGGAAGATACTCTTAGTATCGCCCTGGTGTAAGACCACCATTCAGAATTGAAACGTTGCTTGAAATGGCTTTAGCCGTATTTAGTGACTAGATCTGAATAGCCAGGTACTTCCCCACCTTCATATTCCTCGTCTCATTCCCTTCCCTAATTACCTTCAGCCTCATAACATACCCCAATTAGTGATGCCATAGTCTTACTGGCTCCAGACGGGAGCAGTTGGGACTCTTGTGAGGTATTTACTATAAAAAAAAAATAAACATTAAGATGAACTAACTGTTTGCGCCCTTACACACGCTATGCAAATATGAAGAAAGAGTTTTGTCCATAATCAAACCTAATTCTTTCAAGAGTGGCAAATATAATAATTTAAACGTGAAAGTGTTTTATCATTAAAATAAACTGCACGTGTCCCCCAATCGATTATAATTTACATACTGACCAGGTCCAAAAAAGAAGTCAACCCACTTACAACTGTGTTAGGTAAATTGGGAAGTTGTTCCTATTTTACCTAAGTATTCGCAACAAGCCTCAAAGTGATACAATCAACACAAACGCCAAATTATTCCTCAAACTTTCTTTTTTACCGTTCTTCTTAGAGATCGAATTTAAAAATTTAGCAATAAAAATGAATATTTTGTCTCCAGACTAATCATATTTAGGCCCATTCACATTCATAATCACTCGGTTTATTGGTTATTGAAAAGATTTTTGCATAGTAATTCAGTTTTTAACGGGTTTCGTACGCGGATGTAAAAATACTAAAAATTCCATAGTACATTCGTAGTGAAAAGGAAACAACTTCTTTGCAAATAGCCAATTTGCGAAATCTTCTTGAATAATTTAAATTTTAATAATCCATCATAAGTAGCTAATACCATCATAGTAAGCGAATGAAAATATCGTTAAAATCAATAAGGAATAATTAAATTTATATTTTCCCTTTCAGAAGTGAATTTAAACTGGAAGTGGTAGAAAATATGAAATGCTTGTTTATTTAAATTATTTGAAAAATGTCGGCGTTTTAATCAAATTTTTTCGATAGAATATAAGTGATTGGTAGTTTCATTTTAACCACTCGAACGCTTTTTGCCACATTATGGCACTATTTTCAAAACCTCGGATTGCTTTGTTGCCAAAATGTAGCAAATTTTCAAAAAAATGTTTTTTATTAAAACCACTATATAATATATTGAACATTCAAAATATAACAAAATAAGTGTTCTCTAGATTCCTTAAAATGTTTTAATGTTAAAGATTTAATTTTTTTTTATAAATCCTACAATTATGTGATAATAGACAAAATATAAAGGGAATTCATTGGCTACATAGAACTATAATCAGTTTGTATGTCTTCATATTCAAATTCGGAGGTATGATTTTTTTTTAATGTGGGCGGAAAATTTTCCTTTAGCAATCTGAGAAAAAATATTTTAATTGCTCTGTCGCTAGAACATTGCATCTCAGATGGTATGTTTTTTGTAAACTGATAAATACTATCTACACTTTACGTATACCAAAAATATAAAATGCTATTAATAAAAAAAAATTAACTTCTTTTTTATAGGTAGATAAACATTCCCGGGTTACTAATAACCTAAAAATCTCTCACTACTTAGGACTTAGCGAGCCGAGGAATTGAACTAACGGCGCCTGGGTGGTAACCAGACGCGATGCCAACTCAGCCACTGACCCTTCATTGAAAAAAATCCTTTACAACTTGCATCACAAAAAAATCGGGATAAAAGTTTCGGACGACATTAAACACAAAAATCACCTATCAACAAAAAAAACATATTATCAAATTCAAAATATCGTCCACAGCCAGTTAAACTAGCAGTTTTTATTCGCTCTAGATGAAAACACTTCTGAAATGTATGTACTTCCGAATAAAAGCTCGGTATGAAAGGGTTAAGAGGGTTACCAGAGAATACCGGAAATTAGTCCTTTTTAAATCAATTTCTAAAGGTATTGACTCATTTTTACAAAAAAACATAAATTGATTTTGAAAGATTGTTATTTTATCTAGTAAACGCAGTTTTTAAATTTTGAAAAACTAAGTTAATTTTGAATATATTAAGGTTATACCATTGGTCGTTGGCAGATTTGTTGAATTTTTAAAACGAAATATGATACAGCAAAATAAATCTATTCATAATCTAGTAAAGACAGTTTTCAGCATTTTCATCTCTGGCTTGCCATTGAAATAAAATCATGATTGTATTGGTTGCATAGTGCTTTCACACTATGTAAGTCTAAACATAAACTTTAGGTCGCACAGTCTATACCCGCGCTGTGCAAGCGGTTCCCTACAGAGCATCGGACCATCCCAATTTTATTAAAATTAAAATCATTAAAAAATAAATCCGAGAACGTGTTTTGTGACGAAAATACCTCAGTTTTTCTATTTATTTAAGGTCTTACAAATTTAAAGATATCAGATTTTTTTTACACATTTATTTTGTTTAGACATTATTAAAAAATCACAAATTCTTATAAAAAAAAGAAACTCACAAGAAGTACATGATATTTAATAATTTATCATCATGCGTTTTGAGCATTTTTATTGCTGACTTGAATGTAGGTATATTTTAAACAAGTTTTTAATGAAATATATCGATATTAAATTTTTAATTTTAAAAAAATTGATACCGAGAATATTCGATCTTTCTTATCGGAACCTCCCTGTACAGTTGCAAAAATTTTAAAACTTTTATTATTAGCCGCCGGTCAATGGCTCTTAAACTATGTCATAGGACTATGCGGATATTAAGGATGTACCTACCTCTGCGTGTAATATTTTAATTAATATTTTTGGTGAAAGTGATACCGGAATGTTAACTACGATGTGTAAATAATATCTTTACATTTTGACAAATAATTTAGAAATGATGACAACTCCCTGACCTACAGGGGTCGGCGTCCATATTTATAATATTGAAGTCAAAGTCGTTACCACCAAAAATGTATTTTTTGGACTAACGCGAAGACGACACCGAACAAAGTGGAAATTATAGACCCAAGTAAAAAAATTAAAAATGAATATATGTTTGTATTTATAAAGTGGGGTAATGGATTATAAAGTATTTTCTTATTAATAATTATATTTAAAATAATTTATTTTTGTTGTTTAAACATCTTTATTATGTTTTGATAATTTATATAATGTAATTTTTCATATTTTAAAATAATTTTTATATTTAATTTAAATAATTGTTTTTTACGATATTTTTTAATTAATTAATCACCTCTCTCTATAATATTTGTAATATACATTTGTATGATATGTGTGGAGTCGGTAGTTGTACGCAATGAAGAGCGAGTAAGTATTAAGTACAGGTATTTATTCAGGAGCTGCTTGTGACAAAAGAGACATACTTCTAGCACGCATCGCCTTTTATAGATTCTCGCAAGCATACTGTCTCGCTTGCTCTCATACATATTCACACAGATATCACAATATTTTTGTCCATAGTTCTTTTTAATCTGTTCTTTTTAGTCTTTACCTACTTGTTTGTTTATTTTGCTAATGTCAATACTACCCTGACGAAGAAACCATCGGTTTTGAAACATGTAGGTATTTGTGATTATATTAGTTGTTTAAACAAAGTTATTTGTTTTAATTTAATTAAAAATGGCGCCACCAAGTGATTTTGCGAAGTTTGAAGAAATAAAGTATTCCAATTGGATAATGTTGGTAGGTAGAAGAATATAGGCAAAAGCAAGGAGAGTGGGTGGTCGGACGAAATTATTCTGTCGTAAATTTTACGTACCGATTATTCGCCTACTACCACATTATTTAAGAATTATCACAAGCTCGGCAGATTCAGAACTAAACTTCTTCTTCTTTCGTATGGTGGGGGGGTCAGAGGGGGACATCTAGGTCTGCGAGCCAGTCCAGGGCCTCAGGCGTCGCCCTGTGGACCTCATCAATCCCGCCGGGGAATGAATGGAGCGGGCATTCGTTGACCACATGTATGGTGGTCTGCACCGCACCGCATTCGCACATCGCCGACTCTTTAAGGCCCCATCTATGCATCATATGGGCACAACGGCTATGGGAGCACCTTATTCTATTGATGGTGGACCAGAGTTTGCGAGGCAATGAGAACCCAGGCTGTCTCTCACTTAAAACTTAAAACTCACCATTTCAGACAGTCGTATCTAAAGAGTCAAAAACCTTTTACTTTCATCTTCACAGTCCGCGAAAATGTGAACAACCATTTGGGCAAAAAAGTAAGTTGGATAAATGTAAGCCCTTTAAGGTCATTTGAAAAAATTCTCCAGTCCTAAAGAGTCCTAAATTCTTCAGTCCCAAAGAGTCCTAAATTCTCCAGTATTTCAAATTAAATATCTACCTTTGCAGCTAATCTTCTCATAAATATATCTACAGCAATGGGGGGTAGTAAATGTAAAATCTTGCATTGTCAGGTGCGTCGTATCTTCTCTAAGCATACACGGAGAAAAATGTTATTCTAAAATACGATCATTTTATTCGTAAAAACGGTTAAAAACAGGACTGAAGTTCTTACGAACAAATTAACATTCCAACAAATTATTCTTACATTTTCCCGCCAATAAACATTGAAACACTGTTAATTTGTTCGTTAGAACTTCAGTCCCGTTTTTAACCGTTTTTACGAATAAAATGATTGTATTTTTGATTAACATTTTTCTCCGTGTAAACTTTCAAGTACAAATGTGTTTATGGGAAGTGACCTGCCAGTAAGTATGTTATCTGAATCCTTTTGTAAATAATAGAATTAGATGGAGCCTAAGAAATCATAATAAATTGTACAGCGCACTTGAGGTGATTTTTCCCAAAAATGGCAGTCTACAAATTATCCAATTTACACACGGAGAAATTTAAACATTCTTCATGCATAATTTCACAAATGGTTTTAAATTTGTGCTAAACATATATTTGCTAAATTCAATATTGAAAAAAAAAAAACAAAACTACGGCTAGATTAGATTTTTTGACGTGTGTAATGCCATTAGGTGTAATTCCAAGATGTACTTATAACTTCGTCAATGCGTTATTTCATCCGTGCGTAACGGGGTGTTTTCGCAAATCATTTATATGCTGTTAAAATGTGTTGAAGATTATTCAAGTTTTTGTTTTGCTTCTTATTATTGTACTAAAAAAGTGTAGTTTTAATATTTACATTCATAATAATTGATTTTAAATCGAACCCAAGCGATCTAAAACTGCATGTCATGCCGAAATGGTTACAACGTCAGTATAACGTAGAAAACGCCCGTAAGACGGCGTGACGTCAACGCCGCCATATTAACGAATAAAAACGAACCTGTCGTTTTGATGGCAATTTCAAAATGGCACATTTTAAATCGTTGTAGAAAATATATTCGTCAACGTAAAATAAAAATATTTCAGTACCGTATTTTTTTCCAGGCTAAAAAAGCAGTGAAAATTCCGTATTGGTACATGAAATTGTCATCGTTTAACCTATCCTGGATTCGGTTCCTGCTAAATGTAAGTAAAGCGATATCTAACAACGTAATAACATTTCTATTCAGTGGTCCCTGACTTGAACAATAATGATACTTGGAACAATAATGGACATTTCATGTCAACATTGTAAATTTGTTTAGCAGGATTATTAGGATAATTTATAAATTTATTGTTTCTTTATATATTTTATTTGCTATCTTTAACAAAAAAAGAAACATTAAAAGGGTTTCAAATTTTTGTTTACAATCAACAAATGATTGAGTGAAAATAAATACCTTTTTTACAACGGCTTCACTCAGGAAGCCCAGAGAAAATATCCCTCAACGCCTATACCATATTTAGGAATGCTATGTGGAAGGTCTTTTTAGGGAAAAAAGAGATGGGATAAGGGAAAAGGTATGAGGGGTGGGTAGGAATCTGGGGCTCAATGTGCCCAGGAGTGAGGGAAAATGAGGAACGCAATGCGATTGGTCGAGAGAGTTCAAAAGGTCTTCCGATCCTGCCTGCCATGCAGTAGTTGGGCAAACGCGTCCACCGCTAAGATTTAGACAAAAACAGTTCTCCTTACAATATATTTTTTTTACTGAATTGTTCTTTAGTTTTAAAGCAGGCACTGTACTGTATTTAAAAGTTTTGTCGTTGTTCTATGTATGATCTACACACTTTAATTGGTTTGGGTGGTTGCTGACCTGATTTAAAAAATAGATAAATAATTGTGGCAAGTTTTTTTTTTAATGTTTACCCCGCACAACAATCTCAGCTGCTTCCAGCCGTCTGGAGCCATTGAGGCTATGGCATCCCCAATCGGGTATGCTGTGAGGCTGAAGGTAGTGGGGAAGGGAAGGATATGGGGAAGAGGATAATGGGAAAGTATATGGCTAATCAGATCTTGTCACCGAAAACGGTTTCAAATAACGTTTCATTTATGAATGGTTGTCTTACATCAGGGCGATACTGAAAGAATCTTCCACACTGAAACGTGCTTCAAATATACTTTATATTATATCAATGACTAAATTGTGAAATGACACAAATTAATCAAATAAAATTTACTTACGCACGCCGGGATATGAAACCGCTTGTTGATTGGAAATAGGTAGTTGATAGCCTAATCTCTCGACCGCGGAGGCCGTCAAACACGTAAATGATAGTTTGTTACATTATACGGAATGGCGATATACACAGTAGGTTTTACATAGTTAAAATGGTTCTCTGTTTTGGGCTAATTCAGTAGACTCCATCCATTGCAGGCCCAGCCTCTGGAGTTGAATTCCGTTACTTTGACTGGGCGGGCCAACTAGATGTTAGTATATTATTGTTTCTAAATTTAATATTGAACATTCTTCTAACATACATAAATATTAGGTACTCACGCATCTACTTGTTGTTTAATTTTTTTACACTAATCTTAAAACACAAGCAATAACAAAAGGGCATAAAAAATGCCTTCACACAGTAAAATACTTATATAATAGTATCATAACTGATTACTCTGAACAAAGCGCAAGTGTGCCCCACTATTAAAATTAAAAATCACTGCTGGTTTGGAGCCCCAAAATACTTCGGTCCATTTTATTGATTCTCGTATCTTTAAACGGATTGAAAACTTTAGAGCACCTACGTCAAGTACGAATGCTATCCTTATGCTAGCGGTACTTCAATAGAAACCTACCTATAACGTATTTAAATGGAAAACGGGTAGCTTTTACGACTCGCTCTTGAGTTTAACAGCTCGGCTGTGAAACGATTTGCCTGCCTCTGTGTTTCCTCCCTCCTAAAACATGGATATCTTCAAGACCAACGTTCACTCCTTCCTTTCATAAAAAAGATCCGCACACACACGGAGAAAAATATTATTCTAAAATACGATCATTTTATTCGTAAAAACGGTTAAAAACGGGACTGAAGTTCTTACGAACAAATTAACAAGGTTTCAATGTTTATTGGCGGGAACATGTAAGAATAATTTGTTGGTATACGTAATTTCGTACGAATAACAACAAATTACATTTTTCCCGCCAATAAACATTGAAACACTGTTAATTAGTTCGTAAGAACTTCAGTCCCGTTTTTACGAATAAAATGATCATATTTTAGAATAACATTTTTCTCCGTGCAGCATCTCCAAATATGACATGTGTGTGAAGTTACTGTAAAAAAAAACTTTTTTTTACGATCTTGGGAGCAATTTTTCATTTTTACTTTATTAAAAGCCTGTATTCATTCGCCCTGTCTACGATGGGGGTTCGCGGTGGACGGAGGTCCACAAATCACCCTGAAACAAAGGAAACATCTTACACTCACGCACGCTTGGAGGGCCATCGTACCAGTACAAAGGATATTCCTTTCTTGCTAAAATGACAAAAAGGTCCTACGTTATTTTATTGCACGTGATTTTTAATAATTTTTGCATTGTGTTTTTTTTTACCTCTAGTAAAAATATGATGTGATTTGGCTTTTGTATGTCAGATGATTTATTTCCAACGTATCCTTACACAATATCAGCGGCAGGTATAATTAAAAAATACAATGCAACGGTTAAGGGTATAATAAGGTATATATTATATCACGCATGGGACTAAGTAGAGAAGGTGGAGGAAATAAATTCTTTTGAGAACCGCATTTTTTCATGTTTCTAGAAATATCTAAAAAAAAAAAAATGAAAATTTTACAATAATATATATTTTACAGTTCTTGTTTAAAATTATTCTTGAATCCTTCAAGGCTAATTTTGAAGATGTCAAGATAGCTGGAGATATCATTTATCAGCACCATACCTCTGGTCATGCTATGCTGGGCCAGAACGTCCGTTCTGCCATGTGGAATACAGAGCAAGTCGTGATGGCGACCCTAGCGGTAGTTGTTTGGTACAAATAATTTGTAGCATGCAAGAGGTATGGGCTGTCAATGAAAGAGTTTATAATTTTAAAAGCCGTTACTGAAAGGGTTCCATTCCTTCTAGATTGGAGACTTTCGTAATGCGTTTAATTTTTTTTTCGGTTCATGTTTCATTCTAAAAAAAAGGAATTATTATTACATCATGGAGCAGTTGTTTCATGGTACTTGGATAGTTAGTATCTACTATATCAGCGAAAGTTAGGCAACTGCATGCAAGCTAGGTACAAGCGAGTATCTAAATGACTCAGTCCTGCTATTTTAGATGAAAAAAGAATTTTAGCTCGAGTAGGTTCTAGTTGGTATATGGAAGGTAGTTATGCTGACTTAAATCTGGGCTTTCAATAATACCATCATTAATATTGTTTACTTACCTTTTTGGTAACATTTTAGTTACACCTTCGAGAGATTCCATTATTTTTACGTTAAAATTGCATTCTTTAGGAAAGACATTTAGAATTGGGTATTTGTATCGCCGCGCCGCGCCGTCAACCATTTCAGTGGATAATGAACAACATTTGCCATTGGTGACCCCAAGATTCATACGTCCGTCACTTCTGGACACATTAACCCCCGGATTCCTTACCACTCTTCCTTAAGGGGTGATTTTTCCGTACAAACGTATTCCCTATTTATCTCTCTGGATTTTAACCCTAGAGAAAATATTGTTTTTAGGTAAAATAGATAACTACTACTAGCGTGTTGGTACTTATTGTTTTTTTTAAAGTTACTTTTTAAAGAAGTTATGACCTTCCGAAAATCAATAAAATTAACTGGTTTAAATGCCGTCAAAAGACGTTCAGTATACAAACTAGACAATTTAAAAAAAAAAAGCAAAACGTACCGACATAAAATAGTTTTTCTTATGTAGTTGGTAAAAAAAATTGAAAATTAGTCCACTTTTGGAGAAGAAAAGTGGGGAATACAATACCTCGATTTTAGTTAGGTATTCGTAGCACGAGGTACATTGTCTCTTTCGCTCAATATCCGGTGGAGTAAGAGCAACAGTGACAGCAACAATTTAGTAAAATCTATTTTTCAAATTTCTCCACCACCCGGGTATCATCTTAATACTCATAACATTAATACCTCGTACCATTTTCCTTTCCAGAAAATTATCTCCTTCCTTTCCCCAAAAATATCGAATATACAGCATCCGCAAAGATGACGTAGGTCTTGAGATTTTTTCATCAAGACATCTTTTGCGGAGCTAACGTAAAAAAAATAATCTCCGTAATATTCCATTTTTAACTTTTTCATGTGAACGTTGGGAGTGAAGGAGTCCAGTTAAAAAAATGACCTTACACGACTGAGAAATCATCAAATGTTCATCTGGCAAAATTGTCGCAAGTACCTAGATCTACAGCAAAGAGATATGTAAACAAATTTCATATATATATATAAAATAAAATAAACGCCCTCTATTAAATAACTTTATTGGATAATCATTCTATAAAGAAAAAAATTACACAAGTAAAGAAAATAAAATATTGCCTTAATATAAACTACATACATTCATGGTGTCATTAAATAATTTATAATAATAATATATGGTATTCGTTATAATAATAATATGGTTTATAATATAAAATTGGTACAATAATTCATAATTCATTTCGACCCCGGACGGTTTTCTTGGAATCTTAATTTTAATATGATTAAAATAATTATATGTTTATTGTATATAATTATATTATGGAAATGTGTTTATAATGGGATGCATTAGGAGTACATTATTTGATGTCGTAAATAAAAGTTTTCAAACAGGTATAACACCTAACTTATATTTTCTATTTGTTATGCAGGATTTTTGTTATTATTTTTACAATATATTATTAACATCCATTAACGGTTTAATATTATACTACCGAAAAAAGCAATTAGAAATGAGAATAATACACCTATATTGTTTAAAAATATAAAATTATATTGTATTGTTAAATAACATTGTTACTTGTAAACCACCTCACAACTAATTATGATAATTCGTGAGCTTACTTCGACAGTGTTCTAACGGCAGAAAACTATATCCCTTTAAATCAGGAATAAACAGTAATAAAAACGCAGTAATTACAACAACAAAAAAGTTAAGAAAAATTATACACGAAATGCAAAACTTATTTGTTTTCATTGCGATAGAACCCTATCATAGCAAGTTCACGAATACTGTTGGTTTCTTACGTCTACGAAAAATAATTCTAAGTATTTAACACAAAATTTATTTAACATTTACACTGAAATATTTTTGTTAACATTTTTCTTCTTTTGAAAAAGTATCAATCAATTTTTAACCTGTTTCAATTCGTAGGTATTTTTCTCATCCAATTATGAGCTTGTTATGATTTAAAATATGTTTTATTATTTACAAAGCAATTACGATTTTTAAAATAGCACCTTTTAAAAAATTCAGTCAAATGAATATTCCGGAATTAGGCATACTGAGATAATTAATAAACTGTGATTAATTATTACGACTAAATATTAGTCACCTCACTCTAAAATAATTAATCAAAAGATGACAATTTGTAAAGATTTTGTTCATACTGATAATGTACTTTTATGAAAAAGTTTTTAGTAGATATTAATAATGATGTAATGTATAACAAACTTTCCTTAAAAATACCTCGTTAATGTTTTGACCATAATAACAATAAAAGCAAATGTTTAATCAGATTATAAACAATATTGTAATATTAATTTCTTCCTAATATTATAAACAATCTTTCATATTTATGGCTTTATGTTAGATTATAATTAAAGTATATTATTTATATTCGTATATAACCTGAAGAATTACGTTAGTATACATTTATTTTTACCTGTTCTGTACATTATAATAATATATTGTTAGTTTGGCAAATAGAATTCCAAAGAAAAATAAAAGAAACCATTGCACCAACACCGGCCAGAAATAAGTGAAATTATTTAATAGCATGCAATAATAAATGAAGTACTTAATACAAATTGATAAAATATGAAAAAAATAAACGCCTTACATTAATCAACTAGCTTCATGAGCAAATCTGGTAAAAATTATTCAAATAGGTATAATATTATTTTTAAGTAGCTATTTTACCTTATCATCGATGTTTAATTACTACCATTGTTAAAAAATAAAATGAAATGAAATAATTAAGTCCAATAATAATTGACTTTTTTCATGAAAATTCATATGCAAAAAATAATTTTCCAAAAAATATTCAATCAATTTTGTTTTTTTTTTTTACATAATGATAAGTCTGAGCTTTACAGTATAATACAAAAGTAAAAATTCTTTAATTTCACAATTTTTCATAACTTTGTTTAATTTTTTTTCCTTAATTTATCTGTCGAAATATTTATTATTTTTTGATATAATTTTGATTATAATATAAATTACAGCAATATGGAAACCTTCACCGATATAACATTTTTATAATATACACTTTATTATAAATATATTTAACAAAAACAACAAATTTTCCTTAAATATTAAAGTAATAATGTTGAATAATTTGTATAACCTAAATGTTGTATAATATTTGATATTGTTGGTAATTTATGTTCATTCCAGGGTTGGCGCTGATCTGTCGTTTGTCATCGTTTTCCTCAGCTTGACAGTTGCAAATTGGTTAACCCTGAAAATAAAACAAACAAATAAATTATATTCTGACGCTTAAAGCAAACATCATTTTGAAAAATGTTCGATTGTTAGGTTTATTCTCGAATCTTATTGCATGTTGGCGTCTAAGGCGCAGGTTTTACGGTAACATTTTGGAAATTTATTCAGTAATGAGTGGACATTTGAGGGGAGAGGTCGCGCGCTCGCATTGCAGTTCCGTCAAGCAATTTAATGGGGAAATGGGTGTTACACAAGCAAAGTAGAAATTAAATAATTAATTATTTTATCGTATAAAAATGAATGTTTCTTTGTTTGTTCCTCGTGCGGAATCTAAAGCATTTATCCGATAGCGATTTGTCGTGTACGAAATTATTTCCTATCTAGCGTTATGAAATTATTTCCTATACCATTTATCCGATTGTGATGAAACTCTGGTGAGTTGTTATGTGCACACCCGCAAATGTTTCTGTAAATAATAGTGAGCTCTGGCGTCATGAAATTTGTAAAAAAATACATAAAAAATTAATGTTTCTTTGTTTGTCCCTTATTCGGTATTACCACACAAGACAACGTAATAAATTATACACAAATTCAACAAAGACAGAGTGTGGCAAAAGAAACATAGGCTATGAGGGTATAAACATATATAATCTCCTTCCTGATAGCCTAACAACCGAAAATAAAATAAGTATATTTAAAAAAAAACTGTTTGCTCTCAAAATAAATGAGCAAAACCAAAATGTTCTAACTTTAAAAAATGTGTTACTTGGTATTAGGTAGTAAACCATCATTATTAATATTATTTGTATCAATGTATTAAGTTAACAAAGCGAAATATGTATATTTCTTTTAACTTAAAAACTAAAAAAAAAAAAAAAAAGCATTCATCTGAGTGCGATGAAACTTTGGCGGATTTTGCGTGTACGTGTACATGCCCTTGAAAGTTTCTATATGTATTATAGTGCAAGTGAGCTCTAGCGTTATGAATTTATTTCCTGTACTATTTATCCGATTGTGATGAAACTTTTGTAAGTTGTTAAATGCACACCTTCGTAATTCCTTATACGGTACCTAAAGCATTACTCCAATTGCAAAGAAACTTTGGTGATTTGTTGTGCACATACCTGTAATGGTTTTTATATGTAGTGCTGAGCTCTGGCGTTATAAAAAATTCCTATACCATTCATTCGATTGCGCTGAAACAATAGGTGATTTGTTGTGCACACGCCCGCGAAGGATTCTATATACATATAGTGGTGAGCTCTGACGTCATGAGATTTGTAGAAATAATTACAATATTTCCTTCTCATCCCCATTCACCTTCAGCCACACAACATACCCCAATTGGGGATGCCATAGTCTCACTGACTCCAGACGGGAGCAGGTGGGACTTTTGTAAGGTATTCATATAAAAAAGGAGTGGCGGACGTATGAATCCATCTCTCCCACAGCGGGGCAAGGCGATGAGTCGAGAGAGTCAAATAAATTTTGGGTAATTTGTACACGAGCTGCCAATAAGAAGGAACAGCCTCAGGAGCACACGTGCTTCAAGAATTATTCAGGGTCGTCTACCGCGATGGAATCCTTGTTCTACCGTTATTTCAGACATGGAAGATGCTTCAGAGAGGAACTAGCGTCATTGATTCGAAATTTCTCACATGAGAACGGGTCGCTTCTACCACTCGTTCTTGAGTTCAACAGCTCAGCTGTGAAACGATTTGCCGGCCTCTGTGTTTCCTCCTTCATACAATATGGGTCTCTTAAAGACAATTTTTCTCCGGGCCTCCTGTGCGAAGTTATATATAAAAATAAAAATAAATATTCTACACTATTATTGTTGAGAGGTTTAAAAATTCCGTACGACTAACACTGTTTAACACAAGTACTAAAGATAAAATTAATATCATTCTACAAAAATCTACAAGTCTTGGCAATTTTTGTAGGATATTATGCTGAATATTTGCATACCAAGTTTACATTTAGTTGATTTTATATCAACTTGTATTAAATTTTGTGATTTTTCGTTTATGTGCGTCATTCTACTTTTTGTTTATCTGAGCTAATATTTTTGAAATATATTCTTTCTTGAGTACGAAAAAATTTGTCGAAATAAACTTTCAAAAACAAAACCACCTTTTGTCATTTCTATTGCACGTACTTAAAAATATTTGTCCCAACTTTATTTTATGATCTCCCTTTATTCACACCCATTATTTTCGGGAATATTATAAATACAGTTATTACCATTTTATAAACCATACAATCTACGTCAAAACACCATTAGATTCAAAGTCTCATTGAGTAAAAAAGGAGACGTCAAAAAAGATTCAGGGCGTAAAAGATGTTTCTATCTATCCATTCCATTGCTAATATGATTTTTTGTCTGTCTAGCTGTATCCATTATCTAGTAAACAAATTTAAATTTTATAGAGCAAGTGTATTTTTTATTTCGTACTTTATCAAAATGCTAAATGGTTTACCAATTTGGTGTCAATCTTACCCGAGTCTGCCCCATAGACGGCAAATATTGTGGTTCGCTGGCGGGCAGTACAAGTACCAAAAATACCTAACTGCAGTGAAGACGAGTTTTGATATCCCCCCCTTAAATTTAATTAATGGTAAAACACATTCTACCATAATCAATTAAGGTCTAAAATAAAGATATTGTTTATCATAGATTATTATCGAGATAAACGAATTAAAAAACTCAAATATCTAGGAAAATTTAATTTTGATGTGTTGACAAACGTGTAAATAAACTCTTTGGAATGGTTTGAGTTGATCACGGAAATTTAAAATCGTGGAAAGGAGAAAATGTTAATTGTTCACGAAAGCGAAAAAGTAGATTTTTATTTTTTGAAAAAACCGTATCTGCTATTTTTGTAGATCTATAGTTAAGAAATTTCTTTATAAAATAACGTTGAATCGATCTTTTGGAAAACTGTAATTTTTTTAAAATTTATTCTAATAAAAAATTTATATAATATTATATAATTCATTTTTCTGGTTAGTTCAACTATTTTGAAGACGCAGATCGAAAAAGGACAAAATCGGAAAAAATTAAGTATTTAACTATTTTTTGGATTTATTGTCCTTTACAGCATTCCAAATTTCCATTATCGATATATTTTCGCATAAAAATCAGCCTCTTTGGAAAGAACTCCTGTAGGACATAAATGGTTTTCTCCAAAAGTGGAGATACAATATCTTGGCTATAAGCCATAATATTTATTGCTATAAGCTCTATGGAGAACACTAATATCAATTGTAAAAACATATTGTAGTCCTGAATGCGATAGCTGTCCTTAAAGTTACCGCCGTTTGGTATACCACATTTAAAAATACCTGCAGAGATGCAAATATTTTATAAGGAATCTCTTAAAACTACAGCTATCTTTTCTTCAAAATAGACAGTGTTCCCAAAAACTCGCGACAATCTTACTTGTATGTAATTTGCGATAATCAAAATTAAAATTAAAATATTTTTATTTAATCGACTCTTTGGAATAACAAGGTTCCATCTGTTGCGGAAACGTCCTGCTATAATGGGATCTATAGAAAGCTACTTTAGATTTAACTGTCGCATAACATTACCGCGTTATTCCAAAGGGTCATAATATGCGTGAAGCTAATTTGAATCAATTTTGAGAATATTAAAAATAAACTTTCAAAACACCCACTAATTCACTCTAAAAAAATTGTTGTACTTATTGCTACGCAATTTTGTGAAGGCTAAAATTTGTATACAAAAAAATTCAAAATCTTTGGTTCCACGAACTACGAAATATTTCGTCTGTTCTCTTTTAGATTTTATTTTAATATTCAGTTAAGCACCATTCAACATCGAAGATTTTTAAGAATGTTTTTTATGCCTTAAATTTTCTTGGAAACGTTCTACATTAAAAAGTTATTTTATGTTGAGATTGACAGTTGTTTACATGAAAAGACGGAGGGACAGAAACTTATATACATATTCAAATAGTATGGATGGTAGGGATTTTTGCGTACAATTTCTACATTAATTCGTCAATAAAATTCATGTGAACGTACTGGAATTGGGTATATTATTAATTATTTTTGTGTTTAATTCGTAAAACTCCATTTAATTTTAAAAAATTAATTTAAATCAAATCAAATTAGGTTAGTTCTTAGTTCTGCTAGAATTTTAGTTTATTCATTAAACAAAAATCAATAAACGAACGAATGACTCTAATTAACAAAGGAAAAATATGTATTCCCCACTTCTTAGAATGTTCACAACACCTAAAAAATATAACAAATTTAAATAGTGTTACCATTCGCGTCATTTTTAAACAACTCAGAACACATTAACAATTATTGAGTGGAAAACAGATTTCAAAGTACCTAACAATATAGAGAATTTATTGTCATAATTATTTTCTCAATAAATCGTTTTAACCGGTAATAAAACATATTAGGAATTTCAACATCAGTCGTCTCAAAGCAGTCACAGCAGCACTGTTTGAAAATGGCCTTGTAAGCCAAAACAGCTATCACAATAATAAATAAAAAAAACTAAAATAATTGTAGAACTTAACAATAACATTATCAAATTTGATGTGAATTCAATTTATAAAATATTGGATATCTTAATTGTCGCAATATGAAAAAATCTGGAGTTTACCCATGACAATATTGCGCTAATAAATGATTTTACTAGAAGGGGCAGAAATGGGACAAGGTCAAGCCTCTGCATCCATTTTCAAATCGAGCATTTTTGTGTTCTGCGTCCCGTAAATTAGAATTAGAAAGACAACCGTAAACCGTTATTTGTCTCAATAACGTCGTAATACTAAAGGGATATTTGTTATCCCATACAAGTCTACACGGTGGCCAAGTCAGTTGACACTAGCTTAAGTTTCCAGCCTGCCATTATTTCATGAGAAAATTCAAAGCCATAAAGGGAAGAGTGGTAGTTTGTTTTTATGCCCCCCAGTACGAATGGGCAGCAGCCATAATTTATGACGTCGTTTGATTCGGATTGTATCGTGTTTACATTTTTGATTTTTCGCGAGGAAAAATATTTTCGGAGATGGATAAATATAAATCGGTTGAATATCTTCCCATCTCGTTGATGTTGATGTAGAGGTTGAATGTTTGAATAAAAATCTGAACGTTTTTCGGATTTTCTGAATGCCTTCTCTCAAGATCAATATTATTGTTATACCATTGTTTTTCCTTGGTTCACATTTCGATATACTCGTACATTGGGAATTATCAAAGTCTACCAGATCATATCAGCATGGGTAACACCTATTTATCTAGGCATGTTCTTGCTCATGCAATACGTACTTAATTTAATTTGAGTCTATTTACTGAAACATATATATTATATAGAATGAAGATGATTTTGTCACACATGCATAAATAATGATAACGATAATTTGGTTTTCTTCTATACTAGCTTGATATTATATAATTACCTACGTCTGTGTCGTCTATGTGATACAAACTTAAAAGCTATACAAAACGACGTACAACACAAGTAAATTCGTAATGCGAAATTAAAATATTAAAAAAAGAAGAAAGTAATAAAGAAGTGCTACAATAAAGCTTACCTTATTACTGGTTATTTCCTGGGGCTCTGTTCCCGACCCCAAAGGTCAAACCAAGGTCCGTAGGTGTGACCGGGAGGGGGCCCAAACTCATTATTCTCATGTCCCTTGGACCTCTCCCGCGGCGGTGATCTGTACTCCATTAGGCCGATTTCCTGCTCAAACTTCATCACTGTCTGCATTGTTGGCCCCACGTTGTTGGCTTTCAGTAGTTTGGTTCTGGGCAGCAGTTGCGGTTTTTGCTGCTCGGAACTTTCATTGTACTTGTGATCATCGGATTGCTCTGTGTAATAACTTTGATTGTGTTTCCCGTTTGTGTTTGAGTGTTCGCTGTAATGACGACTGCGTTGTTGTTGCTGGATTTCTTCTTTCTGGTCATAGTACTTTTTGCTCTTTGCTGCCTTCTTGGAATCTGTTTCGTGGTTTTGATAGTACTTGTCTTCTTTCCTCGAGTGTTCCGAATATTTCAGGGTCTCATTTGAGTCTGAATACATTTTAAGTTCACTTTCATTCTCTTTGAAAGTTTTGAAAGTACTCATTCTCTGTGGGGCGTGATCCACTTGCGATTTAGGGGTTGTCTTTTGTCTCTCGGAAGAAAGAGTTGCTCGGAGATGAGGCTTGATTGGACCGTTGTTATCACTGTCGCTGATTTCTGACATATACGTAGTTCGGTCTCTAGATTTCTCTGAAGCCTTGGTGTTGTATTGGGCTTGCTGAGCCTGCAGTCTCCTGTTTTCAAGTTCTCTTTGCTTCCTCAAGGTCATATGATCATCCACTATAATGCAATCGTAGGGATCCGTGCTTGAAGCGATCGAATTGCGTTCTGTTTCACTGCCGCTGACAGATTCGGCATCGTTATATTGCTGAAGAATTTCCTTACGCTTTACGGTTTTAACTACCAAGCCTTCACCACTCTCGTCATCATAAAAACTGTTTTCAAAATTTGTTTTAATTGTGCTTGAGTTTGTCAAGTCAGAGTTATTCGATTGCCGTTCATTTCGAGAGTTATACTCGTCATCTATTATTTGTTGTGGTGATGGTTTGATATTTTTAATATTTTTAGCTTCAATACGATTTTCTACCCCAGACTGAGCTTTCTTTTCACTCTTAACGAGACTCACGATGGCGCTTGAACTTTTAGACTTTTGCATTTTGTATTTTTCCAATCTGTCGAGAGTTTTGTTTTCATCGACGCTTACTTTTGGCATGTTGCGCTTTAGAGTCGTGTCACTTCCTTCTGACATATTATTCATGTTCATGTTCATATTGATGAGGTTTGGCTGATACTCAATGGGAATATTCATATTATCAATGTCAGTATACATTTTGCGCTTGTACTGCGGGACAATATCAACCAGATCCCTGTGCTTCCAAAGAGCCATGCCTTCTAGGATATCTTCAGAAGTCGTGCGACCAAACTTCCAGAAGGACTTTGTTCTCTTTACTTTAGTTCCTTCCTTGTCTTCAATCATGGACCGCAGAATTATTTGCTGGTCATCAGTAAGGTAAGAGTTCCTTCCATTAGTGTTACTACCGTAGGTCTGTCCATTGCCGTTCTCCATTGGCCTCGGTCGCTCGCGTTGCAAGGTTTGAGTTTGATTATGTCCATTAGATTGTCCTTCAGTGTATCTTCTTGACCGATCTTGACCGCCTCTGATAGTTTAAAATAAAATGAAATGATAAAAACACAATACAATGAAATGGAAAATAAAATGAATCTAAGATGAAATCAAATCAAATAAGCAAAATATTGACTAAATCTAGATACTATTTACGCAATAATTTTACAAATAAAACTTAATAAAGATACTGTACAATGAACACATCTATTGCTTCTATAGAAATACTATACAATACACTTATTAAAAGCTTCAATATAATACATTACTATACCTGATTGGAATCCTGTGTCGTGGAGCATTTTCATCATCAGAATAGTCGACCTCAGGCTGTGGAGGTGGTTCGTTAGAGAATCCACTGTCATTGGAACTGTGTAGGGACACATTTCCTACTGGAACCACTCCCTTAGGGATAGCCCTTGCTGCTTGACCCTGTACCCTTGCAGGAAGAGTTTGAGGTCCAAAAGACTTGGGGTCTGGAACGGACGGGAACCCAGATGCGCTGGATGTTGAGTTCTTCATGGTAGCAGATTTGTTGGGTTGGCTGGGCGTGGAGGACTGGAAGGTGGCGCTCTGGGACTGAGTGATCTTCTTCTGGACTTGTTGTGAGGAGGAGTTCTGGGAGGGGATGGAGGATGGGACGGTTGGAGTGGGAACGGGTGCGGGGAGGGTGGGGGCGGGGCCGTGGTTGGCCTGCTTAGCTGAAGTGGAAGCCGTAACACGTCGAATCTGAAAATAAAACACGAATTTAGTGCATTCATAAATGCAATAACATTTTTATAGAGTATGAAAGGGATTTTTTTTTTAACATTACCGATATTTTTCTCAATTTATTTGTATTTTTATGTGATACTGCGAAAGAGGTGTTTCAGCTGGCAGGAGTGATACTGTGAAATTGAACTAAAGTACTGGAGGAAAATAAAAAAGAGGACTGTTTGAAAGAACGCTACTTTTAAAATCTAGTAGATAAAAAAACTATTTCAATAAACTTTTCGTTTCTCAATATCAGGCCGATACTGCAAATAATTTGTAGATAGGTTCTGTCACGGTTTCTATTGTCAACTTAAAATTTGTTTCACCAATTCTATATCTGCTATTCCCCTCCAATAGAGACTGCAATTTTTATCAGTTTCACCGAAAAACAATAATTGATTACTACAGCGCATAATTCAATTTATTTCGCATTTTTGACCCAATTTTATGTTCGAAAAAAACATTGAACCAAAACGTGGAGTCGGAGAGTAAAATTTGTTAAAAAAATATCTATTTCAATAATTTAGAAGCTTAAAATTTATTAAACCCAGAGAGTGCGGAGGATGGGGTAGGCTGTGACGCGTGTGATAAAATAATGTTAAAGCCTCAGGTATGTCATAGTGCCTCGTTAATAGGATTAGTGAACAGCGCTATCATTTTCATTTAACAATATTCAGAAATTATCGTTCCCCTTGCTTCCTCATTAGTGAATGATAATTTTCGCAATAGTATAAGTAGTAGGTAGGCAGCTATGTTTAAATATACTTGCCTATGTAGGCTAACGGTTTCCCTGTAACAAGGCACAAAGATTCATCCGAATCTATCGTATTTTAGCGAATAAGTATGACCATGCTCGAAAGGTAAAATAATTTGATAAAAAAATTATGATTATTATAATTTCCCTTTGAAATCTACAATTAATTAATTAATAGCTAGTAACATTTAAACAATTTAAAAAAATTTATTTAAATTAATTTTAATCTTTGAAGAAAAACATAATCTTAATAAATCTAATAGAGACGTAAAATAGAACAAGACACATACAATAATAAAGGTAACAGTCGTAAGTGGAAATCGAACACAAGATCTCTGACCGGAATAACGCCTCATTATGGATTGATTATGGATTTGCTCTATTATTCCGTTTTTGCATTTAAATTTTGTTTAAAAAAAACTTTTAATCATCAATTAATTTATCATTATTTCAACAAGTAAAGTCATTTATTTAATTGCCCATATATATATTTTTTTGTCTTATTAAAATTAACAGTCTACAATACGGTTGATTTATTCTTGTGTAATCTACCTTACTGAAGAACCAGTTAAAGTATTGCTATTTATTTATTTATACTGGTTTTTTTTTATTGTTCTCACTTACGTGAGAACAATCCAGTTATATAAACTCAGTTATATTCTAGTCTATAGGCACAAATTTCGGGTGTTTTTTCGAGCTCTGTAAAAAAGAAACGAAGAATATTTTTAGTATCTTTCTTTTTATGATTTGTTTATTTATTTGCTATTAAACAAATACACTACATTTAAAAAAAAAAACAAATTAACGTGTATTATATTTATATAATTATATATTCAAATTTCGACTACCATAATACGGGCATGTGTCTAGTGTGGTAGCCAAAAAGCATGTAAAAACACTGTATACAAAAATATTTTACGAATAAAGAAAAAAAATTATATTACCTCATTTTTGCCGATCTGATATTTTATATTTCTGTTGCGACCGTTAACTTTTTGTTTTTGGGGTCTTGTTCTGTTTTGTGTTTTGTTTAGATTTTTGTACTTTTTTGTTTCTTCTTTTATGAAATGAATATGTATATAAATATCCTTTTTGTTTTTTTTTCCTCATAAAGGGGATTAAGCGAATGTCCAAAATTTCAGTATTTTTTAATCAAATCTATGATTATTTTTTTTATATGTTTTTTACGATATACATATTATAGATAAAAAAAGATTTCCGTACCTCTAAATTAGTCTTCTTATAAACTTTTTTTTCTTTTATTAATCATGGTTTCCACTTAGCTTGGGTACGCAAATTCAATCAAGTATATTATATCGATGGTACGCTATACTGATGTCATCTCTAAGATGTTATAATTCGATTGCACTTTCAAAAGATGGAACCATCGAATCTTTATCATCGTTTTTTACACAAGATGCTCTACGAAAATATATTATACTGAGTGAAAATAAGAATGTCCTGTTTCCATCATCTGAATTGAAAATATCGTAATTATTATTTGGAGACAATACACCTAGGTACTTCTGCTTACGCAAATTCAAATGTACCTACTCATCCGATCAGCATAAACAAAAGTTTAATTTTCCGCAAAGGTAACCCCATAGTACCTATTTATTGAAATCCTGTGTTATTCCAGAACTAAATGTAGTTGTTTGCATAAGGTATTATGTAAATTGTTTATTTTGATAGCAATTCTGTTACACTGGTACCTAACTTTACCCTTCTACAACCCGTTACCTATCATACACATCCATTGCGTTGCGTTATGTAATAAAATTAAAATAAAATTTAATATTATTCGTAATTATATTTAATAGGAATAATTTTACATTACGTTTGAAATAATAAGGGGAGAATGCGCATATATTTTGAACAAAAAAGATAATATTTGATCAACTTTAGATAAATTACTGTATGCCCTGGGCACACTTATAGACAATATGCAGTCGGTTTAAGGAAAATACGGTATCCCTAATTACACAAAATATATCTAAACGTCCCCAAAAAGGTGTTTATAGAGATTGTACCGCCGAATAAGAAAAGTATAAAACATATCTTCATTCAAATTCTTGTGTATAATACTGTATATTATGACAGTTTATAAGTACAAAAAATCAACATGGTAAATAAATTTGTTTGATATCCATATTAACTTATTATGAAAGGTAGTTTTGAAGTCGATTTTAGGTTTAAAATTGGTAAATATGGCACAAAAATTTTAATAAAGTTAATGGTAATTATCTTTTTTATGGGAGACAACTGCTGGGGATCAATTGTTGAGTGACCAAAATTACCCCGTAAGAAATGAGAATGCTTTTACCATCCCCAACGAAAATAGCAATTATGGTAAATGCTCCAAAAATCGAAGCCTCTTTAAGGCTGTCGATATGCATTTTATATTATAATCCATTATTTTCATTATTTCAATAACGGTAATTTAATCTTCCTGGTGAATTAGTAGGATTTCTTAACTCTCCATTGGCTTTGAACGTTTGAATTTCGGCCAGATCGAAAATGTCTAAAAATACATAAGTACACATATATATACATAATGTTGTGAATATATACATAATGTTGTGAATAAGATCATTTAATCGATACAGATCATACTTTTAACCACGAATCAGGAATTAAAGTCCTACATAAGAGCGGAATAGGTTTAAGACTTAACAATTTGGAAACTTTAGAAATAAAAAAATCAGTAAATTCAAAAGAAGAAATTACTAATAATCAACTAAATTTAACCTTCAGTCCAATTTTAAGTATGTTCCCCGTGTCTTCACATCCCCCATTCCCCTCCTCCCTTCAACAACTGATGCTCTGTCCCACTCTAGTATACTGTCCCTTTCGTATATGTATATATATGTGTACTTATGTATTTTTAGACATTATTTTGTAATAGTCCTGATGATGGTACGGAGGTAACGAAACCGGTAGACGAAAAATAAAAATAAAGTGACTTAAAACAAAGTATTTTCTTTTCATTTATTTAAAATGTCAAGTCACAATGTGTTTGCTTCTTTTGAAAAATTATTCATCTTTATTTATTAAATTTCTACATGGTGGATGTACTATGCCTGTCTCGCTAGGAAACTATATAATCGATTATTTCTATTAAGGTGTGTATTAATAGAAATTATCGGCTTATGGTAACGGTATTACGGCACTACACAGATCTAAGCTGATTGTTCCGGTATCCTGCAACTAAGCAGGATTAAGCCTTACTTTCTGCGGATCAATCATCAATAGTCTTCTCCCCATCACGCCATATATACTATAATATACTACTTCTAAAAAAAAAAAATTCTGGCAGAACATTTCGATTTTATTTATTTTTTACAATTTTTTTCTAGGGTACTTTTTACTTTTTACAACTTTTATTATTATTACCACGAATATTAACTCCATATCGATGATTGTGTTTATTTTTTTCCTAAAAAATTCCAACTTCGGACTCGATTTACTCCAAAACAAAAGCTCAAATCGAAAAAAGTTATGCAACAAAATCGATTCCAATTGTGATTTAGTTCGAAAATTTGTTTTTCGTGCTATTGCTCAAGAATAAACATCGGTAGAAAACAAAAGTTTTCTGGCCATACGCCAATTGAGGACGCCATAGTCTCACTGGCTGCAGATGGTTGAGAGCAGTTTGGTCTCTTGTATCGTATTCAAATAAAAAAAGAAAGTTTGCAATAAATTTCAGTAATGTACTTAGACAAAATAAACACGAGAAAAGTGAATGAAAATCAAACGCGTGCGAATGATGTAAACTTTGTAGATGGTGAAGCAAGTTCTGATGCATTAGCATAAAATATCGCTGATCCACCGAGATTGATTAATTCCAAGTCACCAGTGTGAGCTATCTCAGTGCAATTGAAGGCACTTCAGAGTCCTGGGTTACAGCAGCGTCTGGCGTCTGGCCCGGGAGCAGGGAGCGGGAGAGATCACTTTGAACAATCAACGTAGATTGCGTTAGAAACCGATGTAATTGAATGTAATTGAATCTACCGAATTTGAGCTGCAGATCATATTATGCAGACGGCGTTACATTCAAATATCCTGCCATGTTTGGTACATACTATGTTGATTTTACGAGGTATTAACGAATTATGTACAGGGTGCGTTTGAATACGTTATCTGTCAGAAATGTACAAACTATAGAACGTTTCAATATTAATATTATTTGGGATCTTTTTAAGGGAAAAGTAGAAATGAACCTGAACTATAACGCAGTTCTTCATTTCAAACGTGTGGCTACACGCTACTACTGCTATTACTTTAACCTATAATGTTCTGGTGATGCTTTGGTTAAAGCGAAACCTGTGAACTTACCATTAAAATACAGCTGGAAGAGATAAGTTTGTTTATTTATAAAAAAATTTAACCTGTGAAAACAAAGTAATTTTTTTACTGATTTATTTTCACTTTTCCACGTAGTTACACCATCCCCTGGGCCGGTTAATAGCCAATTTTAAAGAAACAATTTTTATTTGGTTTGAATGAGGATTGAACCATCCTCCTGAGGGACTGGTTCTTTACTGCTAAAAAACGTTTAAAGTAAAATTGTTTTGACTAAGTACTGAAAATTTCTTCCCTAATACTGACTTCCTAAATGGATGGAATCGACTTTTATTTGGTATATTAACTGCTGTAATTTTTTAAATATAATGTCTTCCACTTCAGAAAAATGCGTGTTTGTACGCGTGTGTGTACGTGAGTTCCATCAAAAGTTAATAGAATTCATTGTCATCGACAACGAGTCTATCTGTCGATATTCGACTCGATCGAATGTCAGGAAGGGGGTTAATTTCTACTTCCAAGATTCGTATTAATTCATTCACGGAAAAAAAATCGAATTCAAGCAAATACGAGTAGATATTTGCTCGGCGCATAATTCAAGCACTGACTTCAATTTTAAACTTTTATCGTTTATCTTTCATAACTGATTGGAAATTAGTGTTCTTACACCATCTGTTTTTTTATTAACGTCCTATGCACTTCTTTCATTCGCGTCAAAAAATAATAAAATTTTCTCATTTCGCTTTAGGAAAACAATTTGAGAGGAAAACGAGGTTGAGAAAAAATATTAAATTTAAAAATTATAAGCAAAACAGGCACGTTTTGCAACACGCCTCTTTACAGACCACAATACAATGTGCATTTGGAGAATTGCGATTGCTCTTAATATGAACACGTGCAGGTGTTGCGAGAAACGTCAGTATTATGTTGATCGTACTGCATGTGTACAAGTCCTAATTGATAATGCTGTAATGAGATTCTCACTTCAATAATATTGGGTGTGTGATAACAGCCAAAAAATCTGTTTCGAAGATTTCATCTCCAATAACATCAGAATATTTTTCAATTAGTATAACGTTAATGATTACTCGGTAAACAGATTGCATTACACGAGTTTTAATCACAATGGAGATAATCAAAGTAATTTAGAATTTCAATTCTCATTTCTAGCATAAAATCAGAAACCTATCTCACAATTTGAATCGTCAGCACATTGCCTACTGAAGTTTAAGTGAATCTGCGAAATCCGAAAACCTCACTTCTTTACCTTTGCAGGGCAGGTTAAATATGTAATATTCCACTTTCGGTTAAAATAATAACTCGTTAAAATATTTCAAAGCTTATCCTATAACTTAACGAAACATCGGTGGTATGAAAGCTTTCGTAAACAAAATATCTCAAATAAATTCACACGATTATAAAAATTCTTAAGGCCATTGTGTGCGCGGCAAGTTTCATATAAAACGTAGTTTTGGATTTTAGGACAAAATACCCAATCAAACTGAAAAATTATTTTTATAATCAAAAGGTATGTCAAATGTCGATCTCGAATAGCAACTTTATTTATTTTTGCTTCAATTTATAAAATATAGGTTATTAAAGTTTTTATGATTTTAAAGGCAATTTGAGAGTAAATTTAAACATTAAAAAAAAAAAATAATATTTGTTTTTTTTTTTTTAAATATGATGAAATATAAAATTTAAAATACTGTTTTTTTAGAAACAATTTTGATGGGTGTAAATTTAAATTAGAAATTACCCATTTACATCGGAACAAAAACATGTCGTTTATATTTTAAAATTACTACCTAAAGAAACGCATTTTTAACATTCTTTTAATTTTATTTTATTTTTCATTATTTTAGAACCAAAGATGAGGCAGATTTGAAAATTTTTTTTTATTTATAATTCAAAAAAAAAATCCAAAGTTTCTTCCAAAATGAACAAAAACTGTTTTCTTTAATTATCTTTAATTACGTCATAATTTAAAAGCAAAAAAAGTAGCTCCTCTCCGAGATCGACATTAGACGTACCTTTTTATTACAAAAATAATTTTTCAGTTTGGTTGGGTATTGTTGCTTCAAATCCAAAACTACATTTTGTATGAAAGCGGCCGCGCAGCCGTTCCTCTTAACATATAAAAGCCCTAAAATACTAATCAAAGTGCTCATTACATGGTTACATGGCTTGGGTAAAGAGGAGTTTGAATATTTGTTAAATGATGTCACTAAAAAGTATTGATACTTATTAATAATACACCACTTGTAAATTATGATAGAACATCGGAGTAGCACTAGTAACACACATTTAAATATTATACTTACAGTTTGTTATTAATTGAAAAACAATATTATACGATTTATTTTATGTTATTTGAAATCTAAATGATTCTACGTAATGAAATACGTAAATAATTAAAAGCTATTTGAAAACGATTTCCGCTTTGTGGTTAATATTTGGGTAAAATTTTCAAACCTCTGAGCTCCGGAAAGGTTAGACCATAAGCCCCATAAGCTTTCAGCGCCCGTTGATTGAGCTTTTTGGCCGAAGTCAAACAGTTTCGTTTGATTTTCAATGCAGCCGAAATTAAGCGCCAGGAGAATTAGGAGAGCATCCTGACTGCAGCTTTAGAGTGTAAACAGCCGGGATTTAAGGCTTCCATCGGAGCTTTTACTTTAGTGTTTCCTTTTTGAGTGAATACAGATATTCCGGTTGGTTTTGAAAGGATATTTTATGTCCATTAGTGTTTACGGAGAACTTTTAAGGCCGTCCGTACGAGCGGTAAAATACACCTATAATTATTGCGCAATGTAGATATGGTTCAGTTCAAGATTTAAGCTTAAACCGCAAAAAAAAAGAAATATCATTAAATCGAAAATGTTCAAAATTTCTATTTCTGAGTTGTATTCGCTAAATACCTTATAAAAAATCTTAGCCGACTGAATTGGGTGGTTATAAGAATTCATTTTAAAGTTTATTTAGAAAGGAGGAAATCGTATTACGTATTGATCGTGTTAATGTAATAATGAATGAATCAGTGTTAGGGTATCTGATAGAGCTGCACCTTAGAATTATTGTTCAACTTTACAATTCAATAAGAGGCATATTACGCAATACATTAAACTTATGTAAATTTGGCGTTCAGAATTGACGGTCAATAATTTTTAAATGGGATTTTTAAATGGGCAAACATGAGTAGGTATATAGTTTTAATATAGACTAATTAATTACACCTCCCATTAAAGTATTTCAACGAAGAAAAACAATGTATCAAACTTCTGTAATCCCAATAAAGACAACGAGATCATTATTAAAGCTGTGAAAACGTGACTGGCCTACAGTGTTTCTTACGGTGTAAGCTCGTACTTTCTTCGATAAGGATTGAAATTCTTTCTTAATAAAATTAATTTTCACCTGAATATATTTAAAAATAATAACGCCTACTTAAGCCCTCTGACCCATAAGTGTCGACTATATAATAAGATAGAGTGTGCTGAAGTAGATATTTTTATCGATAAATTGCACGGATTCAGAAAAAAAGTTCTGGAGCTGTTAAAAAATTATAACTAATTATATTGTGTCAATTGTCTCTCTAATGCATGCCTCTAATATTTTGTATGCCTCTTGCCACTCATTATAATGTATTACTTGAGTGAGCTTGTATATAATTTTTTTTGTGATGTTTACTTTCCTAATTGTATGTGTCTGTATTTAAATGTATGTAATTGTTGATTTATTTAATGTATCTGTAGTTAATTGTATGTAATTGTAGAGTTTTGTAATTGTACATTAACTGAGTTTTATAACTGAATTGTTATCACGCAAGTGAGAACATCTGTAAAACCCAGTATAAATAAATAAATAAAATACAAATAATAACAGTCGTTACTGTACAGAACGGTATAATTACAAAGGCAATTATTATTTATCTGTGAAATTTTCGCTAACTACAGTATTTACGGAGGAGTTATTGGTCAAACAACATTATACCAAAATTTATGAATATAATATTAGCTTTAAGAAATAAAAGGACATGTGAAAACAAAAGTTAGAGAGATAAATTCTATAAATTTAATATAGATCTGATGAAATTGTTTAGTTTTATTGACCTGATATGCATGGTGCATACATTATTGGCCAGGTACAAACTAACCAGCTTTCTCTTGAAAATCTTTTCCTCTTCTTACTCCCTTTAGCTTCGTAATGTACTCCATTTGGAAATGCCATTTAGGACTGCTCAAGCAGTTGGGACTTTTACTGCGGCATTAACATTTTTTTTAAATATTTTACTACGGAATTTTTTTAAAAGGAATTATTCTATTATTATGCAGAAATGATCTGGGGTGCTAGAATGGTTCCGTAGTACAACTGCAGATCGCAAACGAATAGGTGACAGTTCACAATGACGTAGTGTCCTTAATATATTCGATATCAACTGTCGTTTGTACGATAGCGATCTACAGTTGTCCTAGGGCACGATGAGAAGTTATCGACAGTCGGTCGGTAACTTATCAACCTAGGAAGTGAGTATTCATGATTTTTTTATTGCTACATAACAAACTAAAATCAATCATTTTAAATTAACACACAACGATATGTTAGGCACCTATTTACGTAACTTTAAAATATATACAGGGATTTTTCAATATTTTTTTTAGAGAGACGATAGAGACAAATGTATATATGTGATTACAATGTATATAAGGATTTACAATGAACTTAATCAGCGCATACAATGAAAATAATATAATATGAAAATCTGCATCTTAGAATCAAACGTGATAAAATCCATCTAAGCATTCTTAACAAAAAAACTTCATCACTCCTTTAAAATATCATTAAAAGTGATGAAAAAAACTTGGTTCAATAGGTTAGGTTAGAGGTTAGGTTAGGTTAGGACTTTTCAAATGAGTGTTGAACTGCCATTTTCTTGAGTTATCAAGGAACTTTTTAAAGTTTTTGATTGAGATTAAATTTCCCAAAAAACACTGTGTCCGGAAACTTGTAGTACCGAAAATAAAACCTTCAAATTTTAAATAAACGGTCGGTAGAAAATTGAATAAAATATAATCTGTATAATGTCTTTCAAAATGCGTTGAAGCATTGAGACGGCTCCAAAATTTTCGTCACCCTTTAGTTAACGAAAAAAGGATTAAAAAAATCGCAATGCTCAGATGGACCAGATTCATAGTTTCTTGCTTGCGCTAAGAGTTTCCAGATATCGAGTATAAATAACATTGTTCGTATTTTTTGGATTTCGTCACTTTTGATTCTAAGGTACAGGAATGGAAGACCCGTCTTTTAAAAGCGTCTACAAGCATGTGAGGGGGCCTAGCTACCTGCTTCGAGCTCCTATGCGCTAGCAGCGTGTCGCCGAACATGCGGGTCTGAAGCTGGTGGGGGGGTTCGGGCTGTGCCCTGGGCGCGGAGGCGGCGGGGACACTCGGGGGCGGGGCCGCTGCGGGGGGACCCTGGCTACCGGAGCGCCCTGAGGAAGCAGGTGAGCCGGGGGCGGAGCCCGGCGTACTGGGGATGACGGGCGGCTGGATTATGCCCCAGCGGTTCGGAGATCTAAAACCAAATAAAAAAAGTTAGTATAAACTTAAAATTATTAATAATCTGCTCGTTCATAGAAAGGATTAATTATTTTAGTTAAAAAACTCCCTTTCCAAGTTCAAATCATTAAAATGAATAATTTTATTGCGCCCATACTTAAGTAATAGTTTTGTGCGTATAAAAACTCAATTCTTATAAGGTAGGTATACAAATTAATACAATAATGGATTGAAACATAGATTGTACTTGCCTTTCTGGAAAGAATTGAGTTTGTTTATAGAAAAAAATTAATTAAATCATATTAAAATTGCGTATGTACGAGCGCAAACAAACAATTCATCTTAATCTTTTAAAGAATAACTTGCAAAAAATATTTTTTTTGTTAATTTTTTGAATCATTACTCAATATAACAAACAACATAACATACTACCACCATTATATCTAGCGCAACGAATTATGTTAAGCTTTGATATTTTGGGAAAGGAATGGAGGGAAGTTCTGGGAAGGTAATGAGGGGTGGGTAGGAATCTGGAGTTAAATGTATTTAGGAGTGACGAACGTATGAATCCATCTCTCCCAAATCAGTGCAAGGCAATGGTACGAGAAAGTCCGGCTGGGAGGTCAAAAAGTATTCCTCAACCAGTCTCAATTTAGCCTGCCACGTTCTAGGTGGGCAAAAGCATCCGCCGCCAAGACCAAGACAAACCTAACCACATGAATCAGAGCACCACAGCTCAGTCACAAGTGGCAGGGTGTTAATTATCCAAAAACCTCTTAGCCTCCCAAATTGAAATTAAATTGAAGGCAGCGTAAAAGAAGACGATTTTTTTGCGTAATTATAAAAACTTTACTACAAAACTTACTTAACGGTTGTCAGTAAACACTGAAAAATATAATATATTTTGAGCGTTTTGTTTTATTACGTCATAAAACGTATTCGTCCACATTCAGCAGTCATATGTACTACAGGCCATATGAGTACCAACTACTGGCTACCAACGCGCGCAATGACTGCTACGAGCTACGTGCCGTAAAGGCGTAGAGGTGAATTCTTGCGTAGAAGTGGAGATATCTCGCCAAAAGAGGAGTCGTTATGATCTTATCTGAATTATAGTGTCTGAGGCTTGGAAAAATATATAAAAATACAGGGTTATTACTTCAGAAATTATTTGTTTATTAAACATTGATAATGAATTTATCAGTTAGTTTAAACGGATGTATTTGTCGAATCCCAAAACTACGGAATATATTATTACGTCATTGCGAAAACTGCTAAATTGATGTCGATCATTTAAAATATTACCATATTAGATAATAAACTACTTAAATTATTATGTAAATAGCTGCGAACTAATTTATTAGTAAACATAAAATATCGACCATTATATTGCTTTTCTTCAGCATAACAAGCTAGTTTGCTAGACGTAATATAGACTAGATGTAATAAAAACAAAATTTCCAATTAAGAGATAACGTTTATTTTAATGTCTACCAATGGATGACTTACATAACTGTTTTCGTATGTGCTTTGCTCCCAAAACAAACAATTCTTAGATAACTGGGTAAAGATACACTTGAAAAACAGATTTTTTTAAATCTCACACACAAAGTCATCGTCATCATTATTGTGATACATTTCTAGATATAAATGGACAGGGCGGTTATTTTAAATGTACATTAAAATTAATGTGTTTTTGTAAATTGATAGATAGACTAGAAAATAAGGACAACATATTAATGAACAATTTAAAAAAAAAATCTTTGTTTAGTAATTATAAAAGTTGTGGATTTTACGACCACCATGCTAGGCACATGCCCGTTTTGTGGTGGCCGATATTAAATACATTAGGTTTTTTTATTAATGTCATAATAAACAACATCCTGTATTTAGATGAATCCTGCGTTCTACGTATCATTCTCAATGTAGCAGTTTATTTTATCACGAGTTTTATTTACAGAATCCCCTTTCTTCCCCTAGAGAAGAAACAGGAGAAGAGAGAAAGAAGAAACAGGAGAAGGGAGAAAGACAAACGGCAGAAAGAAGGGAGATAGCAGCTAGTAGTCAAGTGGCAGACAATTTAAGAGTGGAGATGAGTTTTGAAATAAAATGCCTACTTTTATGTAAGAAAAGGGGGGATCTTGACTCGAGGAAATAATAAGTATATGTATGGAGGGGAGAAGAAGGTTGTTACGCTCTTAAATGTACCTATAGGTTAATTCCTATTTCCCTTCTAATGTGAACATTTTCTACACAAAGAAGGAAGGAACGTTTTGTACCTGGACCTTTCTATTTAATGTTGTAGCAGAAAGGAATATAGTGGTTTTATAACACACATAAACATAAGAATAGTACAGTTATTTAAAAAAAAAAAAATTATGTGTTTTTTGAATAATGGTTACCAAAACATTATAAAGCAAAAATATAGCTCTTATTCATTTCAAAAAGCACGTAATACGAGTATTTATCTTTTTCGATGATAATCGATCGTTTTTTACTTTATTTAATTTAAAGTTTTTTTTAATCAATTTTTAAAATCTAATAAAAGATGAGATAAATACTCACCAACGAATTAACAACCGTATGCGAAAGCTCAGAGCTTTAATTTAAAATATGAGATGTAAGCTTTTTATTTAATAATTTAAATACTGTTGAGTAGTTTTTTTTTTCATTTAACTCGTACAAAGGGGAGCTCCAAGCTTTTAGATTTCTGCTTTAGATTTTAAAATATGAACTTCAAGCTTTTAAGTTTAAGCTGTACGCTTTATGATTTGAGCTGTACGCTTTGAACTTTGAGCTTTATTCTATATACCGATCGTTCAATTGATTAGTCAGATAACCCTGAAATTTGAAATTTGAAATGTGTTTGCAGTTATATGTAAAAATGTAGGCCTTTCTATCTGGCTTAATACTGAGATTGCTCATTAACACCAACAAAACAAATATAATGCAGAAAAACTTGTAGCGAATTAAACCATTTTTATGGGTCACTCACTACCTAGTTGGATATTTCAAATGTCGTATTAATATATATACTGGACCGTTATGCCTCTCGGTGTTCTTTTCTAGCATATTTAAAATGTAAAACATAGAAACGTGTGAATAATAATTGATTTATGGAGTACGTAATAATAATAATAAAATCGTTTATTCATCGATAGATTTTTTTTTTACAACATAGATATACATTTGAGATTACACATTGGTTCTATTTAAGAAAAGGTCACTGCTCAGTTGCAATTCAGGATATCTCCTGGAATGCAGCTGGTTTTCAGCAGTGCCGCCATTCGCAAATTGCTTTCCTAATTTTCTCAAAACTTAGTATTTGGAGTAGACTAACTAATCAACTGGACGATCGCTATTTCGTCAGTGAAATAAAAAAGTGGTATTATTAAAAAATAACAAATTTTACAATACACGCGTTAAAAGTTTTTAGTTTCATAATTTTTTTTTAATATTTTTAATTGCATATTAAAGAAGTGTTATATATCATTTTAAAGGTATTGACATAAAGATTAAGATGTTGTGATTATTTTAATTAATTTATTAAAAAGGGGGCATTTTTAACAAGAAATGTCCCTTTTCTACATAAATAAAAGCATATTGCGACACATTTCTCTCAAAAAACACGTTTTTCTATAAATATTTCTTATCTTTTACAATTGTATCCAAACATTATTTTAAGAGATGTCACTTTTCTATGAAAAAAGCTCATGTAGTCAGTTTCGTGGCTGGGTTAAAAATCGAAGAGCGACGTTTTTCTACAATCAAAATGGCGGATTAGAGAGTAGGAAGTAGAGTAGAGAAATGACGCTTGCGACATTTGGTGATCTTGATGTGTAATTTTATAAAGTGTCTTTATCCATATAAAATAATTTTAACAAACATTATTTTCCAACAAATTTGAAAAATGTAATTTTTCCGTTTAATCGACGGTTTGTGCGTAAAGCTTTTTTTTTTATTCTTTTGTTTATCAACGGAAAAGTTAAATTTATAGTAAAGTTTTCTTACCCGACTTCTGTCTCAATAGTTTCAGTATATGCCAGCGGGAACCAGCCGGTGAGCTGCGTCCTCAGATTCTCTCCGTACTGCCAGCCCTTGGTGCGCTCGCCCAGCAGAGCAAGCACGTCCCCCTCGAGGAAGCTGAGCTGGTTGTCGCCCGAGGACAGGTAGGCGTAAAGCGCCCTGGCCAGCGGGGGCGGGGGCGGGGCGGCCAGCTGCGGGGCGGTGTGGGGCGGCATGGGCGGCTGCTGCCAGGGCGGGCGCTGCGAGGGCGGCAGGGCCATGGAGCGGGGGCGCCTGGTTGGCGTTGCGTTCAGAGACTCTAAATAAAAACATTTAATGTCAAAAACGTAATAATAAAACGTGACATTTTTATTCATCTTCTCATAAGATGGTCTCCAATCTTAACACACGAATTGCAATCTTTAGAGCAAAGACGTCAGATGGGAATACTGTCCTTGTTCTACCGGTATTTAAATGGATAATCGTGAAACACGTTAAACGCGCGCTCAACATTTGTACATGGTTGACATTTGTCACATTGGAACGTCGTTCTTCAGCTCGTTCTTGTGTCCAACAGCTCGGCTGTAAAGTGATTTGCCGGCCTCTGTATTTCTTCCCTCCTATAACAGAGTTCTCTTCAAGACCACATGTTCACCCTTTCCTCTCCTAAAAAGTCCCCCACACAACATCCCCAAAGATGACGTAGGCCTCGAGTGAAAATATTTTAAAAATATTTGCCTTATATAAGCCTCTTGCATGCCATAATGGAGAATATGACCGAGGGGACAAACTTTTGGGGACGCCCACGCCGAGATTACCTGGAGGACCTGCTGGAGGACATGTGCTGCTCATCATATGCAGACTTCAAAAGAGCCACACAAGACAGGGAAGAATGGAAGAGAAGATTAGAGGAAATTGCTGCAAATCAATCCCAGGATTGAAACTAAAGAGAGAGAGAGAGAGAGAAGCGATTGAGGAGCTAGCCGTGCGGTACAGCGAGCGCACGTCAAGAGAAAAAAGTTATGAAAATACGTGAATGAAGAATGAATGAATGACAATACCTATGAACTCACTGTCCTCGAGCGAGTGTGTGATCGTGTTGATGTTGAAGTCCAACTTTGCCCTATATAGAAATACGCGATTGAAGAGCTAGCCGTGCGGTACAGCGAGCGCACGTCAAGAGAAAAAAATTATGACAATACGTGAATGAAGAATGAATGAATGAATGACAATACCTATGAACTCACTGTCCTCGAGCGAGCGTGTGATCAAGTTGATGTTGAAGTCCAACTTTGCCCCATATAGAGATACGCGATTGAAGAGCTAGCCGTGCGGTACAGCGAGCGCACGTCAAGAGAAAAAAGTTATGATAATACGTGAATGAAGAATGAATGAATGACGATACCTATGAACTCACCGTCCTCGAGCGAGTGTGTGATCGAGTTGATGTTGACGTCCAATTTTGCCCTATATATATATAAGCGATTGAGGAGCTAGGCGTGCGGTACGGCGAGCGCACGTCAAGAGAAAAAAATTATGATAATACGTGAATGAAGAATGAATGAATGACGATACCTATGAACTCACCGTCCTCGAGCGAGTGTGTGATCGAGTTGATGTTGACGTCCAATTTTGCCCTATATATATATAAGCGATTGAGGAGCTAGGCGTGCGGTATGGCGAGCGCACGTCAAGAGAAAAAAATTATGATAATACGTGAATGAAGAATGAATGAATGACGATACCTATGAACTCACCGTCCTCGAGCGAGTGTGTGATCGAGTTGATGTTGACGTCCAACTTTGCCATATATAGAGATAAGCGATTGAGGAGCTAGCCGTGCGGTACAGCGAGCGCACGCCAAGAGAAAAAAATTATGATAATTTGTGAATGAAGAATGAATGAATGACGATACCTATGAACTCACCGTCCTCGAGCGAGTGTGTGATCGAGTTGATGTTGACGTCCAATTTTGCCCTATATATATATAAGCGATTGAGGAGCTAGGCGTGCGGTACGGCGAGCGCACGTCAAGAGAAAAAAATTATGATAATACGTGAATGAAGAATGAATGAATGACGATACCTATGAACTCACCGTCCTCGAGCGAGTGTGTGATCGAGTTGATGTTGACGTCCAACTTTGCCCTATATATATAAGCGATTGAGGAGCTAGGCGTGCGGTACGGCAAGCGCACGTCAAGAGAAAAAAATTATGATAATACGTGAATGAAGAATGAATGAATGACGATACCTATGAACTCACCGTCCTCAAGCGAGTGTGTGATCGAGTTGATGTTGAAGTCCAACTTTGCCATATATAGAGATAAGCGATTGAGGAGCTAGCCGTGCGGTACAGCGAGCGCACGCCAAGAGAAAAAAATTATGATAATTTGTGAATGAAGAATGAATGAATGACGATACCTATGAACTCACCGTCCTCGAGCGAGTGTGTGCTCGAGTTGATGTTGAAGTCCGACTTGGCCCTGGAGAGGTGAGCGGGCGAAGGGCTGGCCGCGCGGTCCAGCGAGCGTACATCCAGACACGAGGCGTCCATGCTGCGGGTCTTGCGCAGCTGCGAGCTCACGGACAGACGCTCGAGCTCGTCAGCGGATACGGCACCGCGATCTCCTCCGCCGCGCCCACCGGGGCTGGCGTACACGTCCTCGTCAGCCCAGAATGAGACTTGCTGCAATGAAGAAAGATTATCATGATTTTTTTATATTAACGTTTTTTTTGCAAATAATTTTTCAAGGCCATTTTAACTGCGTTTATATGATATAACCTAGTTTATTGATGAAATATATATACCTAGGCAATAAAAACATTTTTTGGATTAAATAAAAAAAGGCAAATAAACACAAATTTTATTTTCGAATCTAATTATTTTAATCTAATATTTTTAATTGTTAAACATTTTTATTTAGTTTTTTTTTATTAACCCTACACACGAGGCCACGAGGAAAATAATTCCCCTTGGGGTCTAGAGTTTTTAGAGGAAAGGAAGAAGATGACGTACTGGGAAAAAAAATATAGTGGGTAGGAATCTGGGGGTCAGTGTCGCCAGGAGTGATAGACGTATGAATCCATTCCTCCCATTGCGGTGCAAGGCGATGTACCGAGAGTGTCCTGCTGGAGAAGTCAAAAAGTATTCCTCAACCAGTCTCTCCCGATACGTACTGCAAAGCAGATGGTCAAATCTCACACCATGAAACCTACACCCATGCTAAGTCACCAGGATGACCTACGGCAGAGGTGTTGATTATCCAATAAATGGTTCCCGGAGTGGCCTATATCACATAAAAATGAAGAACTCCCTCAATTTAGGAATTTATTTGTTTGATAATAATTCACAACACGAGCTCCATTTACGATTCTTTGCTAAAATGATAAACTCTCTTGGAAAAGTGTAGGCATATTCTGCAACTATCTCAAATAAGGCTTAGCAGAATTTACTTTCACTTTAAATGTCATATGTGTTTGACACAGTACTCTGTCTTATGCAGGTGTGTCACAACGCATAAAGTAAGTTTCGAGTAAAAATGTGCTTGTGACTATCTGAGGACGTTTTAATACATATAATAATTATATAATTTATCCCACATCTCTGAATTAAAGCAATAATAGTTCCGAACCATCAACCAGCGTATTTATATGGTTAACATAATATGCAATATATATTTCGGAGTATGTAAACCTCGAGTAGATTTATACTGAAACCCAAACCATTCGCATTTTCCGCATTTTAGTCAGAGTACCGTGAAATTTACGCTTTGTAAATGACGTAACGATTAAATATTCATTTCAGTGGCAAATCAATATGTCAATAATTTGCAATGCACTGCTCTCAACTCTAACAATTAAATTTTATCTGGCTGAACTGGATACATCCAATACCAATGAATGCTACAGTTAAATTAATGATTATACTTGGAAACAAATCAATCGATGAATTAAATTAATATAATGAACTAGGCCTGTAATTTTAAATTTATATTTCTGGACCAGTCCCACTACAAATTAGTGGCCAACGTATTTACTGAGAAATTTCATTTTTAATGACAAATTGTAGTAAAATTAATGTTGACAATTACATCTATGGAAGCTTAGAAATGTGGACATTTAGAATAATAATTGACGCATTTATTCATGTGTGTATAAAGCTGCGCAAAGAAAAATGTTATTCTAAAATATGATCATTTTATTCGTAAAAACGATTAAAAACGGGACTGAAGTTCTTACGAACAAATTAACAGGGTTTCAATGTTTATTGGCGGGAATTATAATTTGTTGGTTTACGTAATTTTGTACGTATACCAACAAATTTTTCTTACATTTTCCCGCCATTAAACATTGAAACACTGTTAATTTGTTCGTATGAACTTAAGTCCCGTTTTTAACCATTTTTACGAATAAAATGATCGTATTTTAGAATAACATTTTTCTGTGTGTGGGTCTCTTCCTTCAGTATTATCGTTTCCTGCGACAACATTCTTACATCAAACTACACATCGTCCATAGAGGTGTAACCTTAAACACATATTTAATGTTTTTGTTTCCGTGGTCGATGGAAAATACGACAACACAAGGGGGAAGCAGGGAAGGCAGGGGAGGGGAATTGTTTAATTGTTAATAATTTGATTACAGCCGCATGACTTAGGTGAATAATGGGCCTAGTACGCGGCTAGGCGGTGGCAAAATGAAGAATTCCAAGTCACGAATCCGCAAAAACATCATTCGGAGATATTGAGGTTTGTATTTTAAAATTGATATGTTATTACTAATTACATATCAATTCTAAATTTCAAACCTTAATATCTCCAAATTATGTTTTTGCGGATTCGCGACTCGGAATTCTTCGTTTCGCCACCACCTAGCCGCTTACTTAATGGCATGAGTTTTTAAGGTTATTTATTTATTTATTTATTTACACATATACGGCACAACATGTGCCATTAACATAATTGATATACAATATAAATAGTAAAACAACATGAAGAATGACTAACAGTATAATTATAATTTTTTTTTTTTTTTTTTTTTTTTTTTTTTTTTTTTTTTTTTTTTTTTTTTTTTTTTTTTTTTTTTTTTTTACATTTAAAGTGTCAATCACAGTAAGCACGTATTTTTTTCGTTCCAAGTTTAACAACAATTTACATCGATTAAAACTCTTTTTAGTTATTGTGTCTACTCGACTAATATTTACGTTGTTCGGCAGTACTCGATTGTATGAAAAGTTTTTGTGCCAAGACGAACAACTGGTAAATAAAACAAAATTTAAAATATCAAAAACATCACAATAATCAATCTGCCAACTGCGAGCAACAATCTCGCACGCACACACGCACATTCTTACCGACGAACACATCCGAATTCTAATAACTACTGTCAAGTACTAATTAGCAATACATCAACATGAATATTGCTTGCCATAGTTGTTCAGAAGCTACTATCTCGGCGGATTCCGTTTTCGTATGCGCGCTATGCAAAGGGACTTTTCATCTACATTGCGGTGGAGTAGCGGAGAGCTCTTACCGTCGACTCAGTAAGGAGCGCCGCGCTCAGATCAAGTGCAAGCAATGTTTAACCATAGTACCTGTTGGTCCTGTTGTCAAAGCCAGCGGTACGACACCGCCGGAGAGTGAAATTCTTATTAAACTTATGGAGCAAAACACTCAAATTCTATCCACTCTGGAAACTATGAGTAATCAATACCAGCAAATTCTACTTCGCGTTCACGACCTGGAAGCTAAAAATAAAACACTTGAAAAAAAGAACTCCAACCTCGAAGCGAGACTAGAAGCTATTGAAAACCACATGGAACAGATGGATAGAATAAACAGATCAAGAAATGTGGAGATAAGAGGAATTCCTGAAAGCAACGGGGAAAATCTAAACAATATTATATTCAATATTAAAAAAACCGTTAACTCAAAAGACGCCCCCAATATCGATGCAGCATACCGCACCACACTTAAAGTCTCTAAAGACACATGCAGGCCCATCTTAATAAAATTCAAGTCCAACATCGATCGAGATGATTTCCTGGGAGATGTAAAAAGGTTCAATAAACAAGCTGCCAATCGTGAGGACAAACTAAACACCACCCTTATCGGAATGGCAGGACCAAGCTCCCATATATACATTTCCGAACACCTAACATTTCAGGCGAAGCATCTATGGTTTCTTGCTCGCAAGGCTAAACGGGAAAATCTTTACAAATTTTCTTGGACCAGAGGTGGCCAAGTGTACGTACGGCAAGATATTGGAACTCCGGTCATTAATATTAATGACAAAAATAAACACCTTTTGTCAACCTCACCCCTTACCTTGTGAACAAAGCTGGCTAAGCTACATAACTTCCTTTTTTATATCTTCATACTATTATTTAAAATTCCTCATTATTTACAGCTGTAAATTATTATTATACACTTCTAGCCCAAAGATACTATTTCTGAACACAAGTTTTTTTATCATCACCTGTATATTATATTGTTATTTCAATTTCATTGTTATTTTAAGCGATGTGTCAAAATCATTGATATGTTTTATGCTATTTACTGTGTTTTTTGTTACAAAATTTATAAATGGTAGAAATAGCTGATCAAATAGATAACTTCTCTCCAATTCCATGTATAGAAACAAATAATGCTCTCGAAGTTCAACAAGTATTAAGTCAATCAGCCCTTAAAATATTCTCTATGAATATCAGAAGTATAAGCCGAAATTTTAATGAATTGTTAATAGTTCTCACAGATCTGAAGTCCGAATTTGACATACTTATCTTAAGTGAATGCTGGGTAAATGAAAATTACATTCCTAAAAACATTATAAACTACACCCACTACAATACACAGAACAATGCAACCCAAAACGATGGAGTAGTCATATACATAAAAAATCACATATCTCACTCAGTAAACGAAATCAAAATCAGTGACTCAAACTGTCTCAAAATAGTTATAGAAAAACAAGTTACCATATTTTCTATATATCGATCACCAGGCATATCTAACATAACCCCTTTTCTTAATTCATTAAACAATTCTTTATCATGTGTGAGTGAATGTGATAATATCCTCATTATCGGTGACCTCAATGTAAATATAATTAATTCCATGCATCCTCAAGCCAATGATTATATTAACTTGCTAACTCTTCAAGGTTTCGTCCCAGCCATAACAGCACCTACCAGAGTATCTGGCTCCTCTGTAAGTTGTATTGATCATGTATTTTCAAAATGTAAATTAAAAACTAATTCTATTGTATACCAATGCACTATCACGGACCATTACGCTACTATAACTTCTCTTTCTCATAAAATACTTAATCCACCACCGCATGAAATCTCTACAAATAAAATATCCTATACTGCACTTTTTGAGCTGGTTTCTCAGGAAAAATGGACAAATATTTACAAACAGAATGACCCCAATTTAGCCTGCGAATCTCTTGTAGAAACACTCCACGACCATCTAACCCACGCTACAACTAATACAACACAGAAAACAAAAAATTATGACACTAAACTCAAACCCTGGATAACTGTCGGTATCCTTCATTCTATCCGCAAGCGCGACAAACTCCATGCACTATGTAAAAAAAACCCCAACGACCATGATTCCTTCTTATTTTACAAGAAATACAGAAATGTTTGCAAAAAAATTACTTCAAAGGCCAGAGTAGACTACTACAAAAAACAAATAAAAAACGCCGAAAATGACACGAAAAAAATATGGAGTATTATTAAGGACATATCCCACACCAAAAAAACGAATACGCCCATCCATAACATTAAAATTGAAGGTCGAACATTAACAAATACAAGTAATAACTCTGTAAAAATCGCAGACCATTTCAACGAATTTTTTACCTCAATCGGACCTAGCCTATCCAATAATATTTTATCCACAAATAATGTTACAGAACACGACCTTGCTAACAAAATATCCCTGGCCCAACTGAGTTATACTCCTTTTACCTTCACTCCCACCACAGAATTAGAAATAATAGAAATCATCTCCACACTAAAAACTAGCCACTCAACAGGAATAGACAAAATCTCTACTAAACTTACTAAGCATTTAAAAACCCTTATTGCCAGCCCTCTTCAATATATTATTAACTTAAGCTTCCAATCTGGCATATTCCCTAACTGTCTTAAACATGCCTCAATCATCCCCATTTTCAAATCAGGTGACAGATCTTCTCTAAATAGTTACAGGCCTGTATCTCTGTTGAGCACAATATCCAAAATCATTGAGAAAGTAGTAAAATTAAGACTCCTCAAGTTTCTCGAGGACAATAAAATCCTTTCAAAAAACCAGTATGGTTTTCGCAAAGATTGTAGTACGGCTGATGCTATTGCAACCTTTAGCAAACTGATATCCGATAACCTCGATAAAGGCAATAAACCTCTCGCTGTCTTTCTAGATCTGTCTAAAGCCTTCGATACTATTTCACATCGCATCCTTGTAAAAAAACTACGACAGATTGGGATAGAAGGTACTGCTCTCAAATGGTTTAAAAACTATCTCTCACAGAGATCACAAATAACTGTCATCCACTCCAGTCAAGAATATAGGAGTAAAAGTTTACCCATCTCCTATGGCGTGCCTCAAGGCAGTGTTCTAGGTCCGCTCCTTTTTCTCATATATATGAACTCCTTATTGAATTTAGATATCGACGGCAATATAATATCTTTCGCAGATGATACTGTTATCATATTTACAAGTAAAACTTGGAAAACAACAATTGAAAAAGCAAATTATGGACTGATAAAAGTTAAAAAATGGTTAGACTCTAACCTCCTCACCCTAAATGTTCAAAAAACACAATACATACTTTTCTCAATCCGAAAATTCGCTCTCCCAGAAAACCTTCCTAAACTAATCATTCATTCTTGCCCGCAAAACCTAGACACTCACCCAGTATCTCTTCTTAACAGCTGTTCATGCCCAATTCTTAAACCGTCAAATGAAATAAAGTACCTAGGTGTCATTATAGATAACCAATTACGCTGGGAGGCTCAAATTAGCTCCACAACAAAGAGACTCCGTAAGTTATGCTATATTTTTCATTCTCTTCGATCTATCCTTGACATAAAAACTCTAAGAAGTGTTTATTTTGCTCTGTTTCAATCTATAGCGACGTACGGCATTATAGGATGGGGAGGTTGTGCAGCATCTATTCTCTACCCTCTTGTTACCGTTCAAAAACTTTTGCTAAGAATCATCTTTAAATGTTCCCCGTCTCATCCATCAGAGCCACTTTTTAAGAAACTCGCAGCCCTAGACATTCGCCAACTATATATTAAGATAGTGCTTGTCCATATCTGGAAAAATGGTATGATAAATTCCACACAAAAAAATATACATACACGCTACTCAACACATGAAAAATGCATAATTCCTACAACAAGAACCACCTTTTCACAGAGACAATACTCTTACATTGCACCCAAAATATTCAATGAATTAAATATGGACATCAAAAGATCTAGTACCGTTACTCAATTTTCAGCCGGTGTCCAAAAATGGATATCCGGAAAGGGTCGAAATTTCTTTAAAGAATTTCTTTAGGGAACTCCTTTGAATAAGTTCTATAGAGAATTTGTTTGGGGAATTTTTCTGAAGAATTACTTTAAATAACATAGCTATCTATACCACCGATTAAAATTTTCATTTGTAATTAACTTTTTACTAGCCGAAAGTTTAAATATTATTTTATATTGTTAGTTTAAAATGTTTGACACCTCTGATATGTTCGAATTATTTTGGTTCATCACTACAAAATGTAGCAATAACAATCTTGGCATTATTATTAGCCGGAGTTTCAATAAGAAGTCATTTGTACATAAATTTGTACTTACCATTATAACTTTACGTGCACATATAAAATATAGTCATTGTAATAATCCGTTGCTATTTGCCCACTCTACAGTGCTAATTTTGCTTTTATATATAATTAATATTTCATCCTCTTTATAGTTTTACATCTACTATACTTTTTATACTCTTTCATCTCTGCTGTATTCTTCCAAACACTCTTTTATTATTATTTTTTTTTCATTTACATTCCTTCATATGCTTTGATTATGTTTCATTTTGTATTATAATATAGTTCTTCTTACTTTCCTTTACATTATTTTATGTTCTTTTATATTCTATATCCACTGTTTAAAAAATCGGCCACCATAACACGGGCATGTGCCTAGTATGGCGGCCATAAATTCCACAATTGTTATATATTTACTATTCAAAGAATAAAGAAACATTAAAAAAAAAAAAAAAAAAAAAAGTTAAATATAAGGAAAAAAAATGTAAAAAGTAAGTAGTAAGGTTATAAGTAGTAGGTAAAGGGTAAAATATAAATGTAAAGTGAAAAATATGGTATAAAGTATAAGTATAAAGTACAAGCTTTAAATTATTAAGCAAAAATAAAAAAAGTTAAAAGTGAGAATAAAATAATAATAATAAAAAATTATGTGGAATGAGAGCGTTTATTAGGTATCATAGAAATCGTTGTGTCTCCCTTACTATCATGGTTAGAAGTAGGATCTAGTGTTAGAAAGGAAAACTATCACGCTTTTTTTAAATTTAAAAGTTAACAGCAAAATCACTAAAATGAACACATTTGTGAATCCAAAGTTCCCGAGCGCAATTTGACAATCAATTATGAATCTTTGTGAATTTTTCATGAATTATTTTTACATCAAACGACTAAAAAGTGAGGTGACAATAACGTTTATATTACATTTTTCTAATAAAATATGTACTTATGTGTTTTTATTTCTTTTCATTAACAGTAGTTTTAGTTAGAAAAATCGTAATGTGAGTCTTTTTTTATGTTTGCAAGAAAAATGTTTATATTTCAAATATTATATGTTCATTTTGAATCATAAAATTTGAAAGCGTATTTTATCACCTTTCCAACACAGTTTTTAGATTTCAGATACATTCAGAAATATTTCATTTAGTTGGATTTTATTGCAAAACGGCAATATTTCGAGCTCTGTAAAAGTATGACGGTATATGACGCGTCATGTTTTGTAGCCAACGGTGCTTGTTGAAATCTGTGTTTAGGTACCGCGCTCCAATGTACAAACAAATGCAGGAGACGGAAATGTGGAAAAAACAAAAAATGTTCTCGACGTTTGTTGAACTCTCTGTTGAAGCTGGAGATCTGACTTAAGTGTGTCACCAATTTACGAAGGTCATGATTTTCATATCAGAATTTTTCTCTTTTTAAAGAAAGAAAATTCGTTGAACACTTTGTATTATAAAAAAACCTTAGTATCGCAAGTACTCGTATGTAACCTCAGTTAACCCGATTTTTTTTATAGAATCCTACCGTTTATGAAATGGGTTGCTATCGATTAGTGCATAATATTTTTATTAACATGCGTTTCCTCTTTTCCAGACCAACGAGTTTTTTTTGTATTAGGTGAAGGCGACGTAAAATTTAGTTTTTCCAGTCATCCTAGATGATGTTAGAGAAACGTTGTAATGTTTCAAATTAACTAACTAACTAACTAACCATCACGCCGTTTCCCCGCAGGGGTAGGCAGAGAGGACGGACTGCCAAACAACTCTGTCTTGGCATACACTCCTCGCCTCATTCACATTCATGCATCTTATCATACATGCTCTTCTATTATTCTGACTCTTGACATGGCCCGACTCAAGTATTTGATTCACTTGATCGTGCCATGTCTTCCTCGGGCGTCCTCGACTTCTTCTACCATTCACATTCGCTGAAACCCAATAACTAAACCCCATATTCTCTTGACACTCCTTTCTTCATTTATTCGCTCTACATGTCCAAACCATCTAAGCGTCGCTTTTTTAATCTTACTTATGACGCTCACATCGGCCTTGCATTCTTTTCGGATCTCCACATTCCTCACACGAGCATACATGGTTTTACCATACATATCACTCATTATGTTCCAAATTAATAGTCCTAAATGAATTGTGAGCTGGTTTTGGAGTTGGTGAGTTCACCATCAACCTAAAAAACCCTGGACAGAGCATTAGTTCGATTTTGTATGAACGACATTTAAGTCAAGGGTGGGGGGGAAATTGCTTAGAAGTCATCTTGTATGACGAACCTTTCAAATGTTTTGTATGCAAAGTGGTATAAAATTAACCATTCTATTTTTATTTTCATAATGTTAATGGCTTATGAGTTTATTAAGGTATTTATGATAAAATGAAACGGGTAAAAGCATTTTTCGTATCCCTTCCCCATCATCCAACGCCTCTAAATTGTTTTCGAATAACTCCGTCCGGAGCCTTGTTTTTCACAGTCATACACCTCTCTAGTAGCGACTTACCCTCATCTTGCTGATAAACATAGCGTCCACCGCGGGCGGCAAACCCTCGCGGGACCGAGCAGCCTCCTGCCAGTCCTCGATGGCGTTGCGATAGGCCGCGGCTCCGGCCACGTGGTAGGCCATCCAGTGGCGGGCCAGCGAGCACTGTCGCTCTAGCACGAACCCGTAACGCCGCCGCTCTTGGGTCATGGCCTGGGGAAACAAAACACAGTCAAAACATGTATTTTTGTATTAAATGTATTAGTATCTTTAAATACAGATTATAAATCATTTTATACTAGTAGTTCTGAACAATAGACTAAAAGTTTTTTTATTTCTTCAAACTTCGCAAAATCACTTAGTGGCGTCATTTTTAATTAAATGAAACAAATAACTTTGTATCAACCACTATTATATAATCACAATTACCTACATGTTTCGAAACCGATGGTTTCTTCGTTTCTTTCTTTCAAAGGGTAGTAATAAAATATTTGTAATAAAATATATAAATATATTAAAATATAATATATAAATATATTTTATTACTACCCTGACGAAGAAACCATCGGTTTCGAAACATCTAGGTAATTGTGATTTTTTTATTTTTTTTTATTATTTAATCTATACATATATTATAATTACATGTTATTTTTTTCAATGCCTGTCTCACTAGGTAATTATGGTGAATGATACAAAGTTATTTGTTTCATTTAATTAAAAGTTTCGTTGTTTATTGTTCCTTTACATTGTATTATTGTTTACATTTAACTTTTTAACCTCACTAGGACAGGCCTTTGTTGAGGTAATCATTACATTTTTGTCAGTTACTTGTAACTTATCAAAAAACAGTATCATTATTCTACTGACACCGAATTCCTATCATATTTATAAACTTGGTGATCCTGCTAAATCTCAAACTTTTTTTGTTCTTTATTCATCTCTATTAAAATGATAGACTTCGCTTTTCGGCCCATACAAAAAGGACGCCCGGGAAAAAACACTTTTCTACATCGAAAATTGCACAAAATGAATATATTTTTTTTATACTGCCTTTTAGAGGGTGAAAACTATGTCGGTATGTTTTCCAATTTTCGATGCGTTTCTTATTTACGTAAACATTCACTGTCAAACATGTACGATTTATCAAAAAATATTATTTAAGGAAAAAGTGCTGCTAACTCAACTCTCATAAAGAATTATAAAATTATAAAAAGCTACCGACGTAGCTTCTTCTTTCTAAAAAAATTTTTTTTTTTTAAATTTCAATTTCGTGAAAGTTTTGGTGTAGAAAAGTGTATTCTCCATAAACCCCTTTTCGAGCGATTTCTGTAGGTAAATTTGAGCGTTGTCTCATTGGCACATTTTGCATTCGCATGTATTGTAAGTGTGCGTGAGCTTATTGTGAGCGGGACAGAATGACAGACGCGGGTGTTCCGCGTGTCGTTCAAAGTCTAGCCTCTTAATTCTCTAACAATGTGTGTGCTGTGCTTGTCTCACTAGAAACTCCTTTGTTGAGAGCAGTCGCAGTCAACATGATCAGTTTATGACAGAAATACAAATAACATCACAATATTACGTTTAAAATAAAAGAGAGTCATCATCGTACTATGCATCCTTACATCGTAAATGCTTACTTATAAATTGGTTTCGATAAAATCTTTGAAATAAGGTCTGTCTTAGCTGAATATTAAATACTTGATATCTAATAATTTTTTTTAATTAAGTTGTGTTCTATTTAATGGCCAGTGGAAGTGCATTGTATAGCTTTGTTGCAAAATTATCTAAAAGTACCGCAAGCAGTTTGGACATTCTGAATGCATTTAAATTTTGACGCTTCGTTGGGTATTAAACCTTATTTTTTTCAAAAACTGCCACGAATGACGCAAGTAAACAAAACCAAAGTGAAATCTAGTAAAATGTAATGAAAAAGATCTCAAGTGTGTTTACGTTTAAAAAAACATTGCTTTTTTTCAAGGATTTTTGTTGCCTTGTATTTTTAGATGAAAACATTTAAATTTTTTATTAAAAAATCCTCCATCGGATTTGAATAAATATTTGCTTAAAGGCGATCTTTCCAATTTCGTGAAAAAAACAGGCACACATTATTATTATCAAGGAGGAAGCTTCGAAGAACAACGAAAGCTGATGAGACCAACGAAATAAATTGTAATCCACCGTACTAAAAACAAGGGCGGTTCTCTTAGTTTTTATAGCTCCAGGTAGGTTATTTGGTTTTTACTACCATCCCTTGAAGATCGGAGCTCGAGTTAACGGAATTATTTTTCTCGAGGCATGGCTGTGGATTCACCAAACATTATCCTGGAGCGGTATACAGTGGATCCGAGGCTAGACTGACTAACTATTTACCCCGCGGCGGAGTTAACCCTGACGTGTTGCAGCAAAAGCGTCGAATCTCACGAAAGCAAATATAAAGTGAAATCATCTTTATTGTTTTGTGTTAAAAAAAGAGAAAATCGTAGAAATATGATCTCATGTGCATTCGATGTGAATATTCTACTAGTTTTTTTACGCGGCTTGTTATAAGATTTTACCTTCGCATTTAAAAATTATATTGATATTTTAGCTGCATAATGCGACGTGAATGTCAATAAGAGGTTGAATCGACACACCGACCCTCAGATTCCTCCCCACCCTTCATACTTGTTTTCCTTTTCAGAACTATATCTCCATCCTTTTCTTAAAAATTACCCTTAAAATATAATTCCTAAAAATGACAAAATGAATTTTTATACAGAACTTCTTGTGTTGAGCCATTGAAAAATAAAAATGTTCAATCCCAGACATAAAACAAATTTTGAATTTTTTTTTGTTTCCAGAACTCACTGTTCGGTCGTTTTACTAAACAGTTTTCTGCTTTATTAATATTGACATAATTTTAATTAGGGAATTCAAAATTATTAGTTTTCTAACAATAGAATAAATAATATAATAGTAGAAGTGCTTTGTATACAGAATTTGAATGGAAACAAATAAGCCACTGACTTGGTAACGTTTAGTACTACACCATTTAACACACGGTCTGTCTCTTATTAATTGTATCGCCATTCCATTTGAATTTCGTAAGCACGGCGAAAGACATAGGACAAAGAACATAAGAAATATAGGCCGAAATTGGGCCTATAATTGGATCACAAAACACGCCCACAAGGCTCTACTTGTGTTATTCTTTATTCTATGTTTCTAACGGTGATTGTTTTTAAACTCAAAATTGTAAAAGCTTTGAAAATTATACTTGATCTATCATTCTTAATTCGATTATACTTACACTCTAGAGTCTAGAGGGTTTCATCATAAGTACATTTTAATATTATGATCAGTATTCTTTTTGAAATAACATTTTTTTAAATGGAGCACTCATCATAAAGTAATGGTAGATATATTAGTTTAAGATTCGGCTTAAATTACCTCTTAACTGAAGTCAATTTAAGATTAAAAAAGAAACTTCTTAAGTATGGTAAAACCGTTTCCAAGATATTTCCCTATAAATAATTGACCAACTCGGTGGAGTTCCGCTTCTCGGGCACGGCGGAACCAAGAAATTAGCCAAATTTAAAACAGGGACAAAAAGTTAAATATCGCATTTTTTCGCCTTGTGGTTTGTTTAAAAAACGACGGTATATTCTCGCGATGCGACACTTGGGAGATAAATCTTGGAAATTTAAAGCGTACAAAGACAAATTATTTTAAGTGGTGTGAACGGGAATTTTTTGTAATAATTCTTAAGAGTCTGCTCTTAGTCTTAAACCTTTTGGTGCTTATCTTCAAAGGGAATTTGAAGTCAAACGTAGGAAATAAAACATTCTTGCGATTTTAATTAGATTTGGGAAGGAATGATGCCTTATATTATTTATGCGTAGATTATTTTTTAAGAACAATTACGGCGGAACCTGCAGAGAAAAACTTCCTCAAAATCGAATTTTTTTATGAATGACCACTATTTTTAAATCGAAATCCTAAAAGACTAAATCGGAAAAGATGATGTTCTAAAAGAGAAAAAATCATTGATAGGCTGACTACCCAACCTGAGGCCCTAGTACACTCGCTCGATAACGATCGATAGGATAATTATCGGAAACTTCTCATCGTTCCCTAGCATGATACAGATCGCCAACGAATAAGTTTCCAATGACTAAGTGTCCTTAACATATTCGACATCAACTGTTGTTTGTACGTTAGCGATGTGCAGTTGTCCTAGGGAACGATGAGAAGTTACCGATAGTTATCTTATCGATCGCTATCGAGCGAGTGTGCTAGGGCCTCTGGAAGTGTTTCAAATAATGAGGACCTACCTGAGAATGCGGTTCAGTCATTTAAAAAAATTTATATTTTTTCGTAAATATTGTCAATTTGGAATGAGGGATTTCGACTTTCAGGATTGTGATTTTCAGGTTTCTGGCTTTTGGGATTCCGGCTTTGGGATGTCGGCTTTTAAGATTTTGGTTGTCGGTTTTTCGATTTCAGCGTTTGGGATTTTGGTCTTGGTTACCTACCTGTTAATCAGTAGTGAAGCCATCATATTATTTCATTTCATTATATGTACATTCATACATATGTAAATATGATTGTTTAAACCTTATCGCCATTACTAGTGATCATCGTAATATATGCATTTCTTACTAATATTATAAACACGAAAGTTTGTACGTATGTTTGTGAATCTTTCACGCAAAAACTACTGAATGGATTTTAATGAAACTATACAATAATATAGTTCATACATCAGAATAACATATAGGCTATAATTTATAGAGCTAGCTATATTCTATATATTAAAAATAATTATTATCTACTGTTTAATATAAAATGATATAAAATGTCAAATTTTGTTGATGATGTTAATATTTTGTTGATATTTTGAAATGATTGTTAAATCAGAATTCTATTTTAGAAAATATTAAAATTAGTTAATTAATTTGAAGTACTCACCTAATACTTTGAATCGAATCAAGAATTATAAATATTTTAAATAAATATGTTAAGAATTTTGGTAAAAACGTAGATGGGACCTACATAGGAAAAGAAAATAGATTCATCGAAGTACTAATCCTAAGCAGACGAAGTCGCGAGCAGAAGCTAGTATCTAATATTTGGTAAATAAAAATAATCAAGGGAAGCATTAACCGACTTAAAATTTTGGAAAAAGCTTTTAAAGGAACGCAAACACAACAATAAAGTTTAACAACAGACAAAAAGTTGTTGTAAAACAAAACAAAAATATTTGTACAATAATAAATGTTTCAAGAAATATCTACACTGTAACATCTACAGCACGAACAATAAACAAACAAACAAGTTGAACACAAGGTCTGAACATTATTACTTTATTTTGAAAACCAACAACAAGCAATTTGTTTTTCTTTTAGAAAAATGAAATTAATGAAATATATTATGTTTTTTTCAACAACAAAACATGACTTACATTCTTTAAGCTCTGTTCGCAGAAAGCATCCAATTTGGTTTTCTCCTCCTCGAGAATTTGCATATTCTGTGGAAAAAAAGAAAATTCATGTTTAAAATATTTAAAAAGCATTTCCGTCTTGGGAAAACATTGAAAGGGAGGTATCTTCTTAAATAAACAGAATAAAATAAACAATCTAAAAATTCGGCGTAAATTAATCATTTCGAAAAAATTTCAAAACATTACAAATATATAAATACAAATTATCAACTATTTTTTGTTTACATTAATACCGTACAAGAGTCCTAACTGCTCCCGTCTGGAGACAGTGAGACTAGGCCATCCCCAAGTGGGGTATGTTGTGAGGCTGAAGGTAGTGGGGAAGGGAAGGAGATATGGAAGAGGAAGTACCTGGCTATTCAGATCTGGTCACCAAACACGGCTAAAACAGGGCGATACTGAGAGTATCTTCCACTCTGGAACGTGCCGCAAGTATACTATATATATATATATATATATTATTTTTAATCAATTATTGTGAAATATTAATTAATTGTGAAATAGCACAAATAATTAAAATAAAATTTATTTGCACACGCCGGGTTCGAACCCGCGGCCTTCGAGTTTGATGTCAAGAGCCTTACCGCTTGGCCACGCCGGCCGTCAATTTGACAATTGTTAATTTGACAGAAGACCCTATTACAAAAAAAACGGATTGCAATATTTAGTACATAAATATCGAGCCGAAATGATTTGCTCATTTTTTCAGATTTTTTTTATAACCCCGTATGGTTTTCATTCAAACAAGTTGAATTATAGTTCATTTTCACACACATTACATTAATCAATTTGAAGCAAATCAAAAGGTGTTGTGCTTTCTAATAAGTAAACATATCCCACAAACTAATGTTCACGATCTACTCGAGGTTATCAAAGAGCAAGGGAGTGATTACGACCACAGCCTCAAAGCTCTAAGGAAGCCTTCCAACACGAAAAGGCTTGAGACGGAAGAAAACTATTATTGACGGTCTAATAATAAAACATAAATGGCTGCTTTTAAACTGCGAGTCGGGAGATTGTGGTTATTATTCCCGGGCTCTGCCAGTCTCTTTGTTGTGATGTTAATTTTCATATTTTAATTTAACTATTGGTATGTTAATGACATCCGGGCATGCGCCCTATCTAAATCGTATTACTAATCGGAACAACATTTTCATTTAATTCTGTCTCTTCTCTTTTTATTTTATCCAACACATATATGTAGGACTGTTTGAAAAGTTACGTGCAATGCAAACATTAGTTTGTTTTTAATGTTGGTTTGTTATAATTTGTTTCAATTTGTATATACCCATTATTATTATTTTTATATTAATTTATTATCTGTGCTAAACAAACAACAGTTATTATATTAAAACGTTTATTTTCTTTTATTACTATTTTTTTTAAATATTTTTTTTTTCTTTTTATATTTTTATTTTTTTCTTCTTTTTGTTTCTTCCATTTATTTTTGATTGTACAAGACACGTTCCATATATCATCCTAATTTGACTGCCCTAAAACGGGATTCTTCCTAGTTGGGCAGCCAAAAGATTTTATAAATAATGTATAATATATGTATAAATATATTATACATTAGAAGTTAATAAATAAAAAATAAAAACAAATATCAAATTAACAAACACTTTTTTTACATTAGCTCCACACAAGAGGGCTTGAGGAAAAAATATTCCTCAAGACCTATGTCATCTTTGGGGATGATTGTGTGGAGGGTCCCTTTAGGGAAAGGAAGGAGAGGAAGTTTTAGGAAGGATAAAGGAAAAAGAGGCGTGTAGGAATCTGGTAGTCAATGTGTCTAGGAGTGACGGACGCATGAATTCATTCCTTCCCCTGCAGTGCAAACCGATGGATCGAGAGTTCTAAATTAGGTATCCTTCGACCAGCCTCTCTGATCTGGCCCACCACCCAGTAGGTGGGCAAATGCAGCCGCCCCCCATACTTATACAAACCTCACCCCAAGAACCCGAGCACCCCTGCCAAGTCACCAAACGTAGCAAACCACTTGGGGCGACCTACGGCAATAAAAAGTTTTCGGAGCGGCAGCACCCAAACCCGCATCCCAAATTAAAAAAAAAATCGTTTTTATAGAATCAGATAAAAGAATTAAAAACTTATTCCATTCCTTAGATTCAGATAATAGATTCATATAAGTTTTAACTGCTGGCCTTAATTAGAGAGCCATTTTTTAGAGGATAAAAATTAATGAATTAAGGTAGTATGTGTTGGGTTAATACCTTGAGTTCCTTATCCATCGCCATCCCGCTCGTCTTGGTACTCTTGGTGTTCTTCTTTCTCTGTCTCTTCATGGCAGCAGCCGCCTTGCTGTAACTCTCGGAGCGGAGCTTGTGTTGCTGCAGGAACCGCTTCTGCTCGGACTGGAAATACACAGATTAAATAATAATAAGGTCATGTAAAATAAAACCAATGTAATAATACCCCCCACACGGAGAACAATGTTATTCGAAAAAACGATCATTTTAATAGTAAAAACGGTTAAAAACGGGACTGAAGTTCTTACGAACAAATTATCAGGGTTTCAATGTTTATTAGCGGGAACATGTAAGAATAATTTGTTGGTATACGTAATTTCGTTCGTATACCAATAAATTATTCTCACATTTTCCCGCCAATAAACATTAAAACACTGTTAATTTGTTCATAGGAACTTGAATCCCGTTCTTAACCGTTTTTTCGAATAAAATGATCGTATTTTAGAATAACATTTTTTTCCGTGCATACACACAAGCCCTGCTTATTTATGGAGGTACATCTAATTCACATATTATGTAATTATTCACTGTAAAAAAATATATATTTGTAATTTATGTATCCTTTTGTAACCAATAAAAAAAATAAAAAATATGAATGCATGCAAATAATTTTATAATAAATTACGAATCCATTAAAGATCATTTTAAAATTGGGATTTCATAATATTGTTAGTGAGAATGTGGAAAAAAGTTGATTATGAATCATTGTGATTCATTTTATTTTTGTAAGTCTATGTAATATTTAAAATCACGGTCCTTGGTTATTTTACCTTATTTTCATAAAAAAATACTAACGTCCTCTCTCCTAGATTCAGAAGCCTCTAGGCACCACGTGCTAACCATCCATATCATTTTGCGTGCCTATAAATTTAAATAATAAATACGGACCCACGTTAAGGCTTCCACGCCAGATCATACAGGCTGTATGGACCTGTGCAAAGCGCTGTGAGACTTCTTGGATATACTTCAAGAACGTGGCCGGCTGTTATTGAATTATTGATTGCGTATCTGATGGAAAAGTTAACCAGGAGTTATTAAACCTAACGTCAAAGGTGAGCAAAAAGTCAAGATCCCTAGGAAACGGAATAATCAAGTACCTACCTGGCCTGTTAATAATTATTGTTTGCTATTCTAAGAGTCGAATGAATTATGTAAAATTGGTTGTAATTTCTTTATTTTGGTGACTTAGCAGGGGTGCCCGGGTTTATGGGATGAGGTTTGTCTAGGTCTTGGCGGCGGATGATCTGGACACACTGAACCCCAGATTCCTACCCAACCCTTATACCCTTTTCCTTCCCAGAACTTCCTCTCCTTGATTTCCTTATAACACACACTATCCACACAGCATCCCCAAAGGTGTCATAGGCCCTGAGGGAAATTATTTTACTCAGGGCCTCCTGTGTGGAGCTAAAGTAAAAAAAAAAATCAAACGCTTGCTCAGCATAATTTAAATAAGCAATCAAAATTGTAGCCGAGACAGTGACGTTTATACAATAATAATTATTAATTAAATTTACCTATTAGGATATAAATTAAAATCTATATTATACAAAACTATATTTAAAAAAAAAGATATGTTAAACCAAATCTATACCGACATTGCTGGAAAAACATGTAGATAGAAAGGTACCTACATATATACTATTATGTATAGTGAGGTACTTCCTATCGTTCCCTTTCCACATTTTCCTGTGACCAGACCCGAATAGTCAAGTCCCTACCTTCGTATCCAAGTCTCCTTCATCTTTCCAATACCTTCAGCCTCACAACAAACCCCCAAATATTGGTAATGCCATATTCTCTCTGACCGATGGGAACAGTTGATGGGAGCAGTTGGGACAAAAATAGATAACTTTTACCCTTCTTTTATTAAAAATCAACTCATGAGCGCTTACAATTAGCATCATAGGTAACAAACGCAGCTACCAAATTTAATTTGAAAGATAATTTGTTGAAGTTAGGATTGCCTTTATATCGCAACTATAAAACGATCCATCCTATGTGCCAATTATAACATAAAAATACAGGTAAAATCCTTGACATCTTGAAATGCAATGTTCATTCCAAATAAAGACAAGTGTCCCAGCCAAGACATGTAATGTAGCTCCCGTGTAGAGACGAGAGAGGTATGCAAGTAAGCTTGCTGTCTGCTGCCTTTGCACGGTGGTTATATTTGCGGTGCTAGTTTTATTCAAACGAAGGCAATAAAACACCCCTTTCCGGCACAATCACGACATTCAAAGCCTCCGTTTTGTCGCAATCCCTTGGCACAGAATCCCGAAAGGTGAGGGCTGGTTCAGTCGAATTATTTATAAAAATGTGGCTTAGGAATGTGGTCTAAAAAAATCACATGGTTATTTTTAAAAATTGCGTTTTATTTAGGTGATTGCATACACGACAATAAATCATATATTTCTTAAACGATTTATGACTGCAAAGTTACTAAGCTGTATGTTTGTTTGGTAGCATCAGTATGGGAAGTATATATTAAGTAGATATATGGATATATTCTCATAATAAGTTAACTCGTGGTTTAACATTATTAAAACATTATCTTTGAGTTACAGCGCTTTGTTTGGATTTAAAAGCGCTTTGTTTTATTTAAAAGTAGGATTTTAAACGATAATATAAATATAAATATTGTGACAAAATTATTAAAATCTTATTGTTTCCTACGCAATATCTTTTCATTCTTAAAAACTAAGTTTCATAGACAATTTGGTGTAATGTTACATGTTATAAATCACAGGAGGCAACCAGACTAAGTCTTTGTAAACAAGTAGATAGATATTCAGGAAGTTACAGGACGTATTGAATTATTTGAACCAGTGATTCCAGGCATTATTTGGAGTAAAAAGTGTTAATAAAATTATGGTCTCCGGTGAAAATTTTTGTTTTTTTCGACTTCAAACACTATTAAAATTCAGTAAGTATTGGACAGCTAAATATCTTTGTTTGGGCGGTAACTCGGCTGAGTGACCAATGATAAAATGTGGAAGAAAGTTTTTTTGGCTTGGTTTTAGAAAAAAAAATGGAAAAAACGAAAAGAGTCACCGCAGACCAAAATTTTTTTAACGTTTTTTACTCCAAATAATGTGAGACATCGCTGGTTATAAATAAAGTACGTCAACATCCTGCATAATTACTTGGAACTTATTTTGATCTGACAAGACATAATCGCACTAACTTGTACAAGTAAAAAATAAACCATGCGACAAGGTAAATTATATATAATTTAACTTGTATGCCGGAGCAGCCGCCATTTTACCAGATACATAAAAATCTAAATAAAATAAATCTTTTCGCTTTTATCATCTTTTCGCTCCTACTCCTACAGGACCACAGGAGGCCGAACTCCACTCCTGCCACAAACAGAAGTGCAGGTATTGTACTGAAGGACCAAATAGCAATGGTATATTTATTTTAACGTTGTTCGTTTAACTTTTTGTGCATTTATGAAGGAATTTGCGTTATTTTGTTTTCCCTTTTCATTTTAATGCATTCATTACACTTTTCAAATTACGTAATATTAGGCCTTAATAATATTGTGGTTCTTGATTTATCCTGTTTTTATCCGAAGTGATATTTACATTTTAATTTTAATTAATAGGAAAACAATACGTTTATTGCGGTTTTATCATTACAACATTAGTTTATTTGTTCATTTATTGTGTGTGTACAGAAACCGTTGATTTTATAAAGGTTTCGAAAAATTATGTGAAAACGCGTTAAGAAAAACCTCTGCAAATAAAACGTGATTAAATTAATTTTTAAGAGATACTTATTTCAGTGATCAGATCTGAATAGGCAGGTCCCGAATAGGCACTCCCGAACCGTCCGTTGTTACCTCCACATTTTCTTGACCCTAAAAATAATCCTCAAAATTTAAAGATTTTTTAATATTCCATTAACTTAACTTAATTTTATTTCAGTAGATTATTCCCATTCTTTGACCTATACATCATAATTTTATTGACAAATGACAGTATGATTGCTTCACATTGAATATCATCATGTTGCTTTACAAATTAATATGCAAAAAATAATAGATCATGCTACGAGTTCAACAAGTCGGCTGTGGAACGATTTTTTAAACTCTGTTTTTCCTCCCTTATACAACACGGATCTCTTCAAGACTGTTTTTACTATTTCCTCTCTTCTAAAAGACTTTCCAAAAATCAACAGCAAAAATGACATAGGTCCTGATGGTAAATATTTTCCTCGAGGCCTTCTACGTGGGGTTAATGTAAAAAAATAAAATAAGAAATGCTTTAGTCCTAAAATCTCGTAGTTAAGAATATTGGAAGATAAAAAAGGTAGCCATCTACCCAAAAAAGAAAACAGCAATAAATAATACCATGACTACAAAGATTCCAACCCTTTCTGACTTCACTTAAGATCTCCGCGTTATTGTTGCCGGAGAGAGGTCAAAGCCGGAAATGACGAAGGATCGTACAACCTGTCGGACCGGAAGCTGTACGCAAACATCCGGTGGACCGATTTCGTGTCCAGACCGGAAATCGATGATTTCCCGCGGGTGCAATGGAGGCAGGCACCTCAACAGCTTGCCGCCAGATTTCGGGTTTATAAATCTCTCTTTCGAGAAATGGGATAACAGAGGAATGGGATCAACAAGATTTGAGATATTGAACGTTATGGTTATGGTATTTTTGATTTGAGACAGTTTAGAAAACGTTCGGAAGTGACTGAATTTAAAAACTTATTTGATTGTAAACTATTTTTATAGTTAGAAGTACATAATAAATGTTAATAGGTTAGACGCATTATCTCTCTACATCTATGTTTTGCTGATTTATTTGTTCAATAAGAAAATTGAGTAGGTACTGAAATATCGGGCAATGTTTGTAAGTAGAACAAGTTATAGCATACAGCTGTACTAAATATAATCTTTGGGTGCAAGTACAAAAACAGTTTTAAGTTAATTTACTTCGTAAGAAGTATTCAAATGGAAATCAGTAAAATTGCAGCAGATATTTTTTAGGAAGAGGAAAAAACCAACTCTATGAATGAAAAACTATAGTTAGACTCTTATTTATAATAAAAAATCGAACGTAAAAAAATTAAAAAAAGAAATCTCATTTGAATATTTAAGTTTTTTCACGTTGAAGGCAAAAGCTTTAAATGAAGTTCTTTATTTGATTCAAGGACAAATCAGCTGCTTAAAATAAATTTGTTAAATATATTTTTTTATGAATTTAATATTGGTTGAAAGTCTAGCAGATTTCTAGTAGTTCTTAAAGGAAAAATAATACTTTTAAAATAATATTGTAAAATAAAATACTTGTAAAATAATATTTTTATGAAAAGGTTTGAGAGGTGACAACCTATCAAATTCCTTTGTTAACGCAACCTTTTTTTTAATTCATCAAATTTGTCCTGCCATGATCAAATTTCCAATCACAACAGCAAAAAATTGGCTCTCAAATATAATGCAGGTTTTGTAAAGCGTCCAGCCACAGCAGCACAAATACCCATCAAGACCACAAAAGGCTAGCGGATTGAATCCCGGCGCCTGCTGGTGACGTCACAACAGACGCCGGCCACAAACGACGCCAGGCGCCGCGGAGGCCCAACTCTATTCACAGAACCGGCGGCAGCTGGCTTTTAAAGGTTGGAAATCGTGATGCACTTTATTATTTGAACAAGCTTATTTATGTACCTTCACGGATTCGTATGTTTGAAATATGCCGCATTTTATTGCATTTATGTTTTGCTTTTTATTACGCTGTTTAGGTGTTTAAAAAAACTCTGAAAACATTTCACAAGTATTCAAAATCCAGCGTTGATTTTTGAAGATTCAAGTGTTTAATTGAAAAAAAAAGAAACGGCAAAATATGCTTAAATTAAAACAAACAGACAAGTATTGGATATAATGCTGAATAAAAGTCGTTATGAGCACTTCTTTAAAATAAACAGCCAGCAGTAAAACATCTAACAGGCCCCCTAGCACACTCGATCGATAAGGATTGATAGGATAACTTTCGGCAACTTATCATAGTTCCGTAGGACAACTGTAGAATGCTAATATACAAAAAAATTGCTGTCGAATATGTTTAGGTCACTTAGTTATTCTGAACTGTCACTTATTTGTTGGCCATTTGCAGTCATGCTAGGGAACTATGAGCAGTTACCGAAAGTTATCATATCAATCCTTATCAAGTTATCGTGGAAACATAGTAATTTACAATATAAAATAAGTTGATTAAACTTATTACAAAAATAAAGCCCTGATTTCAATGAATAAACTTAGTTTATTTCTCTAAAAAACCCGGGAAAAAGGCACAAACTTCACTTTAAAATATACTTTACACTGTTCACTTTAAGACGAAATTTGTTATTATACCACTCTCCGTCCAATTGAAGATAAGAGTTTAAAATGAAATTTCTTAGAAATTGCGTAAGGTTTTGTTAGCTGAATAAGGGAGAAAAGGATAAGCTGGTGAACTTACTTGAACAACTTTAGTATCCTTTTCCAGGTTGGTTTCCAGCGGCACCAGCAGATCTACGTAGAAAGCCTTGAGCTGAAAGCAAAATATAAAAATGTCAGTATATTTTGTAAGATAAAAATAATTAAAAAAAATTATCGAATCATCAGTAATTCGTGAAATTACAATATTCGTTTGGGTATTCTGTTTTAGACGCCCTATCAATCTGATCAGTAGTAGAGTGTGATATTATAACAATAATTACATCAAATTAAAACAAATAACTTTGTTTAAACCACTAATATAATCACAATTACCTACATGTTTCAAAACCGATGGTTTCTTCGTCAGGGTAGTAATGACATTAATAACAAAATAAACAAACAAGTATAGACTAAAAAGAACTATGGACAAAAATATTTTAGAGAGAGGTGATTAATTAATTAAAAATATCGTAAAAAACAATTATTTAAAATTAAATATAAAAATTATTTAAAAAATATGAAAAATTACATTATATAAATTATCAAAACATAATAAAGATGTTTAAACAACAAAAATAAATTATTTTAAATATAATTATTAATAAGAAAATAAATTTAAGAGATGGCTATTTTAAAAAAATATTTGGTTATTAATAATATTTAATTTACTATTAACACTTTTTCTAATTATTTGTTTTAATTTAATTCAAAATGACGCCACAAAGTGATTTTGCGAAGTTTGAAGAAATAATTACATCAGTTCATTTGACTACGTAACATGCGCTGGGATGAAGAGCTATTAATGAAGGAAACTTAATTTATTTTTAATTGATAAACTAATGTTTAAGACAAGATTTTTATGCATAGCACAAAGGGTAACAATTATTATAAGCAATAATTATCCGCCTGAAACACTCATCCACATTGAAAAAAAAATCGTCGGCGGCATGTATCTTTACTCAGAAGATTTTTCAATGTGGATGAGTGTTTCAGGCTGCTAATTATTGCTTGTAATAATTGAAACTTAACTTACTTACACAGGGTGTCCGGGGGCAAAGTGGAGTAACCGATGGAGGTGATTCTACATGATAATATAAGTAAAAATATTAATGACTTTTTTCGAAATTCTTGTTCCTATACAAAAAGACTTACCTGTTAAAAATCCTTAGTTTAAGGTACAAACTTACCGATAAATTTGGATTGTTGTGAGTCACTCGTATCGTAACAGCGTAAAATAGTACCTAGTGCTGGTCGCATACGACGGAATGATTTTATAATTTTACCTAAAAAGTACCCCTTAAAGCTGGAATTTGAAAAAAGTCATGTATCTTTTTTACTTATATTATCATGTAAAATAACCTCCCGAAGTTACTGCACTTTACCCCCGGACAACCTGTATAAAAGGGAGATAATAACGGGGCAGAAAATGAAATATTGTTATTCAAATAGCGAAAGCTGGCAACACAATGGCAGCAAAATGCACGTACTGGTCAATGTAAAAACTCTATGGATTACAGTTGAATGTTTGGTTTATTGTGAAAAGCATTTGTGTGAAAAAGTGTGAAAAGCATTTATGAAACTTAGGAAATAGTAAATTTTTTGCATGTTAGAAGTATAAGAAATTGCTGATAAATCTAAGAATAAATATAATTTCGTCTCAGAAGCATTAGAGTTATCCAGATTTTCCGTGTAATTCAAAAGAACCGAATGCGAGAAAATCACAATTTTGAGTTAAAAATGGGATACCAGTAGTTTATTAGTGTAATGTATCACAATCAGTCTGAGATCAGTTCTAACGTTGTTTTAGTTGTCTGCTATATTCGGGTCACATGGTGTAGGTTACGACTTGTGCCGAAGAAAACTGAAGACGGATAAGCAGAGTCTAAGGATAAGAGAGCTAACTAGCTTTCTAGTTACTAGGACGTGTGTCCAATCAAACTTTAAACAAATTAATACGAAATATCAATAAAAAGTCACTGTGATCTCAAAAAACTTTTAAGTCTTTTATTCAATACAGAATAGTACCGAGATACTAATAAAACAAAAATATCTTGACTTCAGAGAAACTTTACAATTAGCCTATCAAAAGCATTATAGACCATTTAGAATTGTATTACCTACTTATTAAAATATCATACGCATTGTACAACAGAGTTTACTAATGTGTTAAGCATATTCTAATCATCTTTTAAATGTCTAAGAAAAAATCAAAACAAAAGGGTATTGTGTCAGAAAAAATACAATAACAGCCAATTAACGTCAAGGAAAAAATAAAGACATAGCAAATTTTCGTTTCAGAAGAATTTTTATTTGAGTCTCTGAAATAGTTATTTTGAGAGACAGATTATTAATTTTTATTTCCTAATATTGTTTCATGTATTTTTGCCATGATAACAAATGTATTTTTAAATTATATTTTATCAACCTTTTAAAATTAATAAAGCGGAACTGAATTACAAGCGTGACGCCAGTAGTTAAATTAGAGAGACTATTAATATTTTAATGTGAAAAATACAAGTAAAACAACAAACAGGCGACAAAACGCGTCAACTTTGCAACCTTTTGTGATCCGAGTGAATGGAAACCAATTATGAAACATGGAATATTCAAAAGTTCATTCCTACACAAACTGAGATTTTCAATAATAAAATTAAAATATTCATTCGAGTTTGACGAATCACAATGCAGGCGGAACAATCGAAAAACTGGTTTTGTTGAAAGTTTGACACAAAATAAAAATTAAAACATAAACAATACGGGAGGTTTCAGCAAAATGCTCTTTGTAAGGAAATTTGAATGTATCGAAACTAAAGGATAACGAGCTTCGGGATTTTTTTATTCTGTGTATTTTTTTGGTTAACTTATTAAAAATGTTTATCAGTACATAACATCCCCGTTCCTAAAACATAGTCGTCTATTCATTATTTTTAACTATAACATTATTAACTATACTCCATTTGATTTAACCCTAATGTCGCCATGACTTCTACTTTCATCCAAATTTACGTCACTTTGTGGTCTCCTTTCTCGTTTATTTCTTCGTTATTGTGGTGTTTCCAACACCGCTTCACTCTATGATAAATGGGCGGGATTTACCGCCGAGCAACGTCCCGAACGTTGACGGAGTTGCGACCCGAAGTGGGTCATTTCAAGGCAGCTCTTTAATAATCTTACCGCCAGCTAGACGTTTACTTTGTAACCATTTGTATTCACTAAACGACGTTCTAGTATAACGAACCTCTAGTGTGTTATCTACACAAACAATCAGTGTGTAGTACTGAAGATAAGATTGAAGTCAGTATCCCAATCCAGTTCCTGAACGCTACAGCTATGTACAGACCATCTAAAGTTCTGAAGCGTCCCTCTTTTCACCCTATCAGCCCCGCATTACTGTTTCCACATATTATTGCAGGGTTCATTTTATGTTTGGTAACACCTTAGATAATTGTTTGAAAATTTGTGGTTAATAATTATCTTTTTGCAAAGTTTTGATTTTTTTTCTAATTATGGTTTAATTATGTTTAGATATTTTTTTATTAGAAAGGAAAATAAACCCTTACACAGAGACTATTATTTTATTATTAAAAATATCTGTGTACAGATCAAAATGTAATTATAAACGCAAAGATGGAATATAAAAAAATAATTTATCGACCAAGCAAGACCGCCGAAACAAAAGCTGTCCACAAGATAAATATATAGATAAATCCACTAGAAATAGACGCCCTAAAGAAGATTCCCAACAATTAGAAGTCTAAAACTTTACTTTGGAAAATCTTTGCAGATACCGGAAAAATATCACAAATTTCGTGCTAATTTAAATAATTAATTCCCTGGGTCAAAGGGTCACCTAGGTACAGTACGCTTACGTCGGCTTTGCTTTATTTTAGGATGTCCTCATTCGTTTTATGTAGTGTTGAAATGGTTTTGCATTAAATTCATTATACTTTTCTCCTCATCTAATAGTTTAATGTGTCACATCCAAATTTCAGAATCGGACTAAAACTTCACTGTGAAACTAGTCTTAAGTTAGCATCATCTGATATTGTTGATAAATTTTGTGTACTAAAACATATTTCGAGACTATTTCTATCGAAACTCCCTTTGACCAGCAATTTCTCGTTATAGGAGGAAATATCCAGAGTTAAAAGGTTTTTAGTTTTATTTCTATATTCATCCATGATGTCGCAATATTGCATTATTTGAATATTCGCAAAATGAGTTGCGAAATGATTCCTGTACTGCAAGAGTTATTTTTATATAGCAGCTGTATGGTCTTTTTGTATTTAAAAATATTCTTTCGCGATAAATTTAAATATAATATTATACCCTTTTCATTGAGCTTTTTTCATAATTTGGGCCGTAAAATTACTCCGATGAGTTTAAGGGTTGTAAATTGTTAAAATAACAAAACCTAATGCTGTAGAAACGATCGATTCCTTAATAAGTTCGGTCAATGGATTTCAAATAGCCACTTACGTAAAAAAGGGTATAGTCTGTAAAATATCTATAAAAATTGCTTCGTACAAACTTAAGTATCAATTTAATACAGTGGGTAAAGGTTTTAATATTATACGCCTGGTTAAAAATACACACTTACAAACTGAGTTAAAAAAGGACCTTTAAAGGGCAATTCACCGCAGTTATTCAAAATAAAAAATAATTTAACTCCCATTTCTACGGTTTTTTAAGTAAGATAAGTATTTATCTAATAGATGGTATCATGTAAAGATCCGTAAACTGGGGTTACATTGAATCACTTTTTGTAATTTTTTTTACAATTTTTAAGGGAACGAGTAGTATTTTTCAAATTTAATGGACAGATGATATTTAGAAGGTATAAATATCATCATTTTGTATTTTAAGTGTAATTAGTAATTCTGTACATTAGTTTATTTTTTTCAAAATGTAGTAAGGTAATTTTGATTAGTAACTTTGCATAATTTACGTATTTAAATAATATCTCATTGGATATCGCAAATTGGTGCAATGTTATGCCATCAAAGTATTGTAGGCACATCTACGCTTCATTGTTATTCATTGTTTATGCAAAGTTTCCCCGTAAGATGTAAAGGAGCCCTGGTTTACGGTTCTTTAAAAGATTCAATACGAAACAGTATTACACTGTAAAACCAAATACTAATAACCGCAGCAGGTGAGCGAACTATAAGTTTAAATGCAAATTTTCCTCGTAGAGGAAGGAGTACTGTGAGAGAGGAAGATGAAGCTAATACATAGGCTTTTAAACTACATACCTGTCTCGCTCTGTGCTGACAAAGTCTTATATATTTTTCTTAACTTTCTAGTCCCACAATACTAAATTGCATGTTTATAGTTGATATAGAGCTTTTGCTCAAAGTTGATAGGTATAATATTGTATTGCAATTTATTATTCAACGTTTTAACCGCTATGACTCCCGGACATGTTGGTAATGATATTGCAGATGCCTTGGCAAAACAAGGAGCATCCAACCCTATTGTTCCCCTCGTAAACCGCATTCCTCTATCTGAAATTTTTTCCATCATCAAAGATAGATCCCGCAATGTTTGGACAGAGTATTGGCACATTGCTATTCAATCCAAAGGAGCCTGCTATGCCTCAATACAAAGGACTATCCCATCAAAACCGTGGTTTCAACAATTCCCCCATTTTTCCAAAAAAGAAATTTCCTCACTTATTCGAATGAGAATCGGACATTGTTCCGTTCATTTTCACATTTTTTAACATTTACGTCCTTGACTCCCTAGATCATTTTGTGGTCTAGAAGTGGGAAACTTAGATCACGTATTTTTTTGTTATCCCTCTCTACACATATCCTCTCTTCTATCAAGCCTTTCCTAAAATTGCCGCCCCTCCATTCAATATCTATCTCATCTCTTCTAAAACTGAACTCGACTCCCATCTTCTTTATAATTTTGAAATTTGCCCATTTAAACCAAATTAATATATAATTTCACCATTCATTTCTCCACAATTTTAAAAGATGGCCCTTGGAGCGTGAAAGCCAGAAATAATAATAAAAAATAAAAAAAATGACTTGCCTCTAAGTTATGGTTGATAAGTGCATTTTAAACTAAGCAATCGTTTGTTTTTTTTTGTGAAAACGAAACATCTATGCTTGGTATACTGACTCAACAGTGAAATTTTCTTAAAAATAATATTGCATAAAACAAGATTTAACTTACAATGTTCATCTGCTGCTCCTGAATTTCTCGGTAGACCTCCACAACTTTCATCAGAGCGGTTCCTGTAACAAATAAAAAAAAATTATTGGGATGCTACAACCAACATTTACGTTTTTTTTTGTTATTTAATAAATTTTTATACATTTTTTTGTCATAATATTTTCAACTACCCACAATAGGCCCGTGTTGTGGTAGTCATACTTAAAATGAATTCATGTAAGAACTAAAAAATACTATTTTGTAGAAACATAATAAAAACATGAAAAAGAAGAAACGAAAAAACTTATTTAAGGATAAATAAAACTAAATACAACTAAGAAAAATTAAAAATTAAACGAAAAATAAAAGGAAAAATAGTTTTTTAAGATTTTTTTTTTTTTAATATTTAATTATTTAATTATTTAACATTTTTTTACATTGAGTCCCGTTAAACTGATTGATATCGGTTTATTAACTGGTTCTTGTAACAGTTACTTTTTTTTAATTATAAAAATAAATATGGATAGAATATTAGAAATAAATATAAAAAAATAAGAAAGGAAAAGAAATACAATATATGTAAAATCATTTTGATTATTTTATATACGATAATGGTTTTGACGCAAGTTAATCACGGTAGGTATTGATCTAGAGGAGTACATGTTTATGGCCACATTTGAAATTCGTGCTATGAAAGAAATTTACACAGTCTTCAGAAAAATAATTGAGATTTGAATCATTAATATCAATTAATAGCTTTCGGATTACTTTGATAAATGAACAAACAAATATAATTCGTTCGCCCCTATTAGATATGTTCAACCCTTGTGCAAATATGGGTGCAATAATAAATACTTAATTATGTGCTATTAAAATAACCCCCCGAGTTGTTATTTGGGAGAAACTAACTTAACCACCTTCAGTCAAATTTAAAGAATACAGTAATTGGGGAAACTTTACATAACCTAACCATTAATAATTTCTAACATTTTACTCAGAAATCTACATGTTTTAAAAAATACCTATTTAAAAATCGTATAAATGTATAGTCGGTAAGTGGGCTACCCACAGTTTGATAATGCCCTCAGAAGGCGGAACAGCTGTCACGCGTTATAATAATTACATAGCAGAACTTGTTCAAAAATAAACTGTTTTTATAAATTGAATAATAACATTATTAAATATATAAAATCTTAAAATTAAAATGGAGTTCTACAAATTAAACTTGAAAACAAAAATCTTTGGAAATGCTGTGAGGAGGGGCTTTTTAGAAAAGGCAGCAGAAGAAGTTCTGAAAAAGTAAATCGTATGAGGGTGGGTCAATGTGTCCAGGAGTGACGGACTTATCCCTGCCACTGCGATAGTTCCGAGAAAGGTCGAAAGGTCTCCCTCAACCAGCCTCTCCCGATCCGACCTGCCACGCAGTTGATGGGAAGACGTATACATCGCCAAGATCCGGATAAACTTTATTCTCAAACCCGGGCACTCCTGCTTAGTCAACAACCGTAGCGAACCACTTGGGGTGTCGACCTCCAAAGATAAACAGCAGCGGTAAGATATTTAATTATAGAAGAAAATTTTTTTTTGTCATTTGCATGTTTTATATACTCGAATGATTTTTCTGCTTCTTCCATGAGTTTATTACATAAGTAATTTTTTAAAGAAAAACTTTATTTTTCTAACTTTTGAAGTTTATTCCCATCAATGATATATTTCATTGAAGAAGATAACACCTCTCGTCTTACCCGCCCTGGCAATACCAGAGGCTCTGGGTTCAAGTCCCAGTTGCGACCGTTATCTTTTATTTTTCTGTGTCTTGTTCATTTTCATATTTTTATTCAGATTATTATTTGTCTTATCTTCTTCTTCAATTATATTATTTAAGTAATTAAACGAAATAAAACAAAAAATGTTCCATTTCGAGTATTTTGTATAATGAACAAATCGTTTCTTAGAATAGCTGTTGTATTTCCGTACCGATAAGTAAATATTTATGATGAAATTGGAAGAACTCGTTTTCTGTTTCCCAAGTCTTCTTCGTAAGTTGTACGAAATTAATCAATTTTTTCTTGCATTCGCCTATCTTTGAAGTTCTTACTAATCTAAAAAGACAATCACAAAGATATTTGCGCATACTTGATTATCAGATATTGCAAAAATAATTTAATAATGATATAAAAATAATAATTATTATTTTATAATATGCTTGGAGAGTGTGTGCAGAAATATGTTAAAAACGACCAGTTTTTTATGCTTACCAAAAAAATAAGTAATACATAATTAAGATAAGAAAAAATAAATGAAAAATGTGCAAAAAAATATTATCGACGATTGAAAGACTCTTGGTCATGGAAAGGTTAACGTTATGTTTGTTACGTGGAAACATATTGATGAAATTTGGCATTTTACTCATAGAGATGATAGAAAAAAAAAAGATTATTGTGTTATTTTTGGGGTATTACGCCTTGTTGCGTTACCTCCTTATTTATCCAACGTTTATGACAGCATTACAGTGTCCATCATCAGAGCAGATGTGTAATCAAAGATTGTGTTTACGTATGTAGATGCGATACCGTATTGCTTTTCGAAAATGGTCTTCTGATAAATAATTTTGGTGTTTGGTGCCTTGATGATGGACACTGTAATGCTGTCTGAAACTTTGGCTCAAGAAAGAGCATAATATCATTATGGAAAGTTATTTATATATATGTACGAATAATAATCCGAGTGATAATAAAAAAAAAATATTGTTTCTGCTCTAAAATAAATTTAAAAAAAACCCATTTGTAAGTAATAGGCTAATATTTCTTTAAGAATAAATATCTCATTAATATTACACAAGAATTTTTTTTGGAGATTAAAGTAATGAAATAAACAATTTTTTGACTTGTTCTTCAAACCTATTACTTATCTAAATAAAACCGAACAAAACTTAGGACACAGAATATATTTAAATCCAAGATCAATATAAATTAACACAATACGCTAGACGACTTATTGCGTAAAAAAATAATAATAAATAAATCGTTACTAAAGCTTTTAAATCTAAAATGAAAAGGGAAAGCTCCTAAAAACACTTTAAATTGGAACATTCCAAAAAATCTAAAACCTTTGACGTTCCAATGCTAAGCCTCGCTTTAACATAACAATTAAACAGAAAAAGGCGGAAGCGTTAAGTCAGCTTTCCGGGTGCCATTTTTTACAGTACGGTCCCTACCTACTTCGGGTGGACAGAGCTTATTTTGAAGCGCGGATATTTTTCACTGTTAAGTTGAGCTTTTACGCCTAAAATATTACGGGATTTTTGCTGAAAACTCTCTCGTTAAAACGGGGGCTAAAGTGCCTGCCTTTCGAGGGGTCCCAAGGCCAATTTAAACTCTAATAGTTACAAATTGCTTATTTTAACTTATGTTAAGCATGGTACTTAATTGACGAGTTTAGTCAAACTGTTGGTAATTTAATGAACCACAAAAATACTTATATTTAATAAGAAGGTACTTTAATATAAATCGTTGATTAAAATTCTAGTATTACAACTGAATTTGCATTTAACTGTGCTTATTTGTAGGTATGGTTTTCCAACCGCATAGTGAAAGAATGCTTTGTGTTATGTGTACTATGGATTAGATAATGAATTTACTTTACTGATTTTGTTATTTAACAATTTATCATTTAAAAAATTTAAAGTATATTTGCGGCAAGTTCCAGAGTGAAAGATAATCTCAGTATCGCCCTAGTGTAAGACCATCATTTAGAATTGAAACGTTGCTTGGAATGGCTTTTGTGTGTTTGGTGGGCAGATCTGTATCTCCAGGTAGACTCTCACCTCCCTATTCCCCATCTCCCTCACAATATACCCTTATTGGGGATGCCATAGTCTCACTGGCTCCAGGCAGTAGCAGTTGGGACCAATGTTTTTTTGTAATTTTTTTATATGAATACCGCACAAGTGTCCCAACTGCTCCCATCTGGAGCGAGTGAGGCTATGGCCTCCCCATTTGGGGTATGTTGTGAAGCCGAAGGTAGAGAGGAGGGAAGGATATGGAGAAGAGAGAGGTGGGGAAGTATTTGGCTCTTCAGATCTGGTCACTTAATACGGCTAAAGCCATTTCCAACAACAATGGTGGTCTTACACCAGGGCGATACTGAGACTATCTTCCACTCTGGAACGTGCCTTACCATATATTGTTATTAAATAATTAACTGTGAAATAACACAAATTAATCTTTTACAATTTTATTTGCACACGCCAGGTTCGAACCCGCGACCTTCGGAATTGGGAGTTCAAAGCCTTACTCCTGGACTACGCCAAATCAAAAATTAAGTTAGTCGTTAACTTTGTTAGTATTTATTGTTTTACAGTTGCCTTAAAGTAGAATTAAAAAAAAAAACAAAAGATATTTAAAATAATTCAAATACATTTCAGTTTAAAATCGGGCATTTATTTGGGCAGAAATTTTACGCTTCAATATTTTGAATAAAATCAACTATAAATTTAAAACGTCGCTCCGTTTTATTAACCTGTTAATTACTGATGAGTTAATAAATTCCACAGGCATTTGAATCAATGAAATTATTTCTGTTTTTCTTTGGCGATATCATTTGCCAAACAGAATTACGAAAGGGGAAAAGTGCTAATGAAATTAGGTCTCGGATAACTTAGTTACATTTACAGGTAAAACAAAGTTTTTCACACTTCTGGAAGACGTGACTAGATAGCTAAGTTTCGGAAAATTAAAAGGCTTGGATTATTGGGCATAAATGTTTTCTGAAGTAGGTGCAAAAGAAAAAAAACGGACGTAGAAATAAAGATCTTTTATTTTTCGAAACGATAATCTATTTTTTATACATGTCATATGAAAATGAACAAGACACATACAAATAATAAAACATAATGGTCGCAAATGGGACTCGAACCCAGATTTCACGTCTTACCGGGACGGTAAACTACCAATCAACTCTACCAATTCAACCACTGCGTCCGAAAGTTAAGTTATTTAATTTTTTTAGAATGTAGGTACTACGTTAGTGGCACATTTGTTTCTTTTCAAAGTTGTGCGAAAGATACATCTATTTTTATATTCTTACTTACTATGATATTTTGTAATTATTAATGTGGTTCATGCAATCCTATTTTGAATTTACTAATATTGGTGGTTGGCACAATAAATATTATTTTAAAGTATATTTACGCTACGCCTTAGAGTAAAAAAGTTCCTATATCAAAAGTTTACACAAAAAAATAATTGTGCCAGCCTAATAAATTTCTTGCACCATCAAACCACATAGGTCCAAAAGATGTGGTTTGATTGTTGATGTTCGATGATTTGATTTGTTCAATCACTCGAGCGCTTTTTGCCACAATATGGCACTATTTCCACAACCACGGATTGCTTTGTTGCCAAAATATGGCAAATTTTAATTTATTTTTATTTTTATTTAAGTCACTAATAATTCAAAACATAACAAAATAAATATTATCTAGATTCTTTAAAATGTTTTAAAGTTAGACATTTAATCATATTTCTTTTATAACTCCTACGAATATGTAATGATAGGCAAAAGATAGGTGAATTCATTGGCTATATAGAACTATAATCAGTTTGTATGTTTTCTTATTCAAATTCAGAGGTATGATTTTTTTAATGTGGGCGAAAAAATTTCCTTTAGCAATCCGAGAAAAATGTTTTAAATTGCTCTGCCACTCCAGTGGCTATCTCATAGGAAGATCAAAATTAATTTCTCTCATCTTAAAAAATAATATTGTTTTAAGTATATTTACGCTACCTCTTATAAAAAAAGTACTTCAATACATATAAATTTAACCAACGGAGAATTATGACAGCCAAATACGTTATTTGTACAATTAAGCCACGGAATCTAGACACCTTTTCCGAATGTCATTTTGGTATTATTTGTGTGATAATATCTAAGTAGATGGTGCGTTAGACACATGAATGGATTGTGGAAACAGGCCGAATACCACTCAGCCCTACCATTAATCGACACTAACAAGTAGTGTTGCTGTTAACAATAACGCGGGAGAAATGAATGCCAGCCATCTTGGATTCGGACGTTTTGGCGGTAAACCGAGAAACGGATTTACGCCAAGTGGAGATTTAAACCCAGATAGATTATTTTATTAACTACTAGCTTCTGCCCGCGACTTCGTCTGCGTAGGATTATTACTACGAGTAATCTATTTTTTGTACCAAAATTCTTAACCTGTTTATTTAAAATATCTATAATTCTTCATTCCATTCAAAGTATTAGGCGAGTACTTCAAATAAATTCACTAATTTAAATATTTTCTAAAATAGAATTTTGATTTAACAATCATTGTTTTGCAAAATGTCATTCTAAAAGAGTGACATTTTCTATTAAACAATAATAATAATTATTTTCAATATATTGAAAATAAATAGCTAGCTTTATAAATTATAGCCTATATGTTATTCTGATGTATGAACAATATTATTGTAAAGTTTCATTAAAATCCATTCAGTAAATTTTGCGTAAAATAGTAACAAACATACATACATCCATACAAATTTTCGCGTTTATAATATTTGTAAGATATTGATGATTGACTGATAGTAAAAGAGAAAATAATATTCGTTTATTGTTATATTTTATCCGTGGTGTTAAGAGACGTGCTTGACTTACTTAAATCAATGATGATTCTTGACATTATTTGGAATTTTTTATTTTTTTAAATATAGACTAAATAATATAATATCAAACTAAAAAAAATAAAAAATAATACAACAAAAATAGATAAAAGTCCCAATAAACTCCTTTTAAGTAGTATGTCAATGGGTGCTTTTAACTTTGAGTAAAATATGTAAATAATATTTTGGTCTGCAGTGACAATTTGGATGATTTTTTTTTCAAATAAAAACATTACAAATCATTAGGTAGGTATTAGACAGTAAGGGTCAGGGTTAGAGGTTGGCAGTTACTCGGCTTAATGACCGGTGATGATTTGAGGGTAGAAAAAAAAATTTGATTTTGAATAAAATATTTTGAAAAAAAGACATCAAAAGAGTCACCGGAGACCAAAATTTCATTAACTTTTTTTTTTACTCTACAAAATATCTGGAATCATTGGATAAAGTAAATCAAGTACGTTTTTTAACAACTTTTATGGATAGCCTCTGTGGCCGATGGGTAAGGTTCTCGACTAGCATTCTAAGGGTCGGGGGTTCATTCCTGACGTGCGCACGATTTGAATGCAACTTCATAAAAATCCATGCATCGCAAACATTTGTAAAATAGTACTTTTAAGGAACCATATTTTTTTTTTTAAATAGGCCTTAAGAAACATTTTTAAGATTATATTCTTTACAAAGTTGTTTATAGACGGTTAGATTTCATTTACAATTATTATTTTAAATTATTAACATATTGGTAAAAACTATTACTATGATGTTATATATATAAAACATCAGTTAAGATCATCATAATGAATACGACATAATCATTTTCACACATCTCTACAAAACATCATTAAGTAACCACAAACTATGCTGAGTCATATATCTTCACAACTCCACTGTGCTCAGTCTAATTTACAAACGGAAGCAAGTAACAAATGAAGCCATCTGGCCATCCGGAAGGGATGATTTTCCGGTAACTAGAACCTTAAACAACCTAGCTGCCTTTAGCCAAACAACAGTCTCCAAGTTCTTGGTAGTAAACTTCTAGTTTTAACGTATTATACTGTGCTGCACTCACAACGCCCCAAGCGATTATTCAGCTCTCTGATAATGGCCTCCCGTAAAATACCCCAAGAGTTATAATAGGGAGAGTATGAAATGTAGTAATTGTGTTTCTGCGCGAGGAATTTATAGTCCGCTTCCAAAAAAGGGTTAACGGATCAACAATCGAATTCGAATTCGAGAGGAGTCGAAAATTAAACTTGATTGAATTGCTCCTAACTCTAAACCGTATACAATTCACCTCGAACGTTACTTTTTAATACCGTTATAAATATTATGTTTAGCGATTTTGGGTTTAAAATTAGGTCCTCTCCTACAATATGAATTTCATATATTTTACAATATGTATTGATTAGAATATGCTGAGGACGTAACTTTTTTAATAAAAAAAAATAATAATATTACTTATCAACCAAAGAAAAAATGCCATTCAAATTGTAAATTCACCTTAAAAATAATCAGTATAAACATTGTTTATTTCAATCATTTTATATATCGTGGCACAAATAGACGTACATAATTTCCGCAATGTCTATTAACGTGAAACTTCTTATCATGTTTACCTGTTTATTTTTTAAAATTATATATATGTATATATTTTTTTATATATTAACTCCACACAAGAGGCCCTGAGGAAAATAATTTCCCTGGGGGCCTATGTCATCTTTGAAGATGCTGCGTGGGGGGTATATGTTTTTGTTGTAACTTTTTTTTTTCACTTTACGTATAATGTTTTCTCTGTTGTTTTAATTTTGAAGTAGGTATTTAGATTATATTTTGATACGTTTCCCACAGCGCCAGCGGGTTGCTGGCGATAGTTTCAATTAATATGGCGGATAAAAATGCAGCCCTTTGAATGAACGATCATCAAAATCACCAATTAGACTAATGAAAGGTTATTAGGAAAACCGCCTATTTGGTTGGCAAGTGGGACAAGCTGATAAATTGAGGTATTGTATGACTTTCTAACAGTTTGACGATTTCCGCTCGAAAATAGATACCTACCTACTTGCTAGTATAAAATGATATCTAACATATGTTGTAGGTAAATAGAGCTAGGTTACAATGAACTTATAACTCTTACGGATGTATCAATTAATTATTAGCACTACTACAATTTTTTATGCTTTTGAGAAGAGATATATCTACTAATATAGGAGATAATTAATATTTTACCTGTTCGAGAGATATTATGGCTTAAAATCGTATGCCAAAACCTATTGCCGGATTCCAAATATACAGAAAAAGTAAATCATGCGCACAACACAAGATTTAATCAAAATGAATGGAGAAAAAAGTACATTTTTTCTCAAAATGTTTTCCGAAGTTTTTTTTATTTTATGTAAAACATTGTGAAGATATTGAAATAATCTATTTGTGATGAATATTGTTTTTTAGTTGGGAGATATTCAACACAGTACAGGTATGCCAGTTTAATTCAGAACTGATACAATAAATTATTACGAGTAGTTAGTAGTGGTAGTAGTAGAATATTCCCACAATGAAAAATGTGAGTTTTATCATAAACCGTCGCTCAGTGGCAGGAAGCGCCGCACACCATATGTAGATGGAAAATTTTCCTCAAGCCACCATAGTTCAAGTCCTTATTCAAGTCACAACTTTATTTTATTTATTTTTATATAGAATTTCATGTTATAATAATAATTGAGAAAACACCTCAAGGTTGTATTATATTCTATTAAGGATGTAAACTTTTATATGCCAGGCAGAGTATTGCACACACCGCTCTACTTAGCTGAAATAAACACAATATTATTATTACCTATAGAGCTTTTTTTAATATTTATATATATACTCAATATCATCATCACAATTGGCTTTACAGCCCGTGGTGGGTCTTGGCCTCCTCAAGAGTCTCCATCCACTCATCTCTGTTTCGTACTAGTTCTCTCCAGTTTGGAAGCTCCAAGGTACGTTGGTCTTTGAGGACATTGTCGTTCCATCTTAATTTTGGTCTTCCCAGACTCCTTCGCCCTACAGGTCTAGATTTTAGCAGGGACTTTGGTGCTTGATGCTCTGTCATTCTTTCCACATGACCCAGCCACCGAAGTCTTCCCAACTTTATAAATTGTGTCTCTTTTGGTTCCTTAAACAGAGTGTAGAGCTCATCGTTGTAACGTCTACGCCAAAATCTATTTTCTACAATCGGTCCAAAGATACGCCTCAAAATTAGTGATACTAATTTATTTAAATATCCGGAGAACACGATTTTTTTCAGACACTTCTTGAATCGAACGGTTTATAAAAATTGGGCAAAAAATTAAGTTCCAATTTAAATCTAGAATAATTCGCAACCGAAATCATTGTAAAGTTTTTACCCACCAAGGTGCAACGCGTAATCTCATTATTATATTATTAATGTTAATTAATTCTGTAAATCTACAATGGGGCGAATCTCGAGTTGGAATCCATGACGGCTGACAGGGACCATATTATTCAATATGGTAAATTATTTAAAATAATCTTGAAACGCCGCCCATGTTATTTTTGCAAAAGTTATTTTAGCGGTCGCGGCCGATTCGAGGGATTTCAACTCGAAAAGTAGAAAGAATATCATAAATCATTCATTGAGATTTTCAAAAAATTTATTCAACAACTTTGGTGAAATAGTTGATAGTTCAAAAAGTACCCATATTATACAGACTGTAAATATTTGAAGAAACATATGTTATTTTTTCAGCTGAAGTAGGGCTTGAAAATAAAATTTCTTTAAGAGTAATTTATATGGCAATTAAAAAAACAACTTTGAATTATTTTCCCATTTAATAGTCTGGTAGGTTAACATGTTGTTGTATTGTTTTGTTTTGATTATACTTATAGTTGCATAGCGTGAATTTACTAGATTTTTATGGAAAAGTGTGTGAAAGGGTTTAGTTTTTAAGGGGAAAACTAAACCCGGACCTAAAAGTCTGGTGCGTTAAAAAGGGTAAAGCAAAATGTCAACATTTAATCGTTGTCTTAATAATACATAGAACATTTGGGTAATTATTATAGCGACATTTTTGGAAAATGCCTGACTTCACAAGGGCCCCGTATAAGGTAGAAAATAGCTTGATCGAGAGTAAAATTAAAAAAAAAAATCATTTAGACACTTATTGAATGCAACAGACCACTCCAAAAAAATTACGTATATATATATACAAAGATTTATAGTAGGTTCTGAGGGTTTTTAACTTAGTTTTATAAGTTGATTTAGTAATATGATTCTGAAGATACGAGTTTTACTGCTACGATTTTAAAACAATTTTTTTTTAATATATATTCAATAATATTATTATTTAATTTATAAAAATGGTCTTTTATAAACAAGTTCTGTTATGTAATTATTATTACTCGTGATAAATGTTTTTCCTTCTGTTATTGAATATATAAAAAAATTAACTTCTACAAATTAAACTTGATAACAATAATGAGAGATACCACTTCTATCGGCCCGCGACCGAGCCCACAAAATACTACTTGCAACAATAGTATTGGACACAACTGTAATTCGTGACTCGCGTTTTTACTTTTTTGTACCGTGAATCCGCGTGATTCTTTTTATAATTTGAGAATTATAACCTGTACCGGCTGCGCCACTGTTAATCTTTGAATGATTATAGATATTTGTAATGATGGTACACGATGATTTATAAAAGTTGGTTTACTGTAACTACGAGTATGTACAGTATGTTTAGTCTAAACTGCTAGCTGGGAACAGAGGGCGATACTGATCAGTTCAAGGCTTATATAGACACTCTGTCTCTCTTCATCTTCCGTCTCTGTCAACTACTACGGAAGTCAAGGTGAATCCTATCTCACATCATATATCTATTTTTGTTATATTTATCTACCTAAAAATACAACGTCTCTATAAGGAACCATTAATTATAAATTTTTTAAATTTACATAAATAGAGAATAAACGTACAACCCGAGAGTGCTTTTGAGCACAAAATCAACACCTACAACCATCTCAGTAACCAATTATTAAGCATTGCTAAATATCTCAACCGCGATGAAATATTCATGATGAGCACCATACTATAAAACAACAGTTAACGTCAGTCAATGCGTCTCACCAGGAGAGCAAAGCGAGGAGCAACTTTAAAAGGAGAAGGGTTTTTCCGAACAAAGTTTCCACAAGAAAAAGCAAGCGTTTCTGTATACAGCAATAAAACAGGTTCTTAAAACCTATCTTAGGAGTTATGAGAGAGGTCTAGTTGCTTTGTTCTACTCCTTGCTTTTCAAAATCTAGACAGCGAGAAAATATTATAATTACTTTAATAAAACAATTTGACGTTGGGAATCAACTCCAAGACGTTATTATTATCCCTTAACATATAATGTACTTCCGTCACACGCGCCGAGAGCTTTATTCTATTTTGAAGATTTCTGGAAAACAATTTGTTCAAGGTATTTTATAAAATATTTATCTCATAATTTTAAGAGAGTCTGAATAAACGGGAGATTGTTTTGAAAACATAATTTGTAATTAATCTTCGATGTTGGCGTATATTGAAAAATAAACAGTTAATTATTTAAATTAAAACAAATAACTTTGTATTGAACCACTTTTATATAATCACAATTACCTACATGTTTCAAAACCGATGGTTTCTTCGCCAGGGTAGTAATGACATTAACTAACAAAATCAACAAACAAGTATATTAAAAAAAACATGTAGGTAATTGTGATTATATAAAAGTGGTTCAATACAAAGTTATTTGTTTTAATTTAATTCAAAATGACGCCACAAAGTGATTTTGCGAAGTTTGAAGAAATAGTTAATTATTTCATATTGGAAGAACACACTAGTCAATAATTTTGTTTTGAAAAAGAGTACATCTGGATATGAGCTTATTTCATTCATGTTGAGAATGGTGCTATGATCTGTGCTGCTAGCAGTGATTTCTGATAATGACCCTAAAATGTAACAGTGGAGAGAAAAACTTTTAGAAGAAGTATGCAATAATACTTAATTCACTAGAAATGAAAGCCCTGAGGCGTATTTGTGATAAAGTAAAAAAATGATAGTGGGTCGAACTATTGATAGTAAAAGATCATCAGAATAAACCGCTTGTATTATGGTTGGGGCATGTGGAGTATCAGGTCCTGAGCATTTATGAGGGATTTGTGGAAAGCAATACAAGTTGAGGACGTTCCAAAAAGAAAGTTGACAACCCACTCAATAAAATAAATCTGGTTATGCAAAGAGTCAATAAACAAAAGTATATATTTAGGGCAGTGTATGAATTTAGATGAAGCAAGCAATGCGCACCGGTAAAGAATTTGATTTGTGTTTTCTTTGTGGGAAAATCCCAAAATGGCTGCGCTGCATACCGCAGCAAACTTTATTTACTTTTCTGCGGACCTAAGACTTACACTATTAGGTAAATATCGATTCCTTACCGGACCATGGGAAAGCGGACGTAATTAGGAACTTGAAATGATCCCAACCAAAATTTGTGTAATAATTACTTTTAATTCGTAAACCCTTGTGTTAAGCCATTGTCCAATATAATAGTCATGTAATTCCAAATTATACAGATTAAAATTACATTTGTACATTCGGAATACTCTTGAATTGTATAACAAAACAATTTACAGACTGTCTTCAGCCGCAACGCCCGAATTCGTGGCCCTTCAGTAAGGAACCACTGCAAGGCTTCTTTATGTTGGCATCGGAGTTTACAGTCTTCATAATGTACCAATTGTCCAGTGGCGAGCGGTGATTTTTCTAGCAGAAAAAACAAATAACTGAATTGCAGGGATTTAAAAAAAAAGTGAAACCGCGAGTCCCAACTGCTTTCAACCTATGAAGACAGTGAGACTACGGCAATCCTCAATTGGTGGATTTTGTGAGGCTAATGGCAGTGGGAAGGAGAAGGAGGCCATCATCTCTACACCAATCCTCGGTTACGTAAAATGGAGCTACTGATAGATGATCAGTATGGTCCCACTTCCTATTTTTCTCCCGGAAAGTGCTAAACGCTTTGTTTAATTTTACGTATAATAAAACATTCAAAGTAGGAACACATTGACCGGTCAGTGGTTGAGTGAGCATCGCGTTTCGGTTCCACGCAGGCGTTCCGTATTCTTCGGCTGGCTAAGTCCCCCATCACAACACAAGCAACATCATCCGCTTAGTGTGGTGGTAGGAGGAGATTTTTCAAATGTTGTTGGGTTATTCGTAACCCGGAAATGTTTGTCTTTCTTAAAAAAAAATATTTTTTTAAATATATATATGTTATGATTAAGGTTTTCACGGTTTAACTCCTGACGTTTCAAAAAGTCCTTCTAAGGACTACGTTACGCGGGTAAACCGAGAAAATTATTCTACATATATATATATATGACTGGTTTTAGAAACATATTTTGTGTAACTGTGAATATCTTAAAAATGTACCTATATTAGAATTAGGATTTACTTGATGAAGCTTTACACTTCCTTGTAATATAAATAATTGTAAATTATAATTTTTTTTTAATCTGCACACTACTGTATGCGCCCTTATGTCTCATGGAAATAAAATAAACTAGATTGGTCTTTCATGATTCGATTATATTTTTTTTAAAGTTATGTTTTTTTTTCGGTTTATTAGAACGTAACAGTTTCATGACTTTCTCAAAGTCCATGCAGTGAACGCAATGGCCCTGAAAGAGCTCAATTTTGCATATTTCATAGTGAAATTTATTTGAAACCTCGCCTTCTAACGAACAACAAGAAGAATACTTATTAAAAATGTGTCAATAAATAAAATCGCCGAAAGCGAGTCACTAATAGCTATTGCGTTATTAATTATTAATTTCTTACATACATACTTTTAATATTCATTGTTAAAGCTCAACCGGGCGGTTATAAATCATAAATAAATTCCATCAAGCGTTTACATTATAACACTTTATGTATATTGGAAGATCTTAACACAATCTTACTGATTCCCATGAAAAAATGTAAGAACTGCTAAACGAAAATACTATTTTGGATGGTTTGACATGAGTCGCGCCATGTATGAGTCAGAAGAAGAGTATGTATGAGACGATGTATGAATGTGAATGAGACAAAGAGTGTGTGCCAAAATCGAATTGCTTGGCGTTCGGTCCTATCTATCTGCGAGGAAACGTCTTGACGGTTAGTTAGTTAATTTAGTTTTAGATAATTTGTTAATACCTGGCGTTAATGGGTTAATGGCGCTCACACATGGAGAACAATTTTATTCTAAAAAACGATCATTTTATTTGTAAAAACGGTTAAAAACGGGACTGAAGTTCTTACGAACAAATTAACAGGGTTTCAATGTTTATTGGCGGGAACGTGTAAGAATATTTTTCTGGTATACGTAATTTCGTACGTATACCAACAAATTATTATTACATTTTCCCGCCAATAAACATTGAAACACTGTTAATTTATTCGTAAGAACTTCAGTCCCGTTTTAAACCGTTTTTACGAATAAAATGATCGTTTTTTCGAATAAAATTTTTCTCCGTGCACTCCGAGAAGGAAGGGTCCATCTAGTATCCAGGAGACCTTTGGCCCCAGCCACCGAGGGTCCATGATCCCCGAAATTTATAACCATTATCCCTAATTAACTTTTAGACCCTTTTAACCCTAGACTAATTACACATTTTATATAACCACCGAAAGAAGGACGCACCTACCCTTCTGTACTCTGTACTGCCAAGTTTTAAAGTTTCAGGTTTTTAAGCCATTGTCCAATTGCGCGGTCGCTCTCTAAGGCTTTAACTGTGGGGAAAAGTACTTAATGGGGGAAAGGGTTAAAAATATGACCACCTGTAAAATGTACGTAGGTATTTCTAGTTTAGTCAGAAGTTATGCGCGTTATCACTTCAGAATAAAGTTTGTATTTATTTATTATTAAGATGTAACTCTACTTACTGCTTAATGAGTCTCCAAAGGCTTGTTCTACATTTATTTGTGCAGTACTTGCCTATGTGAAAACCCTCATCAAAATCATACCTGGTCATATTCGAGCAAAATGTTTTGATATTATAGTTAACTCGTTTTATTTAATTTTGTTTTCAACAAAAAAAAAATCAGTAGGTATCAGACAGTTAAGGACTAAGGCCGGTGATTGGGTTAGGATTGGTTAGTTTAGATTTATTGGACAAAACAATTAAAAAAACAACAAATAATGTCATCGAAGACCAAAATAACATTTGCATTATTTTACTCCAAATAATTTTTATTTTTTTACATTAGGTCCACACAGGAAGCCTTGAGGAAAATAATTTCCCTCAGGGCCTATGTCATCTTTGGGGATGCTGTGTGGAGGGTCTTTTTAAGGAAAGGAAGGAGAGGAAGTTCTGGGAAGGAAAAGGGTATGAGGATTGGGTAGGAATCTGGGGTTCAGTGTGTCTAGATAATCTGCCGCTAAGACCTAGACAATGAACCCCATAAACCCGGGCACCCCTGCTAAGTCACCAAACGTAGCGAACCACTTGGGGTGACCTATGGCAGAGGTGTTGGTTATCCAATAAATGGATCCCGGGGCAGCGGTACCCATTCCCGCCTCCCAAATTGAATCCCTCAGAAATCACAGATTTTACTGTCGTGTGTTTGACATCAACGGCGAAGGACGTGGGTAGGAACACGTGGGATAGTATAGGTGATAGAAAACAAAAATACCAATACATAAACTGCATTCATAAAAATATCTACCAATACATAAACTGCAACATACATAATCTTCATTACAAAATCGATACTGCAACTCCAAAAGCCTGATTATCTTTTTTTGAAAGACAGAAAACTATAGAAATATGAAAACTGGTGTTCAGTAAAAAAAATCTAAAGCTTAATATATATTTTTTTTATTTTCACCAAAACACAAAAAAAATTGATATTACTTCATACAAACAGACACATCCGTAACACTATTGGTGTATCTCTTCAATGGTGTCAATGAACAACTCTTGTTTGGGACAACTTATGTTACAGCCAATAAAAGTTTTATAGTTTTTAACTATTAAAAAACGCATGACGTAAAACCACGAAACAAGAAAGATAGCGATATAAAATTTTTACACTGATTACCTAGAAACGTAATGAAAATAGCTGTAAGATTTACTGTTAACTGATTCCCTTTATCTCTCCACTTTTAAAGGACTGAGTAAGGTAACTTTTGTACGAAAGAAGCATGTAACGTAAAAACTAAACCATTCTTTATGATCGACCGCATATGGTTTAGACGAGTAGGCCTTATTCTGGTGAAGACGTAGTAAAACTATACGATTTGGATTTTGTAAAGGGTTTGTTCGCAGTTTATTTGTTTTTATTTCCTTGTTTCTAGGTGTCGGCAATAATGCATAAAAAATGTTCACCAAAATGTATCTGATTTTCGAAAAAGAATGTTCCATAACATAGTACAAATAATATTCTAACTTTAAATCAAAATATGTAATTTTTTACTTGGTTGTGAACTACCGGGATGTTTCTACCTCTCTCCCATAACCATTCAGTATTTGAAATTTGGAAAAATGTCAAGAAAAATAGTGAAAATTAGAGTACATTTGTTTTTAAAACAATGAAAAAGATTTGGAACTACCTTGGAAGAGAGTTGTGAACACAACCTTGTTTCCACTAAAAGAAGAATTTGACCATCTCGTAAATAAATAATATCGTTTTGTTGAGGCGATAATTAACTCAAGGTATCGCGGTGGAACTATATAACAATATTGCAGGTGTGTCGTGATCATTCGCAGAGATACAATGGTAAGTGATTGGTCATTCCTTTTTCCTTGCATGCCTTGTTTTTTACTACACTTATATACTACCACCAAATTTTAGCAAATACCATTTTATCACGTTTCGTTTTTAATATTTACACAATCCATTACAAGCGCATCTAAAACGTAATTCGTGAGCAGCTTTGGATGCAATCATTTTTATATCAAAACGTATGTATCTATTACCCAATCTCTCTTAATAAAATGAAGCGAATAATCTCAAATTTCGGTCAAAAGGAAAACAAAGATTCAGTAATACTTAGTTTTCCACATACTCGTAAATTACCACTTTCAAAATAAAATTTGCATTCACTGCAACAACGTCACTTATTCAGCCGAACGATGTTAATTTCGTTAAGGTTTAAAAAACATAGTATGGAAGAAAAGTGAATAATATGATGAATGACTCCAGTCGGTACTAAAGTCCGGTGACGTTCAAAAATTTGTCCAGTGGCGCGAGGAAGCGGGGTCACGTGCCGGGGCGGCGATAAAAACTCTAATAATGCAGATTGATGGCGAAACCATGACGAGACGCCCCTGATATAATATTGAGCGGAAAGCGGCTTCCGAAATGAAGTGTACTGGGGAGGACACAACCCTCGCACGCTTTTGGATTTCTAATGTGTGCCTGGAGGTGGTGCTCTCTGCAATATTTAAAATTGTACCTGTGGGCAGTGCTTTCTTGCAGCAGCTTTCCAAGGACTTCGGAAGCCCGTTTATACGATTTATAAATTTTCTGGAAACCTGTTTTTTACATCTCACCATGAAAACTTTATTTGTCAGCAATGCATTTTAGAGATATTTGTTAGGTAAGATAAATGCAAGTTATATTGTATAATAAAAGCCAAAATTAAGATGGAGCGACAATGTCCTCAAAGACCTATTTACCTTGGAGCTTCCAAAATGGAGAGCTGGTACAAAGGAAAGATGAGTGGAAGAAGACTCTTGAGGAGGCCCACCAGGGGTTGTAGAGCCAAGTGTGATTAATGATTATGATAATAATAGCCACTTAATGGATTCGTAATCTGTGTGGCTGGTACAAATGCAGTTCTAGAATTCCAAATTATGTACCTGTGTATAACAGTTTAGTTTTTGATTCGAGTCGTTCTCTAAAGGTATATTTTATATACTGTCGAATACTACGATAAAAAATATTTGAAAACAATGTTTTCAAAAAGCGGCAAAATAAATCAGAATCTTGATCGAAATGTATTTTACAATGATGCTTGGTTTTTTATTAAATTTCAACAGTAAAGCACTTGTATCGTCAAACAAAATTAAGATTTTTTCTTCCATAAATAATACCAAGTATTTCCCACGAACAACTTAAGATAATCGATAAATGAGAAACCTTCAAATGATTAAAAAAATACTGGAAAAGGCGTTTAAATTAGATACGAGTATCACATTGTTAAACATAAATTTATCCAACGATATCAAAGTGATATCGATTTATCAAATTTTAAAAACCTGAAAATTGTAAATCTAAAGTATGCGATCCTTAAAAGGACCAACCTAAAGGTTACAAAATACCAAACCAAAAAGCTATAACTGACCAAAAATTTACAAAAAAAAGTAAAAGTTATTTTATTATTATTTTGTTTATTTGTTTATTGAACTGAACAGCAAATTTCTAGAAGTGTATGTATACCGATTTTAATACAAATGATACCGTAATTTTCATGAGAGATGTTCCTTAATATACTGGGAAAATATTTTTAATGATTCTACTTGACCTGGAGATCTGTCGGTTTTCGTCCCCTTGTGTCACAGCATAATTTGTAGTCGGAGACCTGTCGAATTCCAGCTCCATTCATTTCCCGGTGGGATTGATAAGGTCCACGGGGTAACGCCCGAGGACCTAAACTGGCTCACAGACACATATGCCCCACTCTGACCCCCACCGCACAAAATAAAAATTAATACCTTCGATTACTAGGCCCAATGAAAATGGCATTCTGCTCAAGAAAGAACTAAAGAACAAACTATATATAAAGACATATTGTGCTTACTTCGGGTACACGGACATGCCCAAAACATGCTTCTATCGGTTTATCGCTTCAGCCCATCACAATAATGATTATATTTGTCTTGTGTTCTTAGTGTTTCGAACTACACAAAATGTTAAAGCAATATTTTAAAACACTGAAACAAGAATTCAATTAAATTTGAATTTGTAAGTCCAAAGTGCTTAAAATATTGTTTGATACCCTTGATTTATTATATGAAATCTCTTTTCATACTCCAGGCAGGTCAGTCACAAGACAGTACCTATCGTATTATTGTAGCAATTCAACATCAACGTCCCAATATTACACTCCTATGCGACGGATTCAACAGTTAGGAAATAAATACTCCGATGTTGTTGATATATTTAGTTCATCAATTTTAGTATATAAGCATACCTTATTGAAGTTTTTTTCACCAAGTAGGAGAATAATTTGATAAAACTATTTAAATTGACCAATAACACATTATGAGCATTTTGTCGGCTGAAAGCAAAAAAAAATATTTTGGATATTTTTATATTTTATAGGTACCTACATACTCTGTGCACATAGACATATGAATATTCAGTGGATCAAATTCAATAATATTTTTACTTCATATTTATTTTTGTACAAGTGTCGTTTCCTGCAGTTTATTTTTTTTTTCAAAAAGAAAGACAAACATTCCCGGGTTACGAATAACCCAACAACATTTGAAAATCTCCTACTACCACCACACTAAGCGGAAGATGTTTATTTATTTATTTGTATAATTTTGTAAAAAATGTTATATGTATGTAAAAGCCTAAATAGACGTAAATAAATAAATAAATGAAATTGAACAAAATTTTCATCAAGTACCTATGCAATTTTGAAGAAGAGTAGGCATTATTAAAATATCATTGAAGAAGAAGATAACAATAATAATCTAATTTTTTAAAATGTGAAAATAAACAAGACAAAGAAAAATAATAAAAGATAACGGTCGCAACTGGGACTCGAACCCAGAACCTTACGTCTTACCGGGACATACACCTCTACCAATTGGGCTACTGCGATCTTATATGAGACTGTCGTAATTGTCAACTTTATATTTCAAATTTCAGAATTAACAATATTATCTTCTACTAATGTTTTTTTTGCAGTAGCCCAATTGGTAGAGGTGTATGTCCCGGTAAGACGTAAGGTTCTAGGTTCGAGTCCCAGTTGCGACCGTTATCTTTTATTATTTTTCTGTGTCTTGTTTATTTTCATATTTTAAAAAATTAGATTATTATTGTTATCTTCTTCTTCAATGATATATTACATTGATGGGAATAACCTTCAAAAGTTAAAAAGAGAGTTTTTCTAATAAAAATATGATTATTAAAATAAACTAAATTTGGTACCTATAATATTATAAAATTAAACTCCTAAAAAGGCTTTAAGAATCAACTACCTACTTAGTATGACTTCCTGTCTTAAAAAATAAACACTGCCTTTGGATTCGCGATCCCGTCATCATTCATTTGACGTTAATAATGTTCCAGAAGATTGTTTCTAAACGATCTCACTCCGTCTCGTGGCCTATCTTCTCTCTGCTCTCGCTAGATGTGTGTGGAGGCGCATAAATAAAGAGGCTGATAAAATAAATGAGCCATCATTTGGTGCCGAGTGACTGGGCGGAGAATCAAGCGGTCGAGGGGTGGAAATTACCAGGGGTTGACAAACACTGCATCACAAATTATACATTTTAGTATTAAAGCATTTTTTGTTAAAGATACAAATGCATATACAGGATGTTAAGTAACGTACTTGACATACTTTAACCAGTGACTCCTGTCATTATTTGAAGTAAAAAATGTAAAACAAAATTTTGGGATCTGGTAACATTTTAGATTTTTTTTTTCTGCAAAAACATAAAGTAGTAGGTGTTGGACAGTTGAGGGCGGTATAAGAGGTTGGGCGGATACTCGGCTGAGTGACCAGTGATGACATGCGGAAGAGATTTTTTTCTGTTGAAAAAAAATTGAAAAAAAACGTCGTCGAAAAAGTTACCGGAGACCAATTTTTTTAACTTCAAATAATGTCAGGAATCACTGGTTAAAGTAAGTCAAGTATGTCCCTTAACACCCTGTATATATATATATGTGAATATAATGTTTAAGTTTCTCACCTTATCATCGCGTTCTTGGTGTAAGTAATAAATTATATAGAATACATAAAATACATAATACATAATACATAAAATACATAAAATACATAAAATACATGAAATACATGAAATACATGAAATACATGAAATACATGAAATACATGAAATACATGAAATACATGAAATACATGAAATACATGAAATACATGAAATACATGAAATACATGAAATACATGAAATACATGAAATACATGAAATACATGAAATACATGAAATACATGAAATACATGAAATACATGAAATACATGAAATACATGAAATACATGAAATACATGAAATACATGAAATACATGAAATACATGAAATACATGAAATACATGAAATACATGAAATACATGAAATACATGAAATACATGAAATACATGAAATACATGAAATACATGAAATACATGAAATACATGAAATACATGAAATACATGAAATACATGAAATACATGAAATACATGAAATACATGAAATACATGAAATACATGAAATACATGAAATACATGAAATACATGAAATACATGAAATACATGAAATACATGAAATACATGAAATACATGAAATACATGAAATACATGAAATACATGAAATACATGAAATACATGAAATACATAAAATATATAAAATACCTAAAGTACATAAAGTACATAAAGTACATAAATTACATAAAATACATAAAATACATAAAAACAAAAAATACAAAAAATACTTAAAACTTGACAAGTGTCTTAGAATATGCTGTAGGCAGACAGTTGATAGTCTATTTTATTAATTATCATAAATTCATTGCTGCGTTAACTGTAAACTTCAAGACCATCAATTATTATATTATCAGTATACTTCATCACCATAAATTATATTATCTGTTAACTTCACCCCCCATAACACAAGGTCATCGCGGATGAAATAACACAATATCTATATAATGTACAAAATTCATTTAATGAATAAATAAATACAATTTTGCAATCGGTTATGAACACAAAATCGTGCATTAGAAAAAAATATTACGTTCCTACTTTGTTCGTTAATACCTTCATAATAACGTGTATGAAACCAATCTCGGCTTTAAAGATTTTGGCAGAAAAAATTTCAATGTACAAATTAATTTTCACAGAATTTCGTTAAAAATTAACCTTTGCCGTTCTTTTATAAATATAATTTCATCCTTTAACTCGAGACAACATTATATTATTTTATTAGAGTAATTTTTCATCCATAAAAACACTGAACTGAAAATCCCTAGAAAGAAATATTTCGTCATCAATTTACTGACTCTCAGGTCCCAGACAGGCAGGAAAATACAAACAATGAGATTACTAGTATTTTCAATAAAGAATTTCCATTACCCATTCAAAATGTTGGTTCAATTTCGAACACAATAATATAAAATGGACCTTACTGCGGGTATGCAGACAATCCTTAGCACATTTATATATTTAGGCTCTCTACATTATAAATTCAATAAAGTGGTATATAACAATACGAGTATGTACTCTATACATTATAAAATGACATGTAGGCAGCTCCGTTAATAAAGCCGATCGATCATACCTTAAACTTGTTTGAATTATTTCCCGTTAAAACCAATTACAAATTTCTGAAATCTGCTGTGACATTTTTTCATCCCTGGAAAGGGGAGGTTGGGTAGATATGAAGTCGAATTTTCTTCTTGTCACGTAGATTGGGGGAAGGAGAAGCCTAACGGAGGATCCGCGTCAAGCGAATCGCCTCCATGATGTACAGTAAGAAAACTACAAAAAAAACTGTATACAGATAGAAATTGTAAGATGTTTACTAACTTTGGTCTAGGACTGTAGCTTTAAGTTTTTTATAAAAAGAAAGACTTTTATAGGTAGCTGAAATTATTGTGATAAACAAACCAAATTCTGGTTATATTTACATAAATTCTTGTAAGAATTTTTTGAATAACTCTTTTATATTGCTTCAATGTTTGCAAATACACTTTGTGGCATCATTTTATATTAATGAAAAAAATTACTTTGTGTAAACCACTATAATCAATGTTATAATATCTACATGTTCCAAAACCGATGGTTTCTTCTTTGTCTGGATAATAACATTAATAAAAATAACAAAAGAAACAAACAAGTATAGAAAAAAGAACAATAGAGAAAAATATTATGAAAATTAATAAAAAATTATTATAAACCAGCTTCTGCCTGCAACTTCGTCTGCTTATAGGTTTAGTACTTAGAGTAATCTATTTTCTTTTCCTAGGTCCCATCTACGTTTATACCAAAAGTCTTAACCTTTTTATTTAAAATATCAATAATTCTTGATTCGATTCAAAGAACTAGTCTAGTACTTCAAAAATAAATTCACTAATTAAAATATTTTCTGATATAGAATTTTGATTTAACAATCATTGTTTTGCAAAATGTCATTCTCAAATTTTGACTTTTTTTATTAAACACTAATTATTATTTTCAATATATTGAAAATAAATAGCTAGATTTATAAATTATAGCCTATATGTTTTTCTGATGTATGAGCTATATTATTGTAAAGTTTCATTAAAATCCATTCAGTAAATTTTGCGTGAAAGAGTAACAAACACACATACATCCATACAAACTTTCGCGTTTAAATTATTAGTAAGATATTACATATTAACTTATTTTATGGCTAATAATTTAATTTCGTGAAAAAACAAATGATTTTTTCAGAATTATTTTAATAGTGCTTCGCAGAATCTCCTCACTAGATGAATTATAGACCATATAATTTTGTTTTCTAAATAAAATCATAGTTGTTGTTGGTATATTACATTTTGATACGATCGATGATATCTGAAGTCAAGAAATTTTTACAGCTCTTCCAGTCCGAAATTTTAGGGTTATTGAAACTGTTCCACAAGAAACGTGTTTTTAAAAAACATACTGCGTTAAAAAATGATTCAACACAGAGCGTAATCACACAATAACAAAAATATGTATGATGTAATGATTATTGAAAATCAACGTAACGCACACAAATACGGAATGAACGGTTATAATATAAAATATGGCTTTATGTCAATCATAAGTGAAATTATACGCATTTCTTTTTACGTATGAGAACACTGGTTACGCAGCGTGTTTATAATATAACAGGTGTTTCAAAATGGCGACAAATGACATGACACGTACTCTTCGTGGATTAATCATTAATCAAACAGGAAATAATATACGTGAATCATCCCCATTGCAAGTGATTTATTAATATTATCCCCCGTCATATCCCCGTACAAGTATTGAGTACAAGTATCCTTATTGATATTAATTGTTTTAAGTGATGGCCCGAAAAGCAATTACAGGATGTGCTTTGGAGGCGATCCCTCCTCTCTTGAGATACTGGTACAAATTAAACATATTTAATCTTACTAGACTAGTGTTGTGATCTGAGATTACCATCATGATAAAACAAAATTAATTTTCATAAAAAAAAAAAATTTTACTACTTTGTGCTTAAGTTAAGAAAACAAAATGTAAATTTCTTTTAACTTAATTAAAAAAAAAAATAATAATAAAAAATTATTATTATTCATTATTATTTATTAAAAAAGTAAGAGAAAGTAAGTCCCGGTAAGGAAAAAGGTATGGTAGGAATCTGGGGCTCGATGTTTCCAGGGGTGACGGACGTGTGAATCCTCCCCTCCCACTGTGGTGCAAGGCAATGCGCAATGGATCGAGAGAGTCTGCCTGGAGAGTTCTCCCTCAACCAGTCTCTCCCGATCCGCCACGCTGTAGGCGGGAAAATACATCCGACGCCAAGACCTAGACATACCTCATCCCATGAACCCGAGCAGCCGTGATAGGTCACCAAACGTGGCAAACCACTTAGGGTGAACTATGGCAAGGGTGTTGGTTATCCATTAAATTGTTTCCGGGGCAGCGGTACCCACACCCGCCTCCCAAATTGAATCGATGTTAGAGATGCAAACCATCACATTTAACTTTTTTTATCATAGTATTGTATGGGTAAGGCTCCCATTAATATACTGTAAAGTTTAGTTGACACAATAATCAGAGATTTTTAAACGTTTTGGCAGTGATTACGATGTATGTATTTTTTTCTTAAATATTTAATGCGCCCAAGAGGTCCTTGGGGGAACCGCAAAGCCTATCATGCCTTTCAGTGTCCTGTGCGGAGGGTCTTAAGTAGGGAGGAAATAATGATTTTTGATAAGAAAATTCTTTTTCCAGCAGGTTTTTTTCTGAACTCGGAGTAAAAGTGGTGATGTTTTAACGCTGCACAGAGTCTTATAACTGTAAGAATTTAGATTGCGCTTTTTTTATTTTATTTAGCATGTGGAATAAACGGTCAAATACATGTGGTATAAATGGCTCTCTAACACTATAAGCAGTTTGTATATCTCCATATTAAATTTAGGAGGAATATTTTTTTTAATGAGGGCGAGAGATTTCCAAATCGGACGCTCAGATATCCTGTACGCCGGACGCGTATTTCAATTATTAACACAAATGCTTGAGTAGTTAGCTAAATCAATAGAAATTTGTATTACTCACTCGTCAAATTTTTCCATACATATTTCATAACGAATTCATGGTGAATACCCGCAATTTATGCATCACGTGGATTGCGCTACGAAGAATGGGACCCTTACAGTAACAGCTTTTAAAATTATAAATTCATTGACATCCAATACCTCTTGGAAGGCATGGGCTGAATATAGATCTTTATATACCGAACATCTAATGCCAGGGTCGTCATCACGGATTTGCTCTATATTCCACATGGCATAACGAACCTTCTGGCCCAGCATTGCATGACAAGAGGTATGGTGCTGTTAAATGATATCTCTAGGCCTCTTAACATCTTCAGCCTGGAAGGTTTCAATTTTCATTTCAGGCAAGAACTCTAAAATATATATTGTTGTAAATTTTTTCATTTTTTTATTTAATGTTATGTATATGTCTGGTGTATTATAATAGGATTTGCCAATCTATAATACACATAAAAAAAATTATTCAGTTATAGCTTATAGAAATTTCTTCAGCCAATTGTGCCCACTGTACAGTGACAAATGCGTAGAATAAAAGGCAGGATAGTTTTCTCAGATCACGCTCTTATTTCGGCCTCTAGTCCCCGAGGAGCGATTGGGCTCGAATAGCGATACTAATACTAACCCCAACTGGATAAATCCACAGATATGTTAGAGAGTATAATATTTTTGTGTTCATTGAGTTATGATTCCCAAAAATTCTCAAAAATGAACAGATTAAGTACCTACCTAAAAATATTTAAAAATCAGTCTCAATCCGCTTACCGCTGATAAAATGTGAATCGATAATTTTAGTTTATTTAAAATATACAATAAATATAATTATAGTATCTATGTTCAATAATCCAAACTTCACCTCGATTGCAAATACTCGAGAGAATAGGAGAGGAGGGGGGCTTACCATGTACTTAAAAAACCATCATACTTTTAAGGAAACAAACATCTCTTTTAGCTACGAGACAATCTGCGAAAAAATCACCACTGTTTATCAAGATATCATAAATATACTCGCAGTGTATCGTCCACCGAGCAGCAACAAGAATGTATATTGATAGAACTAAAGCAAATAAATTACATAAATAAATCAATTAAATAAATTACCTCTTCTGATTCAAATTACTTGTACTGTGGTGACATTAACTTGAATTTATTAGAAACCAAAAATAGTGTAATTACAGAATATTTAAATCTACTACTCTCTAAATCGAAAAAAATGTATTTATGTATTGACCAAATTGCAATAGGTAACCGTTAAAACAGGGTATTTTCATGTATTGTGACTAACAAAATATCCGACCACTATAGACCAGGAGAAGCAATAGGGCAAGAGGTACTACAAAGTATTTTAATATTAAGTAATTAGTATGTATTAAGTATTAAAACATCAAGTTGAGATTTAATTATATTATTGTAAGCTAATAAAGAGGAAAAATGAGAGATTAATCAAATATACAATACAATACAATCAAACTGATTGATCAGTTTTGTAAGATTTCGGTAATATTGTAAAATTAAAAAACTGAATAAACATATTAAAAAAAAGTACCTAAATACAAAAACTCATCGTAATTGAAAAATATTCAATAATTTTACAACATGTAACATCACGTACAGAACTTACTTCTTTTTTTCGATATGAAAATTTTGAAGCAGATGATAATACTAACAAATCTTAACGAAACATGAAACAGAACGAGACAGTATTTATGATTTTTCAATAATGTCAAAACAAAATAAGAGTGTAAAAAAAATTTGAAATATTTTAGATTGTAAGACCTTAAATAGAAAAACTGAGGTATTTTTGTCACAAAACACGTTCTCGGATTTATTTTTTAATGATTTTAATTTAACTTAAATTAATATTCTTAACATTTTGTTTTGAAGAGTTTTAATTTTCAATGTACCATCGTTACTTAAATTTAAGTAACGATAGTACATTGAAAATTAAAACTCTTCAAATTCTAGTTCTGGATGAAATTTATCCCACACTTATAAAGGTAATAAATGAAAAACAACATGGCTTCATTAGAGGTAGATCAACCACAACAAATTTATTACTCTTTCAAAACTATATATTGGAGTCTTTTTCTAAAAATAAACAAGTTGACTGTATATATACTGATTTCTCAAAGGCTTTTGATAAAGTGTCTCACAAAGTACTGATCCGAAAACTTCATGCTCTGGGAATCAGAGGAAATATGTTAAGCTGGTTAAGGAGTTACATAGCTGGTAGAACTTTATTTGTTAAAATAAAATGTTAAAATAAAATGTTATTTATCTAAATCATTTTCCGCAACCAGTGGCGTACCGCAAGGTAGTCATCTTGGCCCAGTTTTATTTCTTATTTTTATTAATGACATAGTCGACTGCTTCAAAGATGTCAAAGTATTGCTATTCGCTGACGATATTAAATTATATAAAGAAATAACTCTCTTGAACCACTGTCAAGTTCTTCAGTTTAATATAGACATGCTTAATAACTGGTGCTCTCAAAACAATTTATATTTAAATGTAGAAAAATGCAAAACTTTGACCTTTTCCAGAAAAAAAACATCACTGGTTTTCGACTATTCGATAAATGAAATAAGTTTAAAAAGAGTAATGGAGATGCGAGATCTTGGCATAATAATGGATGAGAAGCTAGACTTTACGGCCCACATTCAACAAATTGTGAATAAGAGTATGAAGACATTAGGTTTTATTTTAAGAACAATTAAAAACTTTGAATCGTTACAAATCATAAAACTGTTGTACGTATCCCTTGTTAGAAGTCTAATAGAACATAACTCCATAGTCTGGTCGCCCTTCTACAAAATTCACATCCATAATGTTGAAAGAGTTCAAAGAAAATTTCTACGTTTCATAAATTTTAAACTTAACATCCCTTTAGAGCATATAAATTACCTGTCATTAATGAATATTTTAAATATTCCAACTTTAGAAAACAGACGAAAAATAAACGACCTAACCTTTTTATTAAAATTATTAAACTCTAAATTCGATTGTTGTGAACTCCTACATTTAATAAATATACATGTACCTACAAGAACTACTAGACAAACATCAACATTTTACATACACACATCTCATTCCAACTATAGCTTACATTCTCCAATACAACGTTTACATAGCCTTGGTAACAAATACTTAAACAATATTGATGTATTTGACAATACTTTGAACTTGGCAAACTTCAAACGCCGCATGTGCGAACTATTTCCAACTATCTCATAATCTATTGCAAATACCAATTTTATACGATTTTATTAATATTATTTTTGATTTGGAGGATAGTTGCAGACTATTTATTTTTACTTCATTTATATTCTATGTTACCTAAATTTTGTTAACTTATATATTTTATGTGCCTGTAACCTAAATTTTGTTTCTTATATTTTCTTTTACCTATATTTTATCTACTCGTATTTTCACTGTAATTAATAAAAAAATGTATTGTTTTATATGTAAAAGCCCTATGGGCGTTTAAATAAATAAAATAAAAAAAAATAAAAAAATAAAAAAAATAAAAACAAAATGTCTAGAAATTGTTACATAGTTAATGCCCAAGAAATACAAAAAAATAACTAACTAACTAACTAACTAACCATCACGCCGTTTCTCCGCAGGGGTAGGTAGAGAGGACGGACCGCCAAACAACTCGGTCTTGGCACACGCTCCTTGCCTCATTCACATTCATACATCTTCTCATACATACTCTTCTATTATTCTGACTCTTGACATGGCCCGACTCAAGTACCTATCTGATTTACTTGATCGTGCCACGTCTTCCTTGGGCGTCCTCGGCTTCTTAATTCTTAAAGCTGTGTTTACTAGATAATGTATTGATTTATTTTGTTGTACGATAATATGATTTGAAATTTGTGTTAATAGAATCTATCGTTTGAAAATTGAACAAATCTTCCAACGACCAACGGTATAACCTTGGTATATTAAAAGTACACTTACGCCCATCCTTCAGGTAGCTATTTACAAGCGACGCTACCGCTACCTGTCATACAATTTTGCTAGTGCAGCGCCTGGCGGCAATTTCATACACTAATAATAATATTGAAAATACAGACGAGCGGCAATCGCGTCGCTTGAACGTAGCTCCATGGAAGAACAGCGTTAGTTTCCAAATTTTAAAACTGCGTGAACTAGATAAAATATCAATTTTTTTTTGTAAAATAGAGTCAATACGTCTAGAATTTGATTTAAAAAGGAATAATTTCGTAAGGGAACAATATTTTCGTCATTTTTTCGATCTCATATTTCAAATTCGGAATTAAAATATTATCGTCATTATTAATTTTAAAAATTAAATCAGGAGTTTAGTTTCGGTTCCAGTACCAGATATGATCGTTACATTTATATTTTTATATATAATCCTAATCAAAATTGTAAATTTTGATATTATAATATTTATTCAATTATTTCGGTCAGTTAAGGGTTAAAATTCAACGCATTTTAAAAGACATTAAACTGCCAATTAACTCACGAAGGCTGAAATCAAAAAAGTTTTACCACCAAATGCTCTACATATGATATAGTTTCATTAATTTCCCGCTTATACTACGAGTTTCCGGACACCATGTAGGTATTATCACAATGGTCCGAAAATGAAGAAATCCCGCAATCTTAATCCATAAATAATTTCCGCCACATAAAAGAAACTACATAAATGATCTTTTACTTTGTCCTATAAGTGAATAACCTCAATTTGTTCCTGATAAAAATCCAAAAATATCTATAGTTTATGCACTATTTACAAGATTTACGTTCGTCCATCACCAATGCCTACCCTTCCGTGACACATGACGGCATAAAATGTTTGAACACGACGACAACCCTTCTTTTTTCTATTTTTTTCATTATCAACAAGTGCCTACTGTCCAAAAGACAAAAACACTCCAAACATCTCCCTGGCGACAGAAATCCGAAGCTCTGACATTGTCAAAGGCCAGACTCCGCTTATAGGTACCCCTTGTGCCACCAGCTACTCCAAACAACAAACACGTGCGGAACTAAATGGAGAAGAAACTAAAGAGGATGAGTAAATACAATTACCTGTGAAACACTACGTTACGTTTAACCCTAGACAGCTAAAATTGTTATTGAACCTGCCTCAAAAAGCCAGCCATGCGACTTTTTGACGAACATTTTGTGTCACATTTAAACGAGGTTTTTATTATTTCTATTTATACATAGAAATGGTAAAAAAATTATGGAAAATTTCCTTTCGTTTTATATCTACAACTGATATACGCCAGCATTTTTTAAAAATATTTATTAAGTACAAAATCACTTTATCTAAAATGATAAACCTTTAAACACTAAATACAGAACCATAATTGGAAAATTTTGTCTTTTTTCTTTGACATTGTGAAGAGAAAAAAAAAAAATATATTTTTACATGAACCTCGCATAGAGACCCTAAGGAAAATAATTTACCTCAGGGCCTATATCATTTTTGGGGATACTATATGGAGCGTCTTTTTGTGTAGAAGAAGTATCTTGAAGAGACTCATCTTTTAGGAGGGAGGAAACACAGACGCCAATCAATGAATCGTAATTATAATACATTAAAAAATCCACTCATTTTATTTTTTACCCTTACCGGCCATCTTCGGACTGATGATATACTTCATGTTGGTGATACCGTACGATAAAATTCATCCTCTACAGTTAACAGCCCTCCAAATAAGTGATGGGTATATTTATTTTTCCTTCCATTTCCAAAGCCGAAAAGCCATCATCCATAGAATGACGCCCCTGGGACAATTCCTCTCGGACTATTCTTGCGGCTAGAGTTAGTGAGGAAGTAGTTAATATTTATTTACTCCCCTGGGCTGGTTCATAGAAAATGGTTAAAAATGACAGATTTTTTCATGAGGTCAGTGGCAGTGAGTTGCGCCCGAAGACGTTCAGTATAAATTGTCAATTTTTACTCAATAAAGTTCATTATGCACCTATTTAATCCACTACAGAGGCGTTTAAAGTTATTTCTATGGAAATAGAAAGACGATAAGATAAATTTATGTTATGTAAAGTGAGACGACAACAATAGGTGAGCCTACTAATCTAACAAAATATTCGTTCCCCTAATTCGTCTCATATTCTTCTAATCTAAGCAAATTATATAGCATTCCTTAAATCGGTATCTCAATTTAATAATCGACATTAATAAACGAACAGAGTTTTATCGGTAAAGAAATAATATTGGCGCAGCCACATCATATTACGAGACTTCTTACTGGCGGCCAATGATTATAAATTTCGTTCGAAGCTTTATTGAGTGATTTTAGTATTATAGTTTCATGACAGCGACAGTAGTAATTTGTATATGAATTATCATAAATTGGAATACGGGAAACATCATTTTTTCCTCAAGGCCTCTTGTGTGGGATTAATATAAAAAATAAGGTTTCATTATGTCATACCCTAATTATGTATCTTTTTTAGCAGAGTAGGCTTTCGTTAAAAGCTTTGAGATTTTAAGTAAATAAAACTTTTGAAAGTTGTATTATATGATAGTATATAGTAAGTAGTATAGTAACGGTTTCAATTTTGAATGGTGGTCTTTCACCAGGGCGACACTGAGAGAAACGATACAAAACGTTTCCATCAGCGTCCCTTTGTATTTATTTTTTACTATTTATTACTTATTTACACTTCTATTATCTTATTATTCGACCTTGCATGGTAACTTGTCATTCAAAATTGGATATGTTAGCCGTAGATTGAATTCCAATAAAAAAAGATACTGTTATTTAATACGTAAATTTTTGTGCATAAAGTTATGAAAAACCAAATGCCAAAATACTTTAAGGATGAAATTGTTTATAATAGTACATAATTAAGAAACCAGAAATACATATTATAGAGTTAAATAATTTGCCGCATATGATAAAATTCGAATCACAGAATTGCCTAATGTATGGAGGACTAAAGACGTACGGTAAAACGCGTGAAAGCCTGAAGAATGGATGTATTTTAAAAGGGATGTTATGCTTACTGTAACAATATAATTTTAGAAATTGAAATGTTACCTTGTACATATTAGTTTAAAAACTAACATAGTACCTACTAACGAACTCAATAAATAAAACATTAAAAAAAATATATGAATATGTAAATTATGACTTTATGGATTCGAAGAATACTCGAAAAAAAACATAAAATTCTAACTTCCTCTAACATCCAAAAACTTGCTACTTAGATAAGCAACCCACTATCCATAACTCAAACAATCTAATATAAACGACAAGTGCGACTTTCGTCAGAGTATTTCCTTGTTTCGAGACAGCAACAGAACTGTCAATTGCTTATTGTCTCAAGGGTTCACCCCGAACCCCGAACCCCGAACCAACGCACGTCACAACAGTTTGATTTATTCAGCCGAAGGGATCGCATGTTGCGATATTATTAGTTTCAGTTTCGGCCGGCAGATGTCGCACAAAGCGGATGGTGTCATAAATCAGATTTGACGAAGAAGACAATTTGATTTGATATTACGTAATTTTTGCGTATTTTTTTCTACTTACCAGATAATATTAAGTAAATCTAACATAAAACGTACATTTAACAAAATCAAAATTCTTAAAAAATAAAGGGTACTGTGAAGGTATTTAAAAAATATATATTTTTAACCTAATGAGTTAAACCTCAAATTAAAATATTTTAATAAAAAATTAAGATAATATTAGCCAAACTCATCGAAAATCTGAAACAGAACGTTTCATATTTTCGAATGAGTTTCGCTTCATTAAATAAAAATATTTCAAAATTATTAATGTATACATACTTGTGTACCTACTGATGAAAATATCACAATTGAATTTTTTTATATTTTATTATTCATCTTTAATTTTATTTATCTCAAATATTTTACACTTAGGCGCTCCGCCCACTGAGGCAACTGAAAACCAACTAAAACCGGCTGTTTTCTCTGTCTTGATTGGTCAAAAAGCTTGTTTAACCATAGATGAAGAACAATCATCTGACAGCTCGCAACTAGCAGGGCAATCAGCCGTAACAGTCGCAAGATGGTCGCAAGTCACCGCTTGCGTTACCATTGACAACGGGGTTTTGTGTGATTGTGAAGTGTGCGGGCCATCACATTGTCATACAAAGACAGTTGGCAGTTGAGAGTTTTCAGTTGCCTGAGTGGGCGGAGGCGCTTACAAAGCATTTTTCATAGACAATAATTATATTTTTTGACGGCTTTAAAAAGCAAAAAATTGGTCGATTTAAGCGAAGGCCGAGATATGTACCAATATATAAATATATATATTAACAACATAATATTTCTAGGCGATTAAATTTTCAAACATAAAATAAATTGATTACTTCAAATTAAATTACGCAACTTAAATAATTTAATACAAAATAATTTATATAGTATTTTCCTAACATTCCAGAGTGGTAGATACTCTCAGTATTGCCGTAGTGAATAGTGAAATGCCACTATTGAATGTCAACACGTTGTTTTGTTTGGTGACCAGATATTCCCCAAACTCCTCCCTCCTTCATATTCCTTAACCCTCTCCATTATGCCCACAACATTCCCTGATTAGATATTACTCCGGACAGCCGGAACCAGTTTAGGATTCATGCGCACCGTTGATAAAAAATAAACATTGACAGCCTTACTAATAAAAAAACACTTAACGACCGTTAAACGGTGTTTCTGTTGCACGTTGTGTAAAGTCTGTACATATTTTAAAACAAAACGTTACTAATAACAAATCGAAAATAATCGAACAAAATCGAACAAATATATGAATTTTTCGGTTGGTCACCCTGAAAATTAGTCCATTTGCGCATGTGCAGTCCGCCATATTATTTTCTAACGCGGGCGGCAATCAGTTCTATTACTGTTCTCAATATCATTTCATTCGAAGAAGGTTTAAAAACTTAAAGTGAAATTTAAACCACGATTAGCTGATCGTATTTTATACCTCTACTAGGCTTCTATTGAATACCTACTTACTTTTCCTCTTCCAACAACTCACTCGGTTAAGGTTCTGATTACTGAGCCAGCTCACAGAATCTGGAGGCTATCAGATTTCATCTTATTATCACATAAGACTACCCTAGCAAGGGTGAAAGTGCCTAATTCTCCTTGGATGGGGGTGGTATTTCATGGAATTTAGATTAAAAAATAAAAAATCTCTGATTAAAGGAAAATAATTTTCGAGGTGATTTATTTTTTCTTGGAAATCATTAATGTGATTTTTATAGCGAAAATATATGAAAAAATGAAGGTCTGGTTAAATACCTACATTATTTCACGTAAACATACCCACTTTTGTCTAAAATATAATATATATTCGTAAAAAGCATCAGTCGTGGGTTGCCATTATTTTTAATTAATTTAAATGCAGAAAAGCTTTGCAGGTATAATGTTAACATAAAAAAAAGGATAAAAATTTCTTCAATCTTTGCAAAATTACTGTGTGGCATCATTTGAAGCTAAAAATATTTATTATTTATTATTATTATATTATTAGTTCAATCAACTAGCGACAGAACTGAGGTTATAACTTGATCATAATAAATTTAAAAACAAAATAAACTATTCTATCGTAAATAATTTAGCTAATTAGAATCAATTCATATCTTATTATTTTCTTATTCTATTACTTTTTAGCATATCTAGTACTTCTTTGTGTTTATTTTTATTTTAAATAATTTGTTTTGAATATTTAACTTTATATTTTTATATACAAAAAATTCTTTTCACTTTTTTATGTACAACAATATTTTTTTTCTTCACACTCTGAATGTTGTTATAATTTTTAGTTGTTTGTTAATTTTTATTTATTTCCCTTTACACACGAGTTTTTAATTCTCGTAAAGGTAAACATGTCTAGTTTATAATTTGAAATATATATTATCATGTTAATTTAAGTACCTTAATGATTGTAATAAATAAATTTAAAAAAAATATATACATATACCTACATTATTTCTCAAATATACCTACATTACCCCGTACAAATCGTAAGTGCGCCACACGATTGATATGCCCCACAATACCAGAAAAAAAACCTTCGACTTAGTGCAGAAATGGGTGGTCCGAGACGTTTGATATATTATCCTATATTAAACTAATAGCAATCTTTGGAGCACAGGAGGTGGGAATGCTTTACTTGTTCCACCGGTTTTTCAATGGAAGATGCTCCGAGGAACTAATTTCGTAGATTCGGGAAACACGCCAAACGCGCGCCTTTTTTGCACATGATAACGGTTCGTTTCTACGACTTCATTTCCACAATAAGGTCCTCCACACAGCATCCCCAAAAATTAATAACATCTTCTGCTTTGTTCACCTACCACCCAACATCTTCTGCCTGTATTTTGTTTCAAGTCGCTTTAAATATTCCACTCTTGAAAGAAGGTCACTTCAGGAAGAGCGATGTGTTAAAATATTGTGGAATAAAACCAATGCGTTTATATTGTAAAACAAAACGTTTTAAAGGAAAAATATAATTATAATGAGTATAATATCACATATAAGCCTTGGTAATAAATTAAGAAATATATCACGTATCAACTAAAAAGTAACGAACTGTCTGAAAATGGCAAAAAAACTATATGTTGACACTGCGGAATTGTTTTACAAACTTTTAAAATAAAAACTCTGACGCCAACAAAAGACTTTGTACTTTTATTCCTGATAAATTACCTTGAGCTTTAACTCCTCAGAAGCAGGCGGTAATAATGATTGTGGGTCTCGACCTTGATCTTGCAAGCGTATTTATTTAAGTCTCAATCCCAAATTTTGACAGCTTTAGTGCCTTCTACGAGGATCTAGGAAGTCACACTATTGAATGAAGAGATTTGGCCTACTTTAGTTATTGTTAATAATTTGTAGAACTCCATTTTTATTTTATTTTCATGTATACGTTTAATAATTTTATTACTTATTGTATAAAAACAGTTTATTTATAAAGAAGTTGTGCTACGTAAATATTTCTATGGGTGTTATCTGTGTCCTATTCTAAAGGCATTATAAAACTATTGATAGGCCAATTACAGATGATATATTTATATTATTTCTAAATAGGTACTTATGATGAAAAACATATTGCTTTTAATTTTATTAACTATGCCCTTATAGATTTACAAGTAAATTATGAATGGTTTAAAGTTTTTGACTCAGGGGTTTCTTTTTCCAGAAAAATTAAGTATGTTTATAGTCTCTAGTATTTGAACTTGGCTTAAACATAATATATCTAAGAGTGATCTTTGGCTTCATTAAAACAACTTAGTACCCTATAACGACTACTTTTAGCTCGCAACTTAATATCGATCTTTCATGGAGCTTTCGAAATAGTAATTTATGACTCCCCGTTGAATGTTTTATTGATTTTTGCACCAAATTTTTTAACGAAAATGGCTAGTAAAATTATATATTGTGAATGTATTTTGTTTAAATCTGACAATTATAATATAGCAAGAGACTAATCCTACGTCATCCCTTAACCGAAATGAAGACAAAGCTCCGCTGTTACCCCTAATGGTCATCCCTTCACTGTCCGGTTGTAAGTGCATTGCTCCGTACTAATCTTGAAGCCCGTCCGTTTCACCAACAATCCCAACAGATAATACTGCAATTGAAACCACTCAACGGCGGATTGCGGATTCTGGATATCTTCAGGATTAGGTCGACGAATTTTGGTACTTATTCTTAGATACTTTAACATTTCAAAAGTAATTTGAATTTAGTACGATTAAACAATATTCAATCTGAAAAATCTTCTTCAAAATATTGTATAATTCTAACGCAAACCGGTGAAAAATCACTGGATATTATAATTAAAGAATTTGTAAAACTAGTAATTTTATAAAAATATTTGCCTTCAATATTTATCAAAAAATAATCAGAGAGACGAACAGAAGTTTACCTTTCGAATGAACGCCATTTTAAAAAAAAACTAATCATTTTCAGAACGTGCATAACTGAAAAACTGAAATTAGTATGTATGTTTGGTAATATTGTATTATTGTAGTAGGCTTAAATCCTAGGGAAAGCAATTACCCTGGAATATTTCACATCACCATAGACAACCGAAATTTGTATGTATGTTTGGTAATATTGTATTATTGTAGAGTTAAATCCTAGGGAAAGCAATTACCCTGGAATATTTCACATCATAACAAACAACCGAAATTAGTATGTATGTTTGGTAATATGGTATTATTGTAGGCTTAAATCCCAGGGAAAGCAAGTACCCTGGAATATTTCACATCACCACAGACAACCGAAATTAGTATGTATGTTTGGTAATATTGTATTATTGTAGGCTTAAATCCTAGGGAAAGCAATTACCCTGGAATATTTCACATCACCACAGACAACCGAAATTTGTATGTATGTTTGGTAATATTGTATTATTGTAGACTTAAATCCTAGGGAAAGCAATTACCTTGGAATATTTCACATCACCACAGACAACCGAAATTAGTATGTATGTTTGGTAATATTGTATTATTGTTGGCTTAAATCCTAGGGTAAGCAATTATTCTGGAATATTTCACATCATAACAAACAACCGAAATTAGTATGTATGTTTGGTAATATTGTATTATTGTAGGCTTAAATCCCAGGGAAAGCAAGTACCTACCCTGGAATATTTCACATCACCACAGACAACCGAAATTAGTATGTATGTTTGGTAATATTATATTATTGTAGGCTTAAATCCTAGGGAAAGCAATTACCCTGGAATATTTCACACCACCACAGACAACCGAAATTTGTATGTATGTTTGGTAATATTGTATTATTGTAGGCTTAAATCCTAGGGAAAGCAATTACCCTGGAATATTTCACATCACCACAGACAACCGAAATTAGTATGTTTACTGTTATGATTATTTTTATGTAGGTTCAAATCCTAGGGTAAGCAATAAAACTTTAAAATTATTTTACTATAATAAAATAGTTTTTAAGGTTTTCTTATATTAAGGACTTTACCCCGGTAAATGGTATCAATGAAAATCGAAATAGGGCTTAAATTGGCTTTCGAAATGTCAAGTAACTAGTTTTCAATTGCAATTTACATCCCAGATTTCCGATAATCCTTAAGGTCTTCCACCCCGGCTATATATGCAGTACACGCTAAAATGATGTGCACCTTTGCATATGAATATTTTGTGTAGAAAAATACAGTAATAATGACATGAGTACAAAAATACAAAAATATCATGCGTAGGTCCCTTTAAGTCAAAGGGTAATGGGTTCGATTGCAAGTGTGTAAAAGGCGATTTGTATTTTATTATACTAGTACAGCCTGTTCTAGGTCCTATTATATTAAATACGTAATATTATTGACATAACGTTATATTTTGCCTTTTGTTAGAAGTCATCTTAAGTAAAATTCTCCCGTCTGATCAGGGTTGCCGATTTGCGGGGAATTCCCCAAACTGGGGGGAATATTTTAGATTTTTTAAGAATTGGGTATTTTGCGGGGAATGACTTTTTGTGGGGAAAATGCGGGGATTCTGAGCATTTCTTGATTGATTTTCCAACCATATTGAAAAATAAGAATATTCGGTGAAAGATTTCGTAGTTTATTTTATGGCAGCACTGTAGCATTTATTTCTAAACGATAATGTCGGGGGGATTTCCGAAGTTCGGGACCCAAACTCGAAGACACATGAATTTGCTAGTCATGGAACTTCTATGACTAAGACTAAGATTATTTTCTTATTGTGGTTTTGACGAATTGGTGACTTGTTACTGGGTACATGGTTAATGAAGTGTGAAGTTACAAAGGAGCAAGGCAAAACCTGAAATTCTCTAGCCACCCCCCCCCCCCCCCCCGGATGGATAATTTAGGATTTTTACAGGAAAACTCATTTTCGCACAGGTAACCCTACGTGTGCGGAATTTGCCATTTTGCTCTCCACGATTCGGGGATTTTTGAACATTCGTTGCGGGTATTTTGGAACATGAGCATTGGCAACCCTGCGTCTGATACCCACATTATAATATTCATATACAAGCTGTTGAAAGAATACAAAATGAATGCTTAAATTTTAAAATATGTATGTTTTCCAGCAAATTTGTTTTCCAGAATTGCTTGCATTGATAAGCCTTTAGATTCGGGTCGGTTTCAGATAAGTCGGGAATTATTTCTGTACAGAAATTTTCGGGCTAACTTCATATGTTATTCCTCTCTGCCCGGAATACTAATGGAGACAAATAATTATATCGAGTCGCTTTATTTTCAGTTTATCGCTAAACAAATACAAAATGTTTTACTGAATCAGTTCAGATATATAAAATAACTATGAACATATAAAGTATAATTAATATTCATATGTAAAAACCTTTAGAAAGGGCGTTAAAAAAATAATAAACATATTATGCGGATCTACAGCTGTCGCGAGAACCGCTATAAAAACCAAACTTTCGATGTTTGATTATATTTCACCGGGTTTTAACCCTCAATGGACTCAAAAGTGAACCACTCTACCATGCAAGCTGTCTTAGACAAAATAAATACTTTTTTTTATATGATTGCTGACATATTTCAGAAAATATTATCGCCCCTTCTGGGCTATCACACAAGTTTATGGTATTCAGCCTGGAGCCTAGATGCACCCCTTGTATATCTCGCCATACATACACGTGTTCCATACTAAAACCTCCCCTGCAGGCCTCGCCACTTCCAATGCAAGATAGGCCCTTGAACCTTGGAAACTTAAGGGGCCAAAAGGGTGACCCATTGCCGCTATAAAATATATTTGATCCGTAGTATACGGATTTTGAAAACCTTAAATTTTTAGATGATTGTGGATTATGTAAACTTTTAAATTTACGTAATAAGCTATTTCTTTAAATGATGTAATCATAAAAATCAAGTCCAAGAATTAAAAAATAAAATTACATACTTAGTAACCAAAAAAAATCTAACTAAGTAATAATAATAGCGCCATTTTCTTGCAGAGATGAACAACGAGGATAGATTGTAGCACAGAGAGATTTTCGTTATATATATTATGTATGTACAAATCGAATCTATAGCTTACCTTACACCTACTAGATTTAAACACTCATTCGTCCCAGGGAATAAAATTATATTTCCTAAATATTTATAAACATGAAGCTGATAGTTTAACGCTTTTCATAGGTAAACTTTAAATTGGAATCTGTTGCAAACATCAGAGTGTAACGTCATTTGACATACGAATAAAATTGATATGTAACCTTTTGGTTTTGACAACTTCTAAGACAATCCTACCCCTAGAGTTTTAATATTCTGTGACCATATTATATTGCATATGGGGGAATAATGCGAACCTTTTCTTTGCTTGTAGTCAATAGAATTTCTGCTTCATATTGCACATTAAATAATAAAGAGCTCTTTGACCTGAGCATTATGCTTGAAAACACGAGGCTTTAAGGGTGGTTAAAATGTGTTTTATTTTGCATACGTGAAGGAGGAAACTAAAAATAAAGCAAATATTTAATTTGTTTAGGGTCTTTAGGCATCTTATTGCCAATTTGAAAAGAAAAAAATCAAATTAATCAATACATTACATCGATAAAAGAAAAAGCAGCAAAGTAATAGCTTTTTTAGTAAGATTGTAAAATTATTAGCCATGTTTAAGAAAGTATTGGTAGAATACCGGAAATTAGTCATTTTTAAATCAAATTCTAGACGTATTGACTCTTTTTTACAAATAACGTTTAATTGATTTTGAAAGATTGTTATTTCATCTGTAACACGCAGTTTTAAAATTTTGAAAAACTAAGTGTATTTTTAATATTCTAAGGTTATACCGTTGGTCGTTGGCAGATTTGTTCAATTTTCAAACGGTAGATTCTATTAAACAACATAAATTTCAAATCATATAATCATACAAATAACTAAATCAATACATAATCCAGTCAAAACAGTTGTCAAATTTTTAATTTTAGTTAAATTAATATCTTTAAAAAATAAATCCGAGAACGTGTTTTGTGACAAAAATACCTCAGTTTATCTATTTATTTAAGGTCTTACCAACTAAAATATTTCAAATTTTTTTCATACACTTATTTTGTTTAGACATTATTGAAAAATTATAAATATTTATGATCAAAAAGTACTTACAAGAAGTACACAAAATTTAATAATTTATCATAGCACGTTTTGAGCATTTTTTTGCCTACTTGAATGTAGGTATATATTATAGAAAGTTTTGAATGAAATAAATCGATATTAAATTTTTAATTTTAAAAATTTGATATGTGGAATAATCGATATTTTTCAGTGGAACCTCTCTGTACAGTTGCAAGCATTTTTAAACTTTTATTCTCAGCCGCTGGTCAATCGCCTTTAATAGATATTTAAATCAGAACAGCTCAGAAGAACTAAGTCATTGGTCTTTTCAAGGTACGGGGTGCGAAACAAGCAAAATGCGTGCCTAAAACTCTTGTAAGGTTGCCGGTACAAGTTTTGGTAAGAAGGGGAATAAAAAAAAAATCGGCCAGATAAAGTAATATTTTTACAACACCTTTTTGTGCTCAACTGGATTGGCCGTGGAATGTTTTCGGCATTTAGTCTCATTTCTTCTACATCACAGTTCTGTGAATATATGTCTTCTTCGTGCGTCATTTTTGTTAAAAATCGCGGTATTAAGTTTTAAGTAGGTTTTGTTTTGTTTTGTGGTCTTATTTAATTTTTTTATTAAAACTTAACGTGGATTTCTGTTGTTAGAATATTAGCTGATGATATAGTTAGGTATATCGTCAAAAGAGGCTATGAGTATTGAATATTTATTAGGTCGCTAAAGCAGTTAATATTCTTATCGATTTGATCAATTTGAAAATCTTTTCTGTACCTTAAAGGATAATCCACGGAATTCCGTTTTTTGGCGGTTTTGAGTTGAATATTCAGAAAAAAATTCTATATTCCATTTCATTAAAATTTTTAAAAATCCTATGTACCAGTTTTTTATTGACATTTACCCAATGCTTGTATTACGAGAATACTTATCTAGCGCAGTATATCTCCGAAGATACAATATAAGTCTGTACCCGAATGTAAGAGCCAGTTTTGTGGATTTATCGCAACATTATGTCGACGCGAAGAGCGGGTCCGGCCCGACAATAACGAAATGTAGTAACTCACTCCAGGCTATTTTATATGCCAACTAGAATCTAGAATATCTAGACATCTACAAGGAGAGCGATGATATAGAAAAGATAAGATGAACCTTGCACTGCAATAAGTGTCATGAACAAATATTAATAAATGAAGTGGGTACTAGGAATAAAAGATTTTGTATAAGGGACTATTTGACAAACAACATGAATTTCTTTTTGTTATCCTATGCGATTGCAAAACATATTAGGCCATTGGCCATTTTAGATTGATGGGTCACCAAAAGTATAAGGTATAGTGTTCCGGCGTGGAAAGATTAAAAAATTTCGTGAATAGAAATGAATTTAAAGTTGAAGGTTTTCTGGGTGGAAGTTGTTTTGAGTTATAAATATTATTCAAAAATACTATTCTACATGGCCGTTGTATTCCTTAAAAAAGCTTTTAAAGATTAAAGTCCGACATTTTATTTAGTTAAAAAAATTTAACTAGGTACAGATTGTATTTGTGCTGTTCATAACATTTTTTTTTGATACCATGAATTAAGAAGCGATTTACCGCACAATAGTCCCAACTGCCTTCATCTATCAAAAATCAGCGTAACTATGGCATCCCTAATTTGGGCTGTTGTGAGGATGAAAGTAGTTGGGAGAGGAATAACATGAGGCTAAGGAAGGTGCCGAAGTACCTGGCTATTTAAATCTGGTCACCAAACACGGCTAAAAATATTTCAAACACCGTATCAATTCTGAATGTTAGTATTTCACCGATGCGGTTACTGAGAGTTCTTCCACTCCGGTACATACAATTTTAAATGTATTAATTGCGAAACAAAACAATATAATTAAATAAAGTTTATTTAGGCATGAGACTAATTTTCCATAGTGTTGAGCGCTTTTGTATAATTACAACAAGCTTAACAAACTCCAAAATCTACAAAATGCTTCAAAAACACTCTCTTACTTAAACTGCTTACCTAATAAACGAAAATCTAATTCTTACCTCTGGGTACATATTAAGTTTCTAAGTATCTTACTTGATTAGGGAGTTGTCGAGTTAGGCACACAAATTCCTCCCTTAAGCAGTTTGTAACCTTAACTCTGTTTCTGAACTAGGATCATTAACCTACATTAGGACTTTTTGCGGGAACGTTTCACTTTCGGGTTTGGACGGATCATTTTCCAAATGTTCGTATCTCTTCGGTTTCAGCTGAAATCCAAATCGCTGCTTCTTATTATTTCAACAAAGCTTTAAGAGGAACGGCAGCGTAAACTGAATAAATTAGTTTAATCAAAAGTTATTGAAAATATCTGGAACGGATATGGCTATATTATATATTTTTTTTAATTATTAAATATAGGTAAATAGAGAAAACAATTTTTTGTGATTGTGGAGGTAATTTTGGCATTTTTTGTTGATATAATTATAATTATTAAAAAATAATCTTTCGTAACCTACTGAGTTAATAGATTCAAACATTAATTTAAAAAAACAACATCATAAAAAAGTAATTTATTTGGATACAAATTTTCATTTATACACGACAATTTTTTTTAAAAGCCTAAATCGATGGATTGTAATTTGGATTTACGCAAATAAAAATGCTTATTTTCATAATTATTATTTCTTTATGTTAAATTTCAGAATATTTCTATAGTAAATAGAGCAAAATAATGTTTTTCAATAATTATCAGTAAATCAAAAATGATTGCTAAAGTTGCTTCTAAAATCATGAAATATTGTTTTTTTTTTTAATTACCTATATTTTATAATTCAAAATCCAGTACATAAAGTAGCACACATCGGCACTAGATTTTTGCAATACCTTTAGGTTAAAAAAATATTTATTAGTTTGGTTATTTTGGCCTCAAAATCCAAAGGTTTAGGTTTTATATGAAAGGGGCTGCCCAGCCATTCCCCGTCAGAATTACTATGAATTTGATGAAAAAGCAGAATATATTATATAATATGATCATACTCTTTGTAATTTTGACTGCAAGAAAGGCCGAACTTGTAATTCTTTAACAATGGCTGGCCACTGATAACATGGAATCTACATCTGGGATAGCATGAAACGACATAGGGCAGAACAAATGACATATACAAATGTACATTGTACAAGAATAACCGTATCATTTGACCTGAAATTGAACGGAGAAATTCACCACTTTGTCTTAATGGAAAAAATCTTCAAACTTCAACGAAATCTGTCTGGGTAAAAATGTTAGATATGAGAGGATTTTTTTCTTTGAAATAGCGGCAATTTGACTGATTATTCATATTGAAGAGAATTAATAAATATGTGTTAGAAAACTTTACTGATGTAACATCAGCTCTCTCTGTTGAGAAAATGATTAATTATTAAATAGAAACAAATCACTTTGTATACATCACTTATTTTTTAATCAAAATTATCAACATGCTATTATACAAAGTTATTTGTTTTCATTTAAATAAAATGAAGCCACAAATAGAATTTACGAATATTAAAGAAGTATTAATTATGAATTTAAATAGATTTAAATCCTTAATACATACAAAAGTTATAATCATGATTTATTTTTGGGTTATTATGCGGTGTTGCGCTACCTCCTTCTTTAGATACGTTTTGGACTGCATCAAAGTGACGACCTAAGCTTTGGTAATTGACGGCTAGACCAAAAAAAAAAAAAAACGCAAAAAACAGTTTAAATTTATGTTGATACTCTTAGAGGGTTGGAGCTGACAAGACAGCATTGCATCTATATACATACGCACACACTCAAATACACATCTGCCCTAATTTTGCAGAATTTTGAGAAATAATAAAAATATTGCAAAACTAAATAGAGCGTACTATAATCCTCAATTGTATTAACGACAGATATTAATTTCCTTTATATTTAGGTTTTTTCAATACTTACCCTGAGGTAGCAGCGCACAGCGATTTTTTAAACAACAGGAACTTACCTGTAAAAAAAGAATAACATTTAAAAAAAAAATTGATTTACATTAAAAATTACGAAGGGATATATTATATCACAGGTACGTAGAATTAAAATATATATATATATATATATATATATATATATATCATTTAGTAAATCATAATATCATCTTATTAAACAAATAAATTTTGATATGTGAATATTCCCGCGTACATCGGAAAATTATTCAAGTTCAACAAACTTTTAATTTTGTAAATTGGAACTAATACAGTAAGATATCATATTATCACGCAATCGTAAAGTAGGTAACATTTTTTTTTTATTCCTTTTAGTAATTAAAAATAATAATTCCGTGTTTGATATACGTATTTTTTTGTTTTCATATCTTTAATTACTTTTTAGATGTGAAATTAAATATAAACGATGAAAATTAAAACCACACAGTTAAAAGACATAAAAGAACATACTTTTTCCAATCGATTTAGAGTGTTTGTAAAGCTTTTTATAAATGAACATTTCTCTAAAGTCAGAGGTGACATGCTTATTTACATCACGTGAATATTTAAATTTGTGACACGAACTACGATATTTTAAAAAAAGATATTTGACATTTTCTTGGAAATTTGTATTTTAAATTCACAGGAGGACTTTATCCCCTCGAGACGGGTTTAATAATTGACATAGATGACACTAGATTGGCCTTTATCGTACGAAAAACACATAAGAAAATGTCATTCTACATGAAAGCAAGAAACACAGCAGTTGGTATAATTTCGTAATTAATGATTGTTATAAATCAATATGTTTCGGTATTTAAAAAAATTAATATATATTCTAATGCGTTTTTTTGTTTGGCTATAAATTTTAAATTTTTGTTATAAGTTGCATTATTTATCACATCTCTCGGTTCCATTTTTGATATTTGCTTCGCAAAAATTACTATAAAATACCATTTAAAAGCTTATAAGATACAAAATACCATTTAAAATCTTATAAGATATCATCAATTTGGGAGGCGGGAATGGGTACTGCCGCCCCGGGAACCATTTATTGGATAACCAACACCTCTGCCATAGGTCACCCGAAGTGGTTCGTTACGTTTGGTGACTTAGCAGGGGTGCCCGGGTTCATGGGGTTCATTCTCTAGGTCTGGCGGCGGATGATCTAGACACACTGAACCCCAGATTCCTACCCAACCCTCATATATTTTTCCTTCCCAGAACTTCCTATCCTTCCTTTCCTCAAACATACCCTCCACACAGCATCCCCAAATATGACATTGGCCCTGAGGGAAATTATTTTCCTCAGGACCTCTTGTGTGTATCTAATGTAAAAAAATAAAATTTTCTATTTTCTTCTTAATCAAAGTATGCCTTTATTTTATACCCTTCATAACTTTTATTTGTCTTGAATTTCACTTCCGAGCTTTTTATATGTTTATATTTTTTAACGCATAGAATATCTAAAAATGATCATAACATTACAAAAATAAAATACTTAACTACTACTAAAACTACTACTTAAAACTACTGTCCGATATAAATTTTCGATTAAACCTTTTTTGATGTTTATTTTTGGGATGTTATAATGTTATCGTGTTACGCTAACTCCTTCTTTAGCCTACGTTTCGGACAACGTTACAGTTTCCATCATCAGGGCAGATGTGTTATATGTTCTACTAAGACCTGTTTATATTTAGTGCTTGATTCCTTTAAAACCATTAACCAAATTGTGATTGCCGGTTGGAGTTGTCACAATAAAACGTTAGATATTGCCTCGATGTTGGTTTGCGACCTGTAATATGAAAAGAAATCAAGTATTGTGTAGTATGAACCTCCTGTCTTTTATTTAGTCGGGATACATTTTCAAATCCAAATTTGAATTTGAATCTAGTATACAATATGTCAACGACTTGGATACAAAAAAAATCAACCTTTCTCACGTCATTGCGCCTTTTAAATTTTACGACCCCTTAAGAGTGATTTCACGCCCCAGGGTTAGTTTATCCTAAGTTTATTCCGGGAGCTTCCCTCCGTAAACCTCTGGACCACCCTCGCATAATGTAGGCGTAGAGGAGAAATTCCTCCCTTAACACCTCAAAGGTACTCATCCACTCAGCTTTCGACACGCAGGCTGTATGGTTTTTTGTATTATGTATTTTTTTAAACTGTTCTAAACATGCATTATAATATGTAGGTATACGTCAATTATAGGTCACGGTAAGAAGGCTTCAAGGTTGTTGGTTTTTGCGGTATTTGATGAGAGCTTGAAATATAGTGTAAAAAATAAACAAAGATTAAGTTTGACAATATCATCACCTCATTGTGTGGATATATTTTTTTACAGATTTGGAGAGAGTATTTCTTAACCTCTCTGAGTATTTCTTTTAAACATTGAATAATACCTTTGAGTTCGAGTCCCAGATTTGACCGTCTCTTTTTCTGATTTTTCTATTTCAGATTTTGGATTGAGTTTCGCTATTAAGGTCTTTAATAATTAAAATATTACAATTTGAGGTTTAACTCATTAGGTTTAAAATCAAAATAAATACGTTTTGGGTTTGATCCACTCAGCACGTGCTCTGTTTCTTTTACGCTTGCCTGACATCGTATATTGCCGTCTCATTTAAATTTCATAATGATTTGTTCTGTATTGGAGATTTAGGGCTGAATAGCCAGACTTTTGGATCATGAAACACGCTCACGTCGCATTTCTTGTTTCGTTATTTAATACCTATTAGGATCTAAATCTGTAATATTCTTGAACAGCTAGCTGTAACATCATTTAGTATGCACAAAAATGTATAGGCTATTATCCAAAATTACTAGATAAACGCTACGGTAAATAATTTCTTTCGTGTTCTATGGTACTTTAAAATGTCAAATTATTTGGTAAAAATTAAAATAGTTGGTCGAATTAAGTTGCATGCTTACGATATAGCTCTAGATTAAAATTCGAAATTGTAAATTCTAAACCAAAAACAAGACGAAATAGTGTTTGCTAGAATCGGTTGATAGATAGTATGTGTAGGAAAGAACAAGGTATGCAAGGAAAAAAAAACTATATTATGTACTTCCAAGAAGGTCAAATCGCTTCTTTTTACTTAATAACGAGATTATGTACATGAAAATACCAACAACTTTATTCCAAGGGAGTCCCAATCATACTTCTTTTTTAATAACAAATGCACTCAAATCTCCACTCTTTTTCTAGTCATTGTTCCAAATTTCATATAATTTTCCAGCAAGGTGCTGAGAACGTATGTTGTAGAACTCTCGAGGCTGATAAATATGATTTTAAAAAAGAAACGGTTAGAAGCAGTTGGGGCTCTTTTGCGGTATCTATTTACAAAAAATATATTAAGGTATATCTTAATAACTATGTACAAAGAGGTAAAGAAGGCCTAATATAAACAATTTTCGTACAAAGTTCAACAACTGACCATCTTTTCTAAGGTGTAGGAACAGAGTCACCTTTTCACTTTCATTAATATTATATTAAATTCTTTATTGTCAAATGTGCCTTTGATAATTTCCCGGAAGATAAAACGATCCGTTATTTAATTAACTACTTGTTTATAAAGACGAAAGACGTTTATTAATTTAAATGATTAGCTTTTTGAATTAAGGACTGATCGTCGAACGGTTTAGGCAATTAGCAATTAAGAGTAACTCAAAGGAAACTTCTCAGATGCTGTTCAATCATTAATGAGCAAATTTCTTCCTTCAAATCAAAGAAGAACAAATTAAACGAACCAAGTTAAAAAAGTAAGTACACGAAATAAATAGATATTGAAATTAAGATTAACAGTTATATCTTTCACAAGCTTCTGCCCGCGACTTCGTCTGCGCACAGGATAAGTACTTAGAGTAATCTATTTTCTTTTCCTAGGTCCCATCTACGTTTATGCCAAAATTCTAAGCGTATTTATTTAAAATATCTATGATTCTTGATTCGATTCAAAGTATTAGGCGAGTACTTCAAATAAATTCAGTAATTTAAATATTTTCTGAAAAAGAATTTTGATTTATTGTTTTGCTAGATGTCATTCTCAAATATCGACATTTTCTATTAAACAATAATTATTATTTACAATACATTGAAAATAAATTGCTAGCTTTATAAATTATAGCCTATATGTTCTTCTGATGTATGAGCTAAATTATTGTAAAGTTTCATTAAAATCCATTCAGTAAATTTTGCGTGAAAGAGTAACGAACATTCGTACATCCATACAAACGTTCGCGTTTGTAATATTATTTTATTTTATTATTATAATTTATAGATTATAAAACTGCAAGTAACTAAATAAGTATCAATTCATAAAATAAATTAAATATTCCAGTGATTAATAAAAAATACAATTTCAGTATTGCTCTCTAAGTGATAAATAGAGAAGATATAAATTGATATAAATGTGTTGTAGAAGTGTCAGGTGCTCCGCTGACGAGGCAATTGAAACCAAACTAAAACCGGCTGATTTCTATGTCTTGATTGGTCAAAAAGCTTGTTTAACCATAGACGAAGAACAATCAGCTGACAGCTGGCAACTAGCAACGGCCGGCCACGGAAATCATCAGTGCGAGTCGTGAGTCACCGCTTGCGTTACCATTGACAACGGATTTTTGAGTGATTGTGTAGTGTGCGGGCCATCACATTGTCATACAAAGACAGTTGCCAGTAGACAGTTTTTAGTTGCCTCAGTGAGCAGATCGCCTTAATGTTACCGAATTACGTTCAACTTTTTCCTTACTTCTTGTGAAATTGATCGCCTATTTTCAAATACCGAAATTCTTTTTTGAGTAGATAATCGATTTCAGTGACTTTTCTGCGGCCTACGAATCGAAACTTCGTATTTAAATTAGCGACATCAGTTTTCTTTCAAGCCGATCTTTGACTGTCTCATCGATTGAATGGTTACGACCATTGGTTATGAATTCGGAAGTTGTAGGTTTAATTCCCACTGTGCACAAGTAAATTTTGTTTTTTTTTTTTAATTTGTGTCATTTGACAATAATTAATTAATTTAAAATTATGATAAATAGTATATTTGCGGCATGTTCCAGAGTTGCAGATACTTTTTTATCATCCTGGTGAAAGGCCACCTTCTGAATCGAAACGTTGCCTGAAATGGATTAAGCCGTGTATGCCACCTTCCTATTCCACATCACCTTCCCCTCTCCACTACCTTCAGCTTGAAAACCAACCCTAATTGGAGATGCCATATTCTCAATAATTTCAGAGAGTCGGGAGTCGTTGGAACTCTTGTGTGGTACACACCTATAAAAAGCTTAAATAATGAAAATTATGTTCAGTCCAATATACCTGATATTATAACCAATTTTCTAGTAAAAGAGATTGTCAAACAATAATACGAAATACTTAATACAATTTGTCTACCGCAACGTTTCTGTGTTTAGCTTGCAGACAAAAGTAGCAAAACACAATAATAAATTATTGTAGTACAAAGTAAATGCGAAATGAACTTAAATTGTAACTTCGTTTCCTCATCCATTGTCTTCGTAGCACTGAATTTGGGTCCATGTTCTGCGGAACACTTCCTAAGCAAGCAGTAGCGGTCACATTAATTGCCGCAATCGGTGAAACTTTGTAACATCATGGCTATTTCTAAGCTCTAGATATGGGTTAATTTAATACACTAACTCCAAAACATTCAACTTACTCGAGCATCATTTATAAAAGAAGAGCATTGAGAGAGAAAAAAGAGAACGCTAGGGTGGAGAGGTGAAGAGGTGAAGATAGACGTGTAAGTATCTTTAAATCTAGTGATGTTACAAAGGTGAAGCCTTACTCTATAGTTTATATTATCATCACGATGCGTCGTCGTGCCAAAGTTATGGATACTTTCAGAACCTGAATGCTGGCCTTTCACCAGTATCTATCGCTTCAATGTAATGAAACATAAAAATTTCGCTTGTTTATGATGTGATGTGAAATATTCCTGAGTACTGCAGTGAGAAATTATTCACGATCAATGAACTTTTAATTTTCTAAAATGGAACTGACTGTAGGAACAATTATCCAAACAACCGATTGAGATGGTACCAAAGTTATTTTATTACAATTAATTTAATAATAATCCTTGATTTGAAATTTAAAGTGCATTTCTTTTATTTAAATCTTTGACAGATAAGTTACCTAGCAGTGTTCAATCGGTAAGTTCTCCCTAATTTAAATATGATTTAAGATTTTCACGGCCAAAAGTATTATTGTTGTTTATTTTTGGGATATTATGCCGTGTTACGCTAACTCCTTCTTTAGCCGACGTTTCGGACAACATTACAGTGTCCATCATCAGGGCAGATCTCCCTAATTTGTTTGAAAATGGGTAATTAATTACATATTAAGAAAATTGACGATGAGTGCTTTTGAAAAGCAACGATACCGAGGCGAATATTTTTTTTAAGTACTTTCAGCTTCACAAACCTTACAATTATTGTAACAGCCTGTTATTTTCATGAGTTTGAGCTACAGTAAAGAGTAATTAATTTTCAAATTGTAATTATCAATTAAATTAACTTCAGTTTTAAAGCACTGTAAATGAAATCTGTTTAAAATTTACATTAGGATATTTTCGGTGCAAATATTATTAACATTTTGGCGTACTCCGGGTATGACTAAACCGCTGTTTTCATTTCTGAACGGCTAAAACCGTGGATTAAGTTGACCAGCTATTAATCGCCCCCGCCCCCGCCGCCGCCCGGCGCAAGTTTAATCGAAAACGGAGTTGATTTAAACCGCGGTTTAACCTTTGCTAATGGACACTTTGAATAGCGGTGTTAATGAAAACTGCACGGTTTTAACCCGGGGTGGGGCAATTCGACATTTTACAGCGAAATCATCGAATGTTCAACTGAAAAAAATGCTTTCGAAGACCGATTTTGATGTTTGTTTGTCATGAACAGTATGTACCTAATCAGATATTTGTCATGAATTATATAAATAGTTTAAACCCTAGTGAAGATGTCAGGTTGACCGGTCAGTGGTTGAGTGGGCATCGCGTTTGGGTCCCACTCAGGCGTTCCGTGTTCAATTCCTCGGCTGACTAAGTCTTCCATCACACCACAAGCAACATCTTCCCTTTAGTGTGGTGGTAGTAGGAGATTTTCAAATGTTATTGGGTTATTTGTAACCCGGGAATAATTGTCTTTAAAAAAAAAAAAAAGAAAATGTACTGGAAAAAAATGAATATTATGCATTGTCAAAAATATCTAAAATAGAGGTGATCATGTTTGATATTAATAGAATAATTTTCATAGAAGCTAATGTGTGCGGAGTTATAAATACTGTGGACTTAAGAGGGTATTTATTATATTATATATATATTATATTATATATTTATTATTATATATTATATTATATACAGAGAATACCAGAAATTAGTTCTTTTTAAATCAAATTCCAAAACATAAATTGATTTTGAAAGTTTGTTATTTTATCTGGTACACGCAGTTTTAAAATTTTAAAAAACTAAGTGTATTTTTAATATACTAAGGTTATACCGTTGGTCGTTGGCAGATTTGTTCAATTTTCAAACGTTAGAATATTTTAAACATCACAAATTTCAAATCGTATAATCTTACAATAAAATAAATCAATACATAATCAAGTCTTCAGTTTTCTAGCACAGTTTTCAGAATTTTAATTTTAGGTAAATTAAAATCATTAAAGAATAAATCCGAGAACGTGTTTTGTGACAAAAATACCCCCGTTTTTCTATTTATTTAAGGTCTTACAAACTAAAATATTTCAAAAAAGTTTTACATACTTATTTTGTTTAGACATTATTAAAAAATCTTAAATACTTATAATCAAAAAATTCTTACAAGAAGTACACGATATTTTATAATTTATCATCGTGCGTTTTGAGCATTTTTATTGCTTACTTGAATGTAGGTATAATATTAAACAAATTTTTAATTTAAACAATTTAATAAGGGGAATAATCGATCTTTCTCATTGGAACCTCCTTGTACAGTTGCAAAATTTTTTTTAACTTTTATTCTCCGCCGCTGGTCAATCGCTATTAAGGTGGAAATAGTATTATTGTTAATAAGTGAAAAATTTAATTTTTAAACCATTTAATTCCCTTGATCGTGTGATGTCTTCCTTGGACGTCCCGGACTTCTTCTAACTTTTTCCACGTCATACATTAATCCTTACACCCCCTTTTGTTCACCTAATATGTCTAATTTTACTACATAGGTATAAGTACTTGACTCAATTGATAGTGTCATGTCTTCTTTGGGCGTCCCCGACTTTTTCTACCATTCACTACTATATACCACATTGTTACCTTTAAATAACTGCATTTTATGAACTATAATTCGACTCGGTATCTCATTCTGGTACCGATATAATGTGTAATAATGAAACAAACGTATTTATATTGTGTCATTGTCGTGGCTACAAACAAACATTGAGAAATATAATACTCGTAAATGAGATTATAATCTTACGTACAGTTATCATTATTTAGGGATATAATTTTGCGAGGCTTGACTCTATATAAGAGCGCTGGACTTCTTAAGAATTTTACCTGTCAAGTAAACTCATGACGAGGAAAATAAAGTTGTTGTTTTATTGTGAGTGTAGATTATTTAACAATTTCATTAACACATCATTTTATCAACTTTTTAAAGCTGAATTTATTATTTACGGAGCTTTTACATAAATTTGCGAGATAACCGGCAAATTTTAACTCACTAAGGGCCACGCCACAGAAAACACAAAATCTGTCACCGAAAAAGCAATTACATTTGACTTTGTGCGTTTTCACAACGATAAAGTCTATTATCACAAACATGAATTTCCAGCTTTTGGTTGCTTCATGCATTTGCAATACATTTTCAAAACGAAATTTTTAAAACTGCTTGTTTTACAAAGGGTTAATGGAACTCGAGTTTTTTCGTTCTTTGTGCTGTTCTGTAATAAGCTGCGATTGACCATAACGCACGCATAAAAAACATTATTTGCATTCAGTCAGGCGAACAAGAAAGCACATCAATATGGACGGGAAACTTTGGTTAGATCAACCAACACAATTAAAATGAATATTTATTTTTTTTGTTTATATTATGAATCAGATACTTTGTAATGTGACATTATAATTTAAAATAAAACCATAACCTTATACCTACACCACTTCTATTTTTTATATACTGCCGACCGAGCTTCGCTACAACCGTAGCTTCTTCGGGGCAGTATAATAATCTACTAAAATATGGGCTTATCTCAGGTGAAGGAAGTATTAGGGGGTAGATGAGGAATTGGGAAGTGAGTGTTTTTTGTCAATGGGGAACAACCTCAAAAGTATCGGACTTTTATTTAGATTTATTGGTTTTTTAATTACTTTGCTATTAATATTTTTAGCTTTCCTTAGCTCTAGTACTTCTTAGTTATCCAATCTAATACCTATTCTGTTTTTATTCAATAAGGTGATGCTTGTGTTTTTATTAAACCACATCTAAACAGACCACAATTTTAATAATTTTAATTCACACCTTAGATGATCATAATTGACATATTCCCTTATAATAACCATTCTGAAATTAATGAATCATAAGAATTTATTTTAAGTTCTTTATATCGCGAGTGAATAGTAAAACTTGGTGCCCACACTGTTGCGTTGTACTCGATTTGACTGCTAACTAACGACATGTAAATTTGTTAATTGGTTTGAATTAGGAAATCGTGTACATTGTTGACAATTATTATGGAATATGGAAACAAATCAGAATAATGTAATATTAAACTTATACTACGGAAATATACTGCTCGGCTGAACCTAAATGTCGATTGTTTGCGTTTATTTCAAAGTTTATGCATTGTGGTACTATTTAGTACGTGCATTTGTTAACATTAGAAAATTCATTAGGTTGCCACAAAACTAATTTGCAATTTCAATTACCGTTTATTTTAGAACTAATATCATAATTTCCTGTAGGAGCATTTATTTTGCAAACAAACAATACAGCCGCCTAGTTGATGTACGCAATAGGATATTTTCACAAACGAGGGATTATGTTGAAAATGTATGGAATATTTAAAGATAATTTTTCGGATTTTAATCATCCTACTAAAAATGTTTGTTTTTTATGTGTTCATTCATTCATTTTAAAAATGATCAAAAAACCGACATGGTTGGCAACGGCACCAAATACGCACGTCAACAAACAACAAAATACTACTGTCAGAAAATTCAACGGTCAACGCTTATGACGTCACAAGATTAAAATATCGTTTTGGCGGTATTACAAAAATGGGAAACTTAGTCTCGCTCTAGAAAATTTATTCGTCTACATAAAAATAAAACAAAAATGCCATATTAATCGTAATTTTTGCTTAATTTTTTAAGCAATAAAAAAAACGTGGAAATACCCTATTCAAGTCATTACAGCAAAAAAATATTTAAAAATAAATATTCAATAACAGTGACAAAAGGTTGTAAAATCAAATTAATTTATAGTATTAATTGAAGCTAGAATGCGTGGTGGAGTTGATTGATTTTGGCAACAAATATTTCAATGAAAAAGGTATGCAGAGAGATTTTTCCAAGCTGTAAATTTTAGTTCATCAATCAACAGAACCTTTTAGATTATTTTTGTTGAGTTTGGATAAGTTACGTATTCAGGGTACATATTTAAAAAAAACTATTGGATAAGGTTACGACTGCTTAAAATATACGTTATCTTTAACAAATCGAGAACCAATGAAAAATTATTACAAATTCAATTAATGATATTTGGATTCGTCTATGTTTTACCTTCATAATCGTTTATGTGTATAGCGTCTTTCTTGGACGCTTTCATAATTATAATAGCAACAAACAGCGTATAATTTATTTAATACGTGTGAGGGAGATGTATGATTTTTACTTTGGGGTAAGCAGACATACGTATATCGTTTGTCTCATTTTCAACAGCTCTTTCTTACACATTATGCAGTTTTTTGTTTTATTTGTGCCGTTGCCCTGGCGTGACCGTAGGAATTATAAAATCACCCAATATCACCGTGTATCAAGATGGAACTACGGTAATGAAAAAAAAATAGATCCTTTATTGATTTTTCTTCCCTTTCTATGCTAATAACTTTCCTTATAAAGGAAACTACACAGTTCTACTGATTTCGGGTAGTTTCAACCCTTGTACAAAATCACATCAAAAATATCCTATGCATCGCTTGCCAAACCTACGCCGGATAAAAAATTGGATCGCACCTGAGATTGAGTCATTTTCCAAACTAATAGAACATTATCCAATTATAACCTATAGACCATAAATATCCCCGGGGTTTGGGTAGGGATGTTGAATTTGTAATTAAGCTGCCAGCGGCAAACTTGATCAGTTATTATAGCATCTACAGTGCACTAGCATTTACTCAGTATCCTTTACAACCTACCACACAGTCCACACATTTAATTACTAATCAAAGCGAAATCCTAATCCAATAATGTGGGAGGTAAATTAACTCCTTAGTAAATAAATTATAATCGTTTTTGATACCGTGGAAGATTAAATAACTTCTATCGCGATATTTTTTTTACCGCTCTACACAAGAGGCCCCGAGAAAAATGATTCATTTATGTTATCTTTGGGGATGCTGTGTAGAGGGTATTACGATAAAAGGAAGGAGATAAAGTTCTGGGAAGGAAACAAGAATGGGGTCAGTGTCTACAAGAGAGACGGACGTATGAATTCATCCCTCCCACTGCGGTGCAAAGCTATGTTCCGAGAGATTCGTGCTGGAGGGGTTAAAAGGTCTCCTTCAACTAGTCACTCCCGATCTAGCCTGCCACTAAGCTGATGGATAGATACACCCATTGCCAAGACACGTAAAAAACCTCACTCCATGAACCCCAGGCACCCCGGCTAAGTCACCAAACGTAGCGAATCAGTTGAAGTGATCAATGGCAGAAGTGTTGTGAACAAATGGTATTGAGAATTTGAAATTTAAAAATCAAATTGAAAATTTTCAATGATTTGCGTCATTGATAAAAAATTAAAATAACAATCAAAACAAATCAAAAATTTAAACATCAGTCTGTAGGAAAGCGCGAAGACAAACGCACATTTTATGCCAGTAAGTTTTCGAAGACCGGTACTATTTGTATGCCAACACACTGAGCCAGTCCTGGCGTAAGTGTGCCATCTAGTGCAATAATTGTGCACGTGCGTATAATTGTAGCAAATTAGTGCAGGCCGTCGAAAATGATCTAAACCGGCAAAATCAGTTTGATTATATTTGCGCTAAGTGGGCGTTTAATTAAAGGGTTCTTATTGCAATATTGAAAAAATCCTTTAAAAATTATTAACCTTTTCTTGGAAACAAAACATCGACCACTGTTATAAATAGGGATTGTAGTCGATTGACTGCAAAAATCAATAGACTGTAATCATAAAAAATATGGGTTTAAAAAAAAATTACAACTATAGGAATATGTGAACAGTGAATGCTGGAAGGGAATCTGACTCACCTTAATTTCCCAAAGCACCTTATTTTGAGGTTCAAGTTTCATTTTGAGGTTTTTCTCACTTTTTATTATATCAATTTGGCGGTATTACAAAAATGGGAAACCTAGACTCGCTGTAGAAAATTTATTCGTCAACATAAAAATAAATTTAAAAAATGCCTTATTAATCGAAATTTTTTGCTTAATTTTTTAAGCAATAAAACAAACGTGGAAATACCCTGTTCAAGTTGTTTCAGCAAAAAATCATTTAAAAATAAATATTCACTAATCAAAAACAAAATGTGACAAAATGTTGTAAAACCAAATTAATCTTTATGAGTATTAATTGAAGCTACAACACGTCGTGGTGTTGATTGATTTTTGGCAATAAATATTTCAATGAAAAAGGTATGCAGAGAGATTTTTCTGAGCTGTAAATTTTCGTTCATCAACCAACAGAATCTGTCAGATTATTATTGTTCTGTTTGGACAAGTTACGTGTTTAGGGTGTATTTAAAAAAAAACTATTGGATACAGTTACAGCTGCTTAAAATATGCGTTATCTTTAACAAATCGAGAACCAACGCAAAATTATTACAAATTTAAAATTATTAATCTTTAAAAAGCTTAGGACAGTTCAGATTATTTTTTTCAAATAGTTTTAAAACCGGTAGGACCTTAAATTTATCAAAAAGTTAACTAGTTGGAAAATCTTTAAAAAGTTATTCTTGAAGGTTTTTTAAGAATAACTTTAATTATCATTTTTTGGGTTGTTACTATCGCACAATATTGGCAATATTATCAGTTAGGATAGGTATTGGAAATACATGTATATAATGTACGTATGAAAATGTAGATTGAATGGAGGAAGATAGATATATAAAAGTTGCGTCAACAGAAGTAAAACATTTCAATCGTCCAAATAAAAAAAGGTCTCAGCGAAAAGGCGTTGATCCCAGAGGAGAACCTCACGCAAATGATTTTTAATGCATTTTACCTCAGCCTCATCATATGTATCTAATACTAGTATTTATTTGAACATGGCAGGTTAGTAGATGAGTGGACAAATGCATCTGGCTCCCACTAAGTCATCGTTGGTTTAATTTATTTGCCTAGATAAGTCCTCCATCATTATTTTCACCATTTTCTATAGAAAAAAAATACATTCTGACAAAGGAATGTTTACATTAAACCTTTTTATATAAAGTCCGTGTTGGCGTGCTGCACTTACCTATAACCCAACCCAATTGATGCACAACACGATCCAACCCTTAAATGGGAAATTTATTCCAAGAGGTGTTAATTAAAAATGTTTTACCCCTATTTAATTGTCATCTTTGAAGTAGCTTGAATTAAAATGCGCCCTTTACGACAGGGGTGTAGCCGATAACACCCCTAATAGAGCCATAAATATTCATGTTCTTGTTAAATAAAATTCGGGTGCACTTTTAAGGCAGATCTAATTAGAAACTCAAAAACCGCAACACGGTGGTATTGAAGTAGGTATTAACAATTATTTAAATATTAAAATTATTTAAAACCATGGCAAATCATGGAAAATTCTGTATTCTTAAAAATCACGAATGAAATTATTTTCTGATAAAAATATTAAATTATAAGGAGGTACTTTATCGCTTGAAAATGATACTTATGTTCAAAGCAAATTTCAGTTCATCGAGCTCGATATCGAATCGAAAATACCTGATTTTAAAATTTCTTGGTTACCATGGTCCCTCTTAATAATAACCACTCGAGCGCTTTTTGCCACATTATGACACTATTTCCAAAACCTCGGATTGCTTTGTTGCCAAAATGTGGCAAATTTTCAAAAAAAATTTTTTTATTAAAACGACCATATAATATATTGTACATTCAAAATATAACAAAATAAATATTCTCTAGATTCTTTAAAATGTTTTAAGGTTAAAGATTTAATTATATTTTTTCTATAAATCCTACAAATATGTGATAATAGACAAAATATAGGTAAATTTATTGGCCACATAGAACTATAATCAGTTTGTATGTCTTCATATTCAAATTCGGAGGTGTGATTTTTTTAATGTGGGCGGAAAATTTTTCTTTAGCAATCCGAGAAAAAGTATTTTAATTACTCTGTCGCTCCAGTGGATAAGAACTTATAATATCTACCACAAAGGCCGTCAGAATTAAAAATTAATAATAAAGGTTTCCCCCTCCTATTAGCTAATGACAATGACTAATGAAGTAATGAATAATCAGTTTAACAATGGTGTAAGCCCGCTGTCAGTCAATGTCAGACATTTATGTCATGTGAACCGTCAATGACACTTGTGTACAGTGTGTAACACTAACAGGAAGAATACATTTGTTGATTACAATAACATATTCAGGAGGAAATCACTGTCAAATGATGTTGTACAGTGAACGGTGAAGGGGAATTAATGAGAACAACAATCCCTCAACTGACACAAATGAATTACGATAAATGTTTTAATTAATTAATTTCGATGATGTCCAAGATCTAGGTTTGTAGATATAAAAAAAGAGTGTGCTTTAGACAACACGACTGAAGTAAATACTTCTTTAGCTCCATCTATATGTATGTCCATATATATGTTTATATGTATAAAATATATACATATCTTAATTTTCTACGAATATTTATTTAAATTAATTATTATTCGCCTCGCCCGATCAAGCCGTGCGCATCAGTGGTAATTCAAAATACTGACCGAAATATTTCATGCACTGGCTATGAGAGGAAGAGAGAAAGAAAATGTGCGCTCTTGCTTCTACACTGAGCCCGTTCGCCTCGCAACGCATTTCACTTTTCGTTACACATTTGCCAGTTTACCCCTCAAGTCAAGCGTGCGTACATAAGTATTTACTTTAAAAATTCTGAACAACGAAAATCTTAATAAAGTTAGACGTGTAACCTAGAAAATTGCCACACAAATATAATAAAATAGGGATGTTTACTCCAAAAATTTCGCATTTATTCAAGTATCTAATGGAACGAAAAAAAAACATGCACATAAGCAATAGGTATCTAAACAAACCAAAAGACGTTAAATATTTTCAAAAAACGTGACGAAAGGGAATAAAGATGTAAAGTTTTTCAGGGAAGTGTATAAAAGGCAAAATTACAGATATAATTGTGAAATATAAAAATAATCCTCAAACTGATAAATTATTTTTGCTGAAAGTTACGATATTTATACATTTTTGTAGCAAAGTTTTTTTATTTTATTTTTTATTATTATTCAAGATCATTAGCTTTTCACGACCACTATACTAGGATTATGCCAGAATGATGGCAGACGTGTGTCTATGTAGACTATATTGGAATGTAATAAAAAAGAATTAAATACAATAATTAATGAATTCATAAAATAAAAAAACCAAACATTAACCACAATAAATATTAAAATAAAAATTAAACGGAATGATAAAATTTTTATTTAATGCCCGTTTCAAAGAATATAGAAAAAAAATACTGAAATAATATTAAAAAGCCAGATTTATTAGTGTATTATTAGACCTCCCCTTTGAAAGAAGTCAAAATCATAGAACTCATTAAAACTGTAGAGAGCGGTGAAGGGCTTATATTTTTTCTCTCTCTACCTTCTACACAAATAGGAATGCCATAGTTCCACAGGATCGAACGGTTCCGTCTCGTGTGCGATATTCGGAACAAAATATTTTAAGAGAACTGTTCAATTTTCGTAATGCCGGAGCTCGCCGTTCGAGGGTTTTTTGGGTCTCGGTACAAACATTTTTAACATCTATTTTACAGTGTTAATATAAAAAAAAATGTTGAAGGAAAAGGAATAAAAACAGAACAACGTTCACATTTATCTTGAACAAGTATCGGGAGTACATAAAGAGAAAGGTTTATGGGACAGCGTGAGGCTGGGGTCATAAAAGTTCCCAAATGTAGGTGAGCTTATTTTTTTCACACGTGCGAAGTTAAATGCGCCCTGAAGGATGTGTATGTACCTACCTACAGACATATATCCCTAGTATTAGATTCCTTTTAGTCTGTCACGTAAAGTGAGCTATTTATATGCAAATATATCAGGAATCCCGCCGTAAAAAAGTTTATGAGTTGATACTCGTTGTCGGGTGTTTTTTCATAAGTCAAAAGAGGGGAATCGTAGGAAAATATTGCCTTCTGCGGGATGGTTTGTACTATGACCACAAAACTCGTATTGAGAAAACGAGTTTTAAAGAAATCTATTTGTTTCCTTTACTTCAAACTAATTGTTATAAATAATAATATAAAATACAAGGGTTAATCTACACACAAGTAAAAGAATGACATAATTATTCGAATTTTTATTTGAATAAAAGCATAATCAAAAACGTAAACGGACACTTTTTTAAAACAAAATAGCAAAAAAAATTCATGTTTTTTTGTACCATGACCATATTTAATGTTGGTTTATCCTACGAGTATATCCATAATGTGGGTGAAGATAGACCAAATCAACAATCATGTCATCCTATGGCACATCAAAAAATAATAATTAAACATTCACATACATAAGGTTTTAATAAATAATAATAAAATAATAAATATTAAAAATTCTTCATTAGAAATGAGAAAATTTAGTATTTTCGTAAGAATAAATAAAATTTATGGAGTAATCAAACATTAATAAATGTTACATACACGTAGATAAAGTTTTAATAAATAATACTAAAAAAATTGTATTGGCAAATGGACATAGTACACTCCAATCCTCATTTTTTTGTGATTACTATGGAGATAGAACAAAAAGTGATGTTCAAAATGTAAGTTCCCGCTGAATTTTTTTTGTGTGTGGATATAGTAGATAAACATATGATTAATATTACTGCATTCACAGTTTAAAAAAAAAACTAAAATGGACATAGTATAAACCAACCCTCAGCAAGCGATGTGTCAGCTAAATATGGTATACGGAAAATAAGAATATTGGAACATTTTATATTTTTATTGTTCATTTTTGAGAGTTTGTTATAATGCATGTACCCTTACAAAATCAAATGTTTTAAAATAAGTCTTACTGACCCAGAAATTAATACCAATTCTAAATTTCGGGGGTTAAGAACGCGACAGTGGCATTTTGGAAACACTTCTAATAATGTCATAATTGCTACAAATAGGAAAATAGGTAATAAACCCCAAACTTTTATGCAATATTATAAGGAAGATTAATTGAAAACGTAATTGACGCATAATTGAAAAAAAAATTTTTTTTAATATATATGTAGGTAATATAATGGGTCTATTTTTGTGTCTTTTTTTATGTATTCGAATATTCTTTGAAGAATTATAAAAAAATCAAAAATTGTCCTCAACATTGGATATTTTTATCCAAGATACCATCTATGTAGGTTATAAAATTATTATAATGCATAGAAGAAGATAACAATAATAATCAATTTTTTTAAATATGAAAATCAACAAGTCACAGAAAAATAATAAAAGATAATGGTCGCAACTAGGACTCGAACCCAGAACCTTTCGTCTAACAGGGACATACGCTTTATTCAATTCAGTGATTGCGTCTTATTATGAGACTGTAATATTTATCAAACTTCATATTTCAAATTTCAGAAATCACAAAATTATCTTTGACTAAGGTTTTTTCCATATTTAAAAAAAATCGGATATATTTATCCGAGATAATATCTAGGTAACAAATACATTTTTTGAATACTTGTTTCCAATGAAAAAAAGGTAGCTGCCAATTATATGGGTATTTATGTAGGTATGAGCAGAGGGAGTATAAACATAATTTCAGAAAAACAAAATTTTTGGCAAGTACTTTAAAAATCCATCAGATAAAAACATCCAAATCTAACTTTTGAAATACAAATAAATAATCTAAAAGTCACTTAAAAAACAAAAACAGCATTAAAAAGAAAGAATGAAATTCTATATATGTAAAATAAATATAAATAGGATAAAAAAGACGAGAAAAATATGTATTGATTTTATGAGAGTTAGCGAGTAAGAAGTAAGCCAGGTATTGAAATAATATTTTAAAAGTAATACGACGGGGCTTTGAAAATAATGATGACAATGTACTGATAGATAGATGCCTAGCAATCCAGTAGATGGTAGAGGGTATGTGGCATGGAGGTACGAGGAAGTACATGGAAGTTTCCGTCTCATCAATAGTTAGTTGAAGAACAATGTGGAATGGCGAATGGGATGCAGGGCTGTAGGGCTGCAGGGTAGGTACAGGGCTCAGGTGCAGGAATTTCCCGCATTCGATTTGCTGCACAGAATACCGCAGTGGGGAGGTCGCCTCCTGGTCGTTGTTACACAGCATAATGCAATAGGATGGACACTATTTTTTCAACGCAAAAAATGACAGCGTAGCGAAGTTTTGTTCTAACTCGACTTTATGCATTTTGTCTGCCTTTTATTTTTTTTGTACGTTCGGTCACCGTTTCTTTTTTTTTTTGACGTTCGGTGGCATTTTTAACGCTTTGGAAATGATTCTTTTTTCAAATACAAAATCAACATTGTTATTTGGAGTCTCGCAATCTCATTTTTACAAAAAGTGGTGATAGTGGATAGTGATAGTAGATAGTGGCGTTTATTTGGTAAAATTGGGACTGAAGTTCTTACGAACATATTAACAGTGTTTCAATGTTTATTGGCGGGAAAATGTAAAAATAATTTGTTGGTATACGTACGAAATTACGTATACCAACAAATGATTCTTACATGTTCCCGCCAATAAACATTGAAACCCTGTTATTTGTTCGTAAGAACTTCAGTCCCATTTTTAACCGTTTTTACGAATAAAATGATCGTATTTTAGAATAACACTTTTTTCCGTGTACTATTCAGAGAATTACTAACTTCCAAGTAACGTAGAGATCTAGACTGTCGATCGCGGACGCAACTCTTAAGTAATATTTTCATTTGTATTTCTTGTAGAATTATTAAACTCATGACCACGAGTTTGCCTGCCCACTAACGGCGTAGCTGGCTGGATCGGGAGAGACTGGTTGAGGTAGACCTTATAATTCTCAAGCAGAGCTCTCCGGGAACTTTGCACCGCGGTGGGAGGGATGGATTCATTCGTCCCAAGGAAGGTTCCAATGAGAAATATAGATTATTTCCGGTATCAATTTTTTTAAATTAAAAATTTTATGTTGATTTATTTTATTCAAAACTTTTGTTTTAGTATATACCTAAATTCAAGTAAGCAATAAAAATGATCAAAACGCAAGATGATAAATTATTAAATATCGTGTACTTTTTGTAAGTATTTTTTGATCATAAGTATTTATGACTTTTCAATAATGTCTAAACCAAATCAGTGTGTAAAAAAAAAATTTAAATATTTTAGTTTGTAAGACCTTAAATAAATAGAAAAACTGAGGTATTTTTGTCACCAAACACGTTCTCGGATTTATTTTTTAATTATTTTAATTAAACTAAATTTAAATTATGAAAACTGTTTTTACTAGATTATGTATTGATTTATTTTGTTGTATGTTTATATGATTTGAAATTTGTGTTGTTTAACAGAATTTATCATTTAAAAGTTGAACAAATCTGCAAACGACCAACGGTATAACCTTAGCATATTAAAAATAAACTGGTTTTTCAAAATTTTTAAACTGCGTGTACCAGAAAATATAACAATCTTTTAAAATCAATTTATGTTTTTTTTGTAAAAAAGAGTCAATACGTCTAGAATTTGATTCTTTTCTTCTTGTAATACCCCCTTAATGATTTACCCCAGTTTATCGTAATTTTACTGTTTTTTTCATTAATTTAAACCGGTCCACCCTACTTAACCTACTCAGCTTGCGCATTATTCCGATCGTCGCTAAATTCCATTAGTTTCAAACCACCACGCTTCTCCACCGGGCAACAATTATTAGCCGACAAAAAATACATATAAAAATATATTACGCAAAGAGAAAAATTAACTCCCAAATAATACGTTCTGGAAAATTTTCAGTTTGAACTTAACAGTTATTTTTCTCTCACTTATTAAAAAAATTAGATTTTTTACGGTGAATATAAACAAACTTCGTTAACACAATCACATTTATATAGCTGGTAATAAGTTAATATTCTAGTTCATACAACTGTATAAGTTTACTGTAAAAAAAGATATATGTACAATGTACATGTACCTCATATGGAAGATGCCTTGGTCGTGTGGAATTTGTGAAAATAAATCATTATTTCCACCAGTATTTCACGTGACCCAATGAGTTCTAAATCAATTTCTCTCTATCGGAATTATCCCGGAAGTAAATTAATCAAAATAAAGGTCATTATGAGATAACCACAGGTCAAACGAGGTCAGGAGTTCATTAAATTTTGGCACTTGGAATGAATTCGAGGAGCAGTTCAACTGATGAATTAGGATCCGCTGGGAAATTAAATGAATTTAACTCGCTCCATTTGCAACCCACTATAATATTAGTAATACAAAACTTTAGCTTGGTATTTCCGTGGTAAGTTGTACTCAGTTTACAACACATTAAATCGGACCAAATGCATTTTTAAATTTATTTTTCATTGCTTTATTTGGAAAACTGGAAACCTATTAATAAGAGCTCACCTTTGATATGTTAAAAATAATTTTAAAAATATTTACCCTGGGTCACGAACACACTAGATATGTTTTAAAATAACTGGAACTTACCTGTAAACAAAGAAAAACACACGTTAATAATTACGATAAACGAAAAAAAATTTTGAAAATTGTTTCTTTGAAAAATCATAAATATTTATACAAACAATAAAAACTAGGCTTACTACACGATATAGTTAGAAATTAGAGTGAAAATTGAGGAATGTGCCATCTATGATAAGTGAGGCGATGTAATTAATGAAAATCATGTGTTTTTTTATTTAAAAATTTGATGTATTAGTCCTGTAAAAAAAGGTTTGAAGTATAAAATTTTCTACTTTCGAACCCCTTTTCGGGTAAATTTGAATTGATAATGTGGCAAAATAATTTATGTAGTTAAATAGCGGTATACATTTTAATATTTTTGTTCCTGAACTTCACAAAGTACTTGATGGACTTGATTGAATTTATTTATTTTATTTATTTGATACACAAAATACATATCGCTGCCCTAGTGCTTGAATGTTCAATAGACCATTTTGCAAATTTCACAGGGAACTTTTTTTTTGTTTTTTACAGGCAAATTCTAAATAATTCTGGCTTTAGTCATTTCGTTTTATACATGTCTATTGAATACGATATAAAACGAAATGACTAAAGTCGAGAATTATTTAGAATTTGCCTGTAAAAAACAAAATAAAACATCCCCTGTAAAATTTGCAAAATGGTCTATTGAACATACAAACACTAGGGCAGCGATATAGGCATTTGTAAGGAAGGTTTGACTGTCCAACTAGGAAGGTTTCCCTAAGGTTTAAGCGGAATGGATAACTTTAATCGGATATTTCACAGCTCTTAACTGAAAAAACGAGGTAATGTAAAAAGAACTGCTTTGACTCACAGGAGTAAAAGCTGTGCCTTAAAGGCATAATGATTTAGAGTTAAGATACGTGTCATAACGATATTTGGTTAAGAGCTAGTGCAGGAATCTCCATAACCAAAATTGCATTGTTCAACAAACGGAATATGTTAATTTCCACCGTATGATAACAGTTGCCAGGTGTATTTGGAACACATTGTGGTTAAGTTCAACCCTTGCAGTTTATTGGTTGGGGGTGAATTCGATTTCAGTATAACCGCAGCCCCTCCCCAGCCAGTGATTCCCTCCTCATTACTTTGTCAAAAATAGGCTTTCCACACTGAATAGCTAAACCCTAGACATGTGATCTAAAGCTTTATGAAAGAATTTTGCAGCTTTACAAAATGACATTTCGACTCTTAGGCTTCGATTGTTTACCTGATCAAGAAAAAAGAATGATATTCGAAAATATTTCATCAGTCTTAGGAGAAGTAGGTATTAAACTCAAGACTCGTCAGTGGATGAGTTGACATCGCGTTTGGGTCCCACCCGGACGTCGCGTGTTCGATTGGTAGTGGTGAGTGGTAGTAGGATATTTTCAAATATTGTCAGGTTATTCGTAATCCAGGAATGGTTGTCTTTCTTTTGTATTTTTTTTTAAAGTTCATGCACACGGACTCGACAACAAAACAATACTATCGATGAACCTCTTCGGTGGCTTCCCAGAACTCGAGTGCTCTGGGAACGTGACAGTTGCACACCCGATAGTGAGACGTGGAATAGACTAGAAATGTTGTAGAACTTCGAATGATACGGGGTTACCTCTGTTTGAATACGCATTTTGGCCTAATACGGTTGCACATACTGATTTTGCAGTTTACGGGTTTATTTTCCAATACTAAAATGATATTTGGTGGTGACCAACGATGAAAATGAACATGCCTACATATATATGTAAAGGAACAAGAGTCCTAGAAATGTCTAGGATTCCTTTATATTTATTTATCTACCTACCTACCTAGTATTTAAGTACCTACCTAGAAATATCTAGGATTCCTTTATATTTGAATTAAGAATTTTATTTTATTCCATTGTTTTAAAAATATCAGCCACACAACATAGTGTAACCAAAGTAATGACATTTGAAAAAAAAAACAATAGAATTAAATAAAATTCATAATTCAAATAAAGGATATTTTATTCCTTTAAATTTGAATTATGAATTTTATTTTATTCTATTGTTTTTTTTTCAAATGTCATTACTATGTTATGTGGCTAATATTTTTAAAACATTATAAAAACAATCTCTATATGACAAATAAACTTTAATTGTAGTTTCTTTATACTCCAGAGCAACACATTATTTTATTTGTCATTTAAAACCTAAAGACAACAAACAGTCTTATATATATTATGATTTTAACTCATCATTTACCATTTAAAGTTTTCCCTATTAAAGGATTAATAAAATAACCTTTGATGCCATGATAACCAAGCCATCAAAAATATTTACTTATTTATTTTTAAATACCAATTAGGCTTTTACTATTTTACTATTTATTTCCATTATTTATTTAATACTACAGATAATTTTCGATGAGGAATTAAACTTATTTTGGGACGGGGAAATTTACAAATACAAATGTGGGAGGTAGTATAATTAATCAAAGATATATTGATAAGTCAAAAATTATTTTTTATATAAAATGCAGAGCAAAAAAAAGAGGTTAGGAAAAACAAACAACGAGAGCATGTTAAGTGGAGCAAACAACACACTATTAGGATATTTTTATTTTTATATTAACTCCACACAGGAGGCCCTGAGGAAAATAATTTCCCTCAGTGCCTATGTTATCTTTAAAGATGCCGCGGAGGGTGAGGTGAGATAACGGATGTAGGAGTAAAAGATTTTCTCGTATAAACAGTAAAAATGAGTATATTTTTTACAATTTTATTTTAACATTAAAGAGATATGATATTATAATAGCCTTCTTGTATCTACATCAGCAACCTCTATTATATGAATTTCAGACATATAAAGATGTCTGATTTAATTGTCTACATTGTCACATTTAAGCACCGTTTTCTCTGATTATACTTTTTAGCTTATACTGGTATGTTTAGATTTAGTTTTTCACTTTATAATGCTCGGTCGGAACATCAAAAAAACTTGCCATATTATAAAACGTTTTTTTCGTCACGACGCGACGTGCAAAAAACATAAGTTAATCGTAAGATTTAATTATTAAATACCACATACTTAGTACAAGAATCGATATTGTGATTGCTCGATGTGATCCTTTTAATTGTAAAAGAATTTTCTGAAAAGAACAACAAATCGATTCAAAGCTGACTGTGTTTATTTCGAGGAGAGAGTTATTTATTCATTCGACGTGGTGAAGGGATGTACTTAATGTGATTTACGAGTACCTATTTTCAATGTGTATCGAATGAACGTTAAAATAATTTAGCACTTAATTCATGTTGAACGAATTACGTTTATGTGATCATATCATAAATGAATCGATTCATTCTGACTGTACCCTTTTTTAAATATTTATGCTCATGTAGGAAATCAACATTTAAGTTGTTAATAAAATTACCTTAAAAAGGGAAAGTTTTTTACGATAATACGCCTATTTTCTTTTTTTAACCTAGTTGTGTCATATACTGGGTCGGCTAGTACCACACTTCAGAGAAATGCATATGTTTGCGCGTGTGTGTACGTGAGTGCCATCAAAAGATAAAACAATGAATTATTATCGGCAACGAGTCTATCTGCCAAGTTTCAGGTTTATCGGATCTCGGGAAGTGGGATAATTTTTACTTCCAAGTTATGCATTCATTCAAGAAAACGAAATCAAAATTCAAAAAGATGTATTTAAAAAGCATGGAATATTTGAGGTTAGTGTTTGAATTTCACCAAGCTAATGTAATAAATGTCATGATATAAATGTCGAGCCGTTTTGAAAGGCACTATATACAATGTATAACCATAACTAAAACAATCTTTTCAACAACCACAATGAAATTTGACCAATATTTTTTCCAACTAGAAAGGGCAAGTTTATGACATTTGCCCTTATAAATTCGATAAATATGTTAAATCAGGAAGAATCATGGAAAAAAACTTTTAAAAGGTTGGCATATTAACGACCAATAAAAAACCTCAAGGTTCGGTTACAACTTTTCCGCCCAGGAAAAATATGGAAGTTAAATCGATTTTATTTAAACTTCGAATGAAGAATAAAACTGGCTTTCCGAAATAAAGACAAATTTATTCACACCTACCCCTCAATACAATTGTAAGTGACAAGCATATTACATTCACTTAAGCATATTATGGACCGGTCAGTAGTTGAGTGGGCATAGCGTTTGGATCTCATCCAGGCGTTTCGTGTTCAATTCCTCGGCTGGCTAAGTCCTCCATCACAACACAAGCAACATCTTCCGCTTAGTGTGGTGGTAGTAGGAGATTTTCAAATGTTGTTGGATTATTCGTGACCCGGAAATGTTTGTCTTTCTTTAAAAAAAAAAATATATATATATATTTGCATTCCCAAACGCTTCGAGAAATAGTTCTCAAATAATGGAGTAGTGTAAAAGTATTGCAAACAACAGTTGGCAATACTTTCTCAAAAGTAGTAGATGTGTTTAACACACAATTATGCAGGAATATAGTTATAACATACCTCAATAAAATTAATCAATTTTAGCATAATACCTTCTCTGCGTGTCTTCTATATAATTTGATTAGCATATTTTAATAATAACTGTTCCATGAAATTAATATATACGAGTGTATTACATGTTCGTAAAAACCTTTATAAGCGTATATTAAGAGGAACGTTTGGGAGGCGGGAATGGGTACCGCCGCCCAGAAACCATTTATTGGATAACCAACACCTCTGCCATAGGTCACCCCAAGTGGTTCGCTACTTTTGGTGACTTAGCAGGGCTGCCCGGGTTCATGGGATGAGGTTTGTCTAGGTCTTGGCGGTGGATGATCTGGACACAATGAACCACAACCCTCATACCCTTTTCCTTCCCAGAACTTCCTCTCCTTCCTTTCCTTAAAAATACCCTCCATACAGCATCCCCAAAGATGACATAAGTCCTGAGGGAAATTATATTCCTCAAGGCCTCCTGTGTGGAGCTAATGTAAAAAAAAAATGGCCGCGCGGCCGGTTTCGTACAAAACCTAGTTTTTGATTTGAGGCCAAAACACCTAACCAAGCTGAAATACAATTTTTGTATAATGTAATAAAAAGGTATTTTAAATATCTATCTCGGACAGGAGCTACTTTTTTTTGCTTTTAAATGATGGCGTATAGGTAATTAAAGAAATTAGTTTTGGTGCATTTTGGAAGTAACTTTGGAATTTTTTTGTGAAATGTTTATGAATATTTAAAAAAATCTTCCGAATCCTTGGTTTTTAATTCAATGAATAAATTTAACTTTTTAAAAAAAATGTAAAAGTTAAAAAAATATTCAAATATTCGTTTAATTTTGTCTACAGCCAAAAATTATCTAAAAGTTTCCTATCGTGGTCCCCTTTTAGTTTCTTCTTTCAATCCGATAGGTCCAATTTATTATACAGGGAACAGCGATGGACCATAAATAACCATATCGTGAAAGCGGGGATCAAATTTTATGGGTAACTGATACATTAATTATTTGGGAATATCGCATGGTTAATGAACGTGTCAATGTTCTACTAGGGCTCGTATAATTTGTAGTGTCGTAAAGTGTACGATACAATGACTATTCAACACGTTTGTTGAATGAGTCGTACAAGGGTTGTATTCAAAGGAAGACAATGAAATCAATGGTACGATAAAATGCTATTGTAGTTATTAAAAATAGTAAAATTTTAGAAACACGTTTGAATGAGACCTATTTTTTAAATTTATTTTGATTTTTTTTTTTGTTTTTTTTTTATATGACCACAAGAGTTCCAACTGCTCCCGTCTGGAGCCAGTGAGGCTATGGAATTCTCAATTGGGATGTGTTGTGAGCCTGAAGCTAATGGGGACGGGAAGGAGATATGAAAGAGGAAGGTGGCCAAGTACCTGGCTATTCAGATCTGGTCACATCGTTTCAAGCAACATTTTAATTCTGAATGGTGGTCTCGTCCACTCTGCAACCTGTGGTAAATACACGTTACATTATTTCAAAATTATTAAATTGTGAAATAACACAAATTAATCAAATTAAATTCACTTGCGCACATCGGAATTTAAACCCGCGACGTTCATCTTATCCTCCGACCGCGGAGGCCTTCATTTGGTTTTATTGCTAAACATTTTTATTTTTTTAGAAAAAAAAATTATTTTACATTTTGAGGACACTTGAATGTGGATTTATGTATGTGAACGAATGTGAATGAATGCGAATGAATTAGAATGAATGTGAAATTTGAATGAATGCGTTACTGCGTAACTCTTGTTCAATGAACTTAAATTTGCTTTGAATTTATGTATTATTTTACAAATTTAAAATATTTTTTGTTTATGACACCGGTAAGCAATATAGAACAGGTCTCAGTTAACTAAGGGTCTTCAATGATTATGATAACTAGAGCGATGTATTTCTCCAAGGAATAATAAAATCGTCCTTCGGAATTTTACGTGTGAACGAAAGTAATAAAAATATCAAATTAGCAGTAGCTAACAAAAGCCTAATCATGTTCTTTCGTCCAAATATAATTTGGCACGGGGGGCCTTAGGAAAAATAATACATTTCAAGAAATACTAGGCAATATTATTTTTTTCCATTCACGTGCGTTTCATTAATATGGCAATGCCTCTGGTACAGAATCAATTAGATTGGATTTGACCGGATAAAAATAAACGTTCCAATGAGTCGTACAAGTCGCATCTTTCACAAAATATCACCAAATTAAGAATAGGCTACATTAAAAAAAAATTACCGGCTAACTTAGTAGTAGTAAGCTCAAAGTTCTAGTTCAGGTTCTCGGCGAAGACATCTAAAAATAAATCACATAATATTATGTATTATATTATTAAGAGATCTTGTAGAAAATTAAGTATGAGACGATGTACGGATGTGAATAATGTAAGTGAATGTGAATGAATGTAAACGAATGTGAATGAATGTATATGCGAATATAATGTGAACGATTGAATGTCAATAAATGTGCATGGATGTAAATTTTTTTTTTTTTTTTTTTTTTTTTTTTGTTTTTTTTTTTTAAAAGAAAGACAAACATTCCCGGATTACGAATAACCCAACAACATTTGAAAATCTCCTACTACCACCACACTAAGCGGAAGATGTTGCTTGTGTTGTGATGGAGGACTTAGCCAGCCGAGGAATCGAACACGGAACGCCTGGGTGGGACCCAAGCGCTATGCCCACTCAACCACTGACCGGTCAAAATACATGTGAATGAATGTGAATACATGCCAATGAATGTAAATTTATTATTATTTTTTTTTTTATTAGTTATTGAGTTAGCTTATACTACATGAATATAAACTAATATAAACAATATAATATTTCATTTGTAATTTTAAATATTTTTACAACAAACATAACATTTATTTTTAAATACATTCATTCTTCCTTCATTGCTCAGACTATCAGGCATTTCATCATAAATCTTTAGTCATCTATACATTAGGCAGTTCTGTGATTTGGATTTCTTCATATGTGGTAATCTAATTCTATTTACACTTAATTAATGTGATTGAATGAGAAGTAATGCGAATGAATGTGCATGAAGCAATGAGCATGTACTAAGACACAATGGAGTGCCATCCGCACTGTCAATTCCTTCGAAGAAATTGCTTGTGCTTATGTAGTCTATCTACTACCTAATTTGAACTCTTTTATGGAAAATTACTGTTACAGACTGGAAGATCCATTCAATATCGCCCCCACAACATACCACAATTTAAAATGAATGCTTTGTAATAAATGTGATGAACGTATGTCTTGCGGTATGAAAGAGACATGCGTGCATGAGTGAGACAGCATGAGTAAGGCATAAAAGGTTTGTTTGTTGTCCATTCGTCCTCTTTGCCTTCAGACTTCCTAAGAAGGAACCCTGTACATAATCTCTTAATAAACGTTATCGTCTACCTACGATCTATTATTGGAGTACCACCCCAAAGGAATCTGGATCCATACACAGGAGACCAGAACTCAATGTGAAACCGGCCACGGTCATCACATTTGGCGCAGCCGAAAAAAGGAACCACGGAGCAGCCAAATTATCACATTTGGCGCAGCCGAAAAAAGGAACCACGGAGCAGCCAAATTATCACATTTGGCGCAGCCGAAAAAAGGAAACACGGAGCAGCCAAATTATCACATTTGGCGCAGCCGAAAAAAGGAACCACGGAGCAGCCTAATTCTCACATTTGGGCAGCCGAAAAGACCGAGATTGAAGCTACAGGGGTCAACGAGTGATCGGGTCAGATCACGACTCCACATCATTGCGGAGCAAGGAGGAAGCAAGAGCAGCAGCATCCTATATATGGTGATTCAGTGCCGAGAACCTGGAGGAGCATTCGCGTAAGGCGTGGATTCAGAAGTCTGGGTCTTCAAGAGAAGACCAGGAACCGGGCGCAGACCTCAAGGAAGGCGCTTAGAAGGACGACCAGGGTTCAGGAGCAGAAGACGGTTCGCGGAAGGACGAGATCGGACAGCATCAAGACATCAGAGTCGTGAGTTGAGTGCTGTTTGTAAAATTTTCTGTTTTTTTTTCATTGATTGCATCTGTGTGAAGATGGAAGGAGGAGAACTGCCCAGGTTTTGTCATTTGAGAGACCAGCTGGAGACATTCGTCTTACAGTACGAGCAGTTCATCCTAGTCAATGATGACAAAATAACGTCGGATGTAAAAAAGATAGCGGTTTTTATATCCCATTTGCACACAGAGACAATAAATTTATTAATAAATTTGTGTTTTCCAAAAAAAATTACAGATTTCACGGTAGAAAATTTATTGTTATTACTCGAAAATCATATAGGTACTAAAAGAAATGTGTTCAAGGAACGTGAAATTTTTTTCGCTACGAAACAAAAGGTTTCAGAATCAGTTAAGGACTTCATAGCGCGTTTACGAAATCTAGTTAGATTTTGCAAATTCGAAGACAGACTTGAACATAATTTAAAAGATGTTTTTATCACCGGTCTTCGAATTGGTCGTACTAAAGAAAAATTATTTGTCAAGGCTGAAAACTTTTCATTAAAAAAGGTTTTAGAATGTGCTATTGCAATGGATTCGTTCGATGTAATTAATAAGCAAATTAAAACGGAAAGTGTAGATATGATTAATAAAAATAGGCAGATCGATTTGTCACTAGGGTGGAGTGAATTTTTTTTTTTCACCTGACGGTAATGTAATAGTCAAAATTTGGTGCCTTTTAGGTTTAATTTAAGCCATGTAAAATATTATTCAATTTGGTTTAGGGTAACTGCCTCCGCAACGGCATTGAATTTATGAAAATAGTCGGTTTTACACTCTAGTTGGAAGTCATGTTTATGTACGATATTTTTTAATAAACATACTAATTTTTATCAAGAAAGTTTACTTGGTATAAAATAGATTCGACACAAAATAAAAAGAAGTTCGAATTTGTGTTTTATAATTTAAATAAGGAAAGAGAGGAAACGCGGGAGGTCATACTTGTCGCATCGTGCTCTTGTTCGTGGCTCGGATCAGTCGCACGCTCGTTTGTCGTTAAAAATACGTTCGATATTCTTTCGTGGCAACTATACAAAGAACTCCGAGTGTATTCAAATGTCCTCTATTTGGTGATGTTTGTGAGATGAAAGAGAACGTTCTACCTACTTACGAAGATGTAGAGAAATACTATGAGTGGACGAGACATCAACTGAAATTGCAATCAGAAACTGCAAAAGAACCAATTTTTGGCGAGATAGCAGATATAGTAATGTCGAGAAATGAAAATGTAGGGCAAACTGCATCTACTCTACAGTGACGCGAACAATGATCGTTCAAACGTTGAAAGTATATAATTAAAAGTGCAAAAATCTACTCAAATCAATCAAGACGCTCTCCCCGGACAAGTTAAATAGTTTTCAGCAAAGTAGTAAGATACTTTTTGATATTTCAACATGCAAGCGCAAAGCATTCGCTCAATATTTATGTCCTAAGGATAAAAAGGTTCCTAACTCTAAAAATGAATTACGAACGGGAGAATTAGCTGATTTAAATGTTAGTATTTCTTCAGCGACATCATTAGAGTCAGAAAAATCAGAATGCTCCATTTTCAAAGGCGTTATTGAAAAGAAAATAAAAAAAATCGACACTTAATTTTCCTACATTATTAGGTATGAAGTGTCTGATAGAGCAGCAGCAGCAACAGCATCATCTGTTTTGTTCGACATTGGGTCTGGTGTTGAGGTCATTGATCGGCACAAGTTACGAAGGGAGAGAACTAAAACCATAGAAAAAATAATGGCAAATGCAACAATTACAGAGCTCTTGGCTTTATACTTTGACGGAAAAAAAGACAAAACTTTGAAAATTGTTAAAAAGGGCGGTAAATGCTACAGGCCTATGGTTGTGGAGGAACATATCTCACTGATTCAAGAGCCGGGATCCATTTTTATGGGATACGTGGTACCTGATGTTGGTACAGCAAAAGGAATAGAAACCGCGATAACAGGGTTTCTGTTACATTAAGAAGTTTCCCAAATAGAATTATGGCAATTGGTTGTGATGGTACGAATGTTAATACTGAAAAGTATGCTAGAATTATAAAACTGCTTGAGAAAAGGCTACAAAAACCACTCCAGTAAATAATTTGTTTGCTCCACATGAACGAACTGCCTTTGAAACATCTGTTTCTTCATCTCAATGGGTGTACTTTGGGACCTAAATCTTATATTGCTCCACTGGGAAAATCACTGGAAATCTGTGAAATGCTACCAGAAATGGCCAAAAATCTGAGTTCAGACCAACAGTACTTGTAAAAATTGCTATCTATCACATGCCCGTTGGATCACGCGTGCCAGCCGAATACTACGTTTGTATGCATCAACTGAATAACCATCTGAAAATTTGAAAACTCTGGCTACTTTTGTGGTCAAAGTTTACGCACCGTCTTGGTTCTCAACCATCATGCAAAAATGGTACGCGTCATCTGTTCAATATTATTAAGGTCTCTCGATACCTGCCAGAAACTCTAAAAAAATTATAGATCCTGTTATCCAAAGAAACGGCTACTTTGCGCATCCTGGAGTGATTCTTCTTGCGATGATAACAGATGATAAAAAACATGTTAGAGAGCTGATACTAAATATTGATAGATTTTAATGCTTCTACAAATATTGATTTAATAAATTGGCTGGAAAACTTAACCGAACCATCAATTTTTAAAAACTTATCGGACCAGGAAATTCAGAATATTGTGAAATCTGGTGGTGAAAGCGAACTATTGTTTATAAGGCTTATGGCAGAGAAGCTCAAGCTATTGAAAGAGCTGTAAAGAATACAACAGAGGCTTCCATTTCTCACTGCACAATAAAGTCGCGATTAGGTGCAATAAATGTCAAGCTGGAATCGCGAAACAAAATGCCTAAATTTGAAACTAAAAAGTATTTTAAACCTAAATAATAAATGTATAAGTTTGTTTCGAATTTCATTTTTTTACAGCGATGCCTTAATAAATATCTTAATTATATATTGTTTATCATTTAACACCTACTTACTACTAAATGAATCACAATGTATCGCCTTATAAACATTAAACTTTTTTACCCTAATTTTCAATTTTTGGGGTCACTGCGGAGGCTGAAGATCTTAATCAAATGAAATGAAAAATCCCACGTATTTTTACTTTACCATAAGGCACAAATCCCCCCCTCTTAGAAATCTGAATCTTAAAAGAAATTTTTTTTCATACATCCGTGCTCCACACTATTTGTCACAAAAAAAAAATACGGCGGGTAGACATTTTTCTAGACCTACGGACAAGAATGTTACATCGTTCAGACCGAAATCATTAGACCGAACGAAGTGTAAACATTGTGGTAATTATCACGAATCAGTTAATTGTAAATTTAAAAACGTGATTGGTTATAAATGCAAAGGCAAAGGTCACATAAGTAAAATATGTCGCGGTTTAAAGTTTAGTATAAAGATATTTCTTCAGTGTTTGTAAATACGCAGGAACTGTTGTGTATAAATCAAGTGCATTGTGAGCCAATTTTGTGCAAAATCTTAGTGAATAATGTTGAACTAAATGGTTTACTGGATACAGGTGCAGCAGTCTCGATTTTAAAAGAGATAGATTATGTTAAACACTTCAATAAGTTGGATTTAAAACCAAAGGATTTAACCTTGACGGGTTACGCTAACTGTAAGTTAAATTTATTGGGTTGTATTTTATTAACAGTTGATTATAACGGTTATAGGGAAATGTTAGAATTTTGCGTAGTAAAAAATGGAACAACTACTGTTCTAGGTCGTGACTTTATCAAAAAGTTTAATATTGGATTTACGGGGTTACAATCTACTTCATCCCAGGAGGGAAGTGAAATTTTTTCTCAAAATGTAGTTGAGAATGATAGAAGTGAAGTAGATAAATTAATTCGAAAATTCCCGGAGGTTTTTTCGGATAAACTGGGTAGATTCAATAAAAATAAAATACATCTGAAACTAAAAGACAATGCGGAACCAAAATTCTGCAATCCGAGAAATATACCGTTTGCTTTAAAAGCAAAGGTTGAAACGGAATTAGGCCGTTTACAATCGGAAGGTATTTTAGTTCCGGTAAATTATAGTAAGTTTGCATCACCAATTGTTCCCATATTAAAAGGTAACGGGGAAATTAGGATTTGTGGTGATTATAAGGCAACAATTAATCCGCAGCTAGTGGTAGATATATATCCCATGCCACGGATAGAATGGTTGTTTTCACAAATGGCTGGTGGAATAATTTTTTCCAAGATTGACTTGCGGCAAGCCTACTTACAATTAGAACTAGATGAGGAAAGTCAAGAATTCACAACTATATCCACTCATTTAGGATTGTTTAAATTCACGAGATTAATGTTTGGAATTAATAGCGCTCCTGCTATTTTTTGTAAAACGATAGCTTCGTGTTTACAGGGTTTGAAAAAAACAGCTGTATTTTTAGATGATATAATAGTAACGGGAGAAACAGTAGACGAACATAATGAGAATTTAAGTGCAGTGCTAAACAGGTTAAAAGACTGTGGATTTAGCGTAAATATTCACAAGTGTATTTTTAATGCATCATCAGTAACTTTTCTAGGGTTTGAAGTTTCAAAAGAAGGAATCAAACCATTGAAAGATAAAACTATCGCTATTAGCAAGGTATCGCAACCTAAAGATATAACTGAATTACGAAGTTTCTTGGGGTTAGTGAACTTTTACAGGTCATTTGTGCCTAATATGTCAGTGCTATTAGATCCGTTACATAGATTATTGAGGAAAAACATACATTTTGAGTTTAATCAGGATTGCTTGGAAGCTTTTAATAAAATAAAGGAAATTTTATGTGATGATAGAGTGCTAGCTCATTTTGACCCGGAAGTAAAATTGAAGGTTGTTACGGATGCATCAACAAAAGGGTTGGGAGCGACACTTTTGCATTGTTACGATAATAATTTACAGAGACCGATTTCTTTTGTTTCTCGAAAATTAACTGAAGCGGAAAAGAAATATTCTATATTGGACCTCGAAGCAACAGCTATTGTGTTTGCGTTAAAAAAAATTTTTGAGTATATTTATGGAAGGGAGTTCATTTTAGAAATAGATAATGAACCGTTATGTAGAATTTTTGGTGATAAGAAAGGTATCCCAGTATTAGCGTGCAACAGACTTCAACGCTATGGGGTGATTCTTTCGTCATTCAATTATAAGGTACAGTACGTGAAGTCGGCATTGAATTGTTCGGATTATTTGTCACGCGTTCCTGTCGAGGAACCGGTTCACGTAGAGAATGACTTTGATACTCAAATTCTAAGTTTATTCAAAAATAACAGAGATATACCAATAGATGTCGAGGAGATTAAATCGGAATCAAAGACGGATAAAATTTTATTGGAAATTAAACATTATCTCACAACAGGGTGGCCAAATAAAATTAACAAGGATGATTCAAAATGGATTTACTGGAGTAAACGGAATGAATTATCTATAATTGATGATTGTTTTTTTGGAATAATAGGCTAATAATCCCAGTAAGTTTAAGAGAAAAAATTTTAAACTTATTGCATAGATCTCATCTGGGCATAGCTAAGATGAAAGGGTTAGCCAGGGGGTATTTTTGGTGGCCAGGGATAGATGGAGAAATTGAACTTTTTGCGAGAGGATGCGAAATTTGTTCAGAGGTTCAACCATCTCAACCAAAGAGCGAATTGACTCCGTGGCCCATAACTGAAGAGATATGGAGTAGGGTGCATATTGATTATGCAGGTCCCATTGCAAATAAATATTTTTTGTGATTATTGACTCAACCTCAAAATGGTTAGACTGTGTGGAGGTAAATTCTCCAAATTCGTATAATACTATTAAAATATTAAGAAATTTATTTAGTTATTTCGGGAGTGTACAGACAATAGTGTCAGATAATGGAGCCGCCTTCATGTCAGCGGACTTCAAAGAGTTTTGTGAGATGAATAGCATCAAACATTTAACTACTCCGGTAAATCATCCACAATCGAACGGGTTAGCTGAAAACGCCGTGAAAAATTGTAAAAATTTTTTGAAAAAAATGATGATAAGAAATAAGTTTCAGTCAGGTTACGATAAAAAATTAGGAAATTTTCTAGTGGATTACAGAAATTCACCACACTGGTTTACAACCTGCAGTTGTAATGTTTGGAAGTGGAAGAAAACTAAGGTCTAACTTAAACAGTTTTGTACCGAGAGGGGGGAGAGATAAGGATAATAGAATTAATAAAGAAACTAAAATTAAAATGTCTAAATGTCAGGAAAATCAGAAATATTATTATAAAAGAAATAATAAAGAATCGTTGGGTTTTTCGATAAATCAAAAAGTAATGGTAAGAGATTTTAGAGACCAAAACAATGATAAATGGGTTTCAGGGAAGATACATAAAAAAATTGGAAAAAAACTTTATATAATTGAGGTAAATTTAAAAGGTAAACTTATGTATTGGAAAAGGCATTTTGATCAGTTGTCTAAATTGTGTGTATCATGGGAAAAGAACCCCAGCAATCCTTTAATCGCGTCTGAGACTAGGAGATTATCGTCAGATGAGTACGATATTTCCGGCTTTATGTCGGATGACAATCTAATAGGTGATTCTCCTCTTACTTCCAGCTCCAGTGAACCGGTGGCTTCCACGTCGGGAAACTGGAAGGACAGATTACGACCACGGACACACAGATGAGTCAATGAAGACAGGATTCAGCTCTCGACTCAACATGATAATGAATTACACTGTAAATATTGGAATATTGTATGTATTGTAAATAATATTATCATCATCATGTTGTGTACCTGTCTACGGATTTAAGTGTGGAGGGATGTGATGAACGTATGTCTTGCGGTATGAAAGAGACATGCGTGCATGAGTGAGACAGCATGAGTAAGGCATAAAAGGTTTGTTTGTTGTCCATTCGTCCTCTTTGCCTTCAGACTTTCTAAGAAGGAACCCTGTACATAATCTCTTAATAAACGTTATCGTCTACCTACGATCTATTATTGGAGTACCACCCCAAAGGAATCTGGATCCATACACAGGAGACCAGAACTCAATGTGAAACCGGCCACGGTCATCACAATAAATGTATTGTCGGGGCCTTATTTAGTGGCTACATTGAAACAATCATTACTTTCCAACCTTCATCATCGGCTTAAGCTCTTCACCCAATTTCTTCAGCCTCACAACATAGGAAGCTCAAAAGAGCCCACAATAAATTAAAGTTTCAACATATACAAAATATAAGTATAAACGCAATACTGTTGAAAGGAAGAAAAAAGTTGGGACTCATTTCATTACGCTTACAATAATAATACAACAACAAAAATTGTGATTTTTGAATTACTTTATTATATTATATAACTATCTGATACCCGGCATGCGTGGCAACTCCACTTAAATAAATAAATTGTTTTTCCCTTCCACCTTCCCCTCTCCCTCATCTCTCACCCCGTGAAGCCCCTCTCCTTAATTCCCCATCCCACCCTCCCGCGTACCCCCCCCCAGCCTTTTTTCCCAGCCGCTTAACTCCATAAAATACACCGACCTATTTAATTTTTGTATGCAAATATTATAACGCCAGAGCTCATCAGTATATAAATATAAATATTTGCGGACATCTTCACAAAGATTAAAAAAAAACTATACCAATCGGATGAAATTTTAACTCCAATCGTATGCATAGTACCTATAGGAAATAATTTCATAACGCCAGAGCTCACTATCCTATAACCATCCCGGGTATGCGCATCGGATGAACGGTAACATTAATTTTTATATATTAATTATTAATCATTATTTGAAAATATCGTGCTTGCCAAAAATGTTGAATTCCCCTCGCTCTTGTTCTATATTCCGACGTAATGATCCTGTTAAAAACTGGTGGAAAAGAGGAAATATGATTGATGGAACTCCACCTTTGTTTATGTCAATGGTGAATACCTACCAATAAGTCTCATTAATCATAATACAGTAAATCTTATTAGCTTCGCGAAAGAGGAAAATTCTATAGACATAATATAATATGTCAAAGAAAAGGTATTCATCAAAAAATAATGTCTTTTTATACGGTCTTTGGTCTTAGAGATGCAGTTAAGGGATGTTTTCCTTTAGGGGGGAAATAAGTTATTGTACGATTTCTGTGCGATCGAAATTCGATGACGTGTGCAGAATACAAAGTGATTTATTTTAGAAGGGGTCTCTTGTTCGAGGGTTGAAATAATTCCACAAGAATAATAATATTACTACCAGGACTCCTTGATATACGATTCTGTTTTTGACGATAACCACTAACCACGGGAAGGTTTCGCGTTTGTTCCACACAATATTACTTGTTTTTATTGGCTAATAGTAAGAATACAAATGTATTTATCTATCAATGTATACAGACTATCATCATAAGGGTTTTTAGCGTCCAATTTAATATATTTTTTGACAGAGTTGAGCACACTTATAATTATTTATGTTTACTACAGGCAACATAACATGTTATCTACTAATATGCTAAAATGGATTCCGTTAATGTTAAGAGCGATTGACCAGCGGCTGAGAATAAAAGTTTAATAATGCTGGCAACTGTAGAGGGAGGTTCCAATGAGAAAGATCGATTATTCCCCGTATCAAATTTTTTATATTAAAAATTTTATATTGATTTATTTAATTTAAAACTTGCTTTAATATATACCTACATTCAAGTAAGCAATAAAAATGCTCAAAACGCACGATGATAAATTATTAAATATCGTGTACTTCTTGTAAGTATTTTTTTAACATAAGTATTTATGATTTTTCAATAACATCTAAACAAAACATGTGTGTAAAATTTATTTAAATACTTTAGTTTGTACCTTAAATAATTAGAAAAACTGAGATATTTTTGTCACAAAACACGTTCTCGGATTTTTTTTTAATGATTTTAATTTAACTAAAATTAAAAAATTTTAAACTGTGTTGACTAGATTATATATGATTTGAAAATTGTGTTGTTTAATAGAATCTATTGTTTGAAATTGAACAACTCTGACAGCGACCAACGGCATAACCTTAGTATATTAAAAATACATTTAGTTTTTCAAAATTTTAAAACTGCGTGCACCGGATAAAATAACAATCTTTCAAAATCAATTAATGTTTTATTGTAAAAAAGAGTCCATACGCCTAGAATTTTATTGAAAAAAGACTAATTTCCGGTATTCTCTGGTAATACCCTCTTAAGCTAGTTCTAACGGGAAAAGAATATTATAAACAAAAGCACAGGAATATTTACTAAGCGTATTTTTCCAACCGGTTTCAAAACCACCGTTCCTTCATCAGAGTTAAAGAATTTTATTTATTTTTTATATTAATACCTCACAGGAGTCCCAATTGCTCCCGTCTGGAGACAGTGAGACTATGGCATCCCCAAATAGGGTATGTTGTGAGGCTGAATGCTTTCTTTATCTGAATCAGAAATTAAGAAATTCGTAAATAGAGTAAAAACATAAAACAATGATAAAAATCAGAAATCTTTCTCTCAGTCCTATTTTGAAAATATTGCCATTTTCCTCACATACGTTTCTTTTTCCCTCCCTTCCCCGCCTCGGTCAATCCTCCACCCACACTTCAATACGTAATGTATTAATATAATTTTGTATTAATGTAAATTTAGTACATAATATATACTAGTACATAAAAAAAATATTTATTTAACCTTGATGAAGGAACCGTGGTTCTGAAACCACTCGGAAAAATAATATAAATAAAGAAGTGTTTCACCAAGAGATTTTTTTTGTGAAGAACCACGAGTTGAATATAATAATAGTAGGTATATAATAATAATTTATTGATGTCACAGATTTCTTCCGAAATCGTTCGAGATAATAAATTTGATAATATTAAATTACATACCTACATTATATCAAAGCGGAGTGTTTCTGATTCCTTGAATATTAAGTTATATGAATTTTGTTGAAATGACATGCAGAACTTTAAGATAATTAAAGAAAAATATTGTTTATCTTAATTCATTCCTCAAAATCTTGATTCATTTCCAAAGATGAAATTTATAATGTGACTCGTCGTTCAAATTTCAATATCCGCCAAGAAATTTCTGCGAATGAAAATAGAAGTTCGAACACAAAACAGTTTTTAATATCAGTCACAGAAAAAATTGTTTCACAGGGTGCTTTTAATATTCATTTTAAAATTTGCCGTTCATGAAATTTGACAGCGAGAAGGGAAATTGGAACACGAAACAGCTGCTCGAAGGAAAATGTTGTTCTTGGAAAAGAAAATTGTTTTTCTTTTCAAAACTGGTAAGATTTATATAAAACAGAGTAGATAATTAAAATTGTACTCAACAAAAAATATGAAAGCCATTATTACATACTATTACACCATAGATTCTATTTACATTGTTTTATTATCTCTTCAGCGAGTGTACCTCAAGTGTACCTGCTAAGGTCATCCAGTAATTTTTCAATGAATATTTAATCTTGTAATTAAATTATCTTGAGCCGTACTAACAATCGTGGTTTAAATTGTATACAATTGAGAAATAACCGACATGAAAAATCTTCACTAATTAACTTAATTGACCAAACTGATATTTATAAAGATAGCAACCAAAAAATATGCGTTAAGAAAAATGAAGATAACTTTGATAGTTCTTAGTCGAATCATGATTTACTTCTTTGTGACCGAAAGGGATAGAACTAAGCCACGGCATTGTTGAGGTCCTGGGTTCAATTTACTCTCTAATTTTTATTATTTTATTCTACCATACATTATTGGAAAGTAAATATATTGAATTATAGTAGTGAGTTGGTCATTAGAATAGAAATTATGAACAAAAACTAAAATTTCAATCACACATCACAAAATGTTTAAAACTGTCATTTTTGACGGAAATGCCCATGCATGTGCGTGTCATATGGCCAAAATGAGATGTTGCTGGTAATTTCGCAGTCCAATGAAAATTTTATTATTAAGAAATCAAAACAAAACTTGTAAAGACATTATTCAATGTACAACTAAAACACATTTCATCACTAAGGAAACGTGTTTTTTAATAAAAGATGCAGGAATTTTTTTCGAGTTAAAACTATTTTCCAAGGTTTGAATATTTAAATATTGTCAGGTTTGTGACTCGGGAATGTTTGTGTTACTTTTTTAAAAAAAAATATTCTGAAATAGCGTTTGTTGATCTTCAATATATGCGAATATTTTTCACTGGAGATAATTATTGTACAGATTTTATTTAAATTTAATACAAACCTATGTACACCTTTATCCCCATTGATACAACTTTTTTGTTGGATTCGAGAAAATAGAACGAGATAAAATTGTAAAAAACTTGAGGATCTAACCCATAACAATACTTTATTTATATTTCAAGAAAGCGCAGCAGCTGTAATGCCACAGATCAAACTGATGTTGTCAAATGGCACATTTCTCATAATCACTGATAATTCATTCGAAAAAAATCTAATTGTTTTTTTATCTAAATAATTTGATTCAGACAAAGGAACATAGTTTCGGAACGTTATTTTCTATGACGAACATCGCCCTAAACATCCCCAACACATATGGGAAACTACCTGAAATGTTAACTGAGTGTAAGCCGATAATATATCTGAATCCAATTTCACATTAAGTTCGACCCTCCCCTGCGCTGAGGTGTAAATGTGGGGTCCTTAGCGTCCCTTTCCACCTACCCGGGTCGGGAACTCACCTTTTCATCCCTTGAAGAGAGAGCACGCTCAGGATTGATATGTCATCCCATCACTTAAATACAAGGTTCTTTAACTTTATGGGTTCTTAAAACTTTTATTAGTCATCTTCAAGATTTTAAGAAAAACATTTAGGACTACACAATTGGCTTGGTTATTAAAAATCCCGGTCCCGCATAAAAGTCTAGCTGCTCTCAACCGTCCATAGCCAATGAGTCTATGGTATCCCCAATTGGGGTATGTTCTGAGGCTGAACTTAGTGGCGAGAGAAATGATATGGGAGGAGGAAGCTGGTAAAGTACCTGGCTATTCAGATCAGATCAATATTCACGACAATCACGACTAAAGCCATTTCAACCAATTCCAATTCTGAATGATGGTCTTACACCAGGGCGATACTGAAAGTCTTTTCCACTCTGAAATGTGCCGCAAATGTACCATACATTATTTTAGATGCATATACTGCAGTAATCTAATTATTTGAATGAATCAAATAAAAATTACTTGCGCACGTTGGGATTTGAACCCACGACCCGCGGGTTGGTAGTAGAGAGCGTTACCCCTCAACCACGAGGGCTGTTTTCTAAGGCTTTCTAAATTTACAGATTGAAAGGAGTAAGTTTCTAAAATTGGTCTTATAGTTTTTGCACACCCTGTAAAACTCGTTTCTATCTCCTTTTCTGTTAATCTGTCTCCTTCTTATCTACTGTACTCACTCTTTTACGTGATGATGAGTATCTATTTTACTATCCTGCTACCGAGAGCACCGTTGCAACGTGACTTGCTTTTACTAGCGTCATGAAGAGAGGTTACAATGAGGCTTTTAAAGTGAGTTACCGCATGAGTGTTTCAACTGCTCCCAAACGCCAGAAGCTAGTAAAAAATAAAAAAATAATTAAAAATATGTATGTTATTAATATTTAAGTTATGATTAACTTTCACTCAAGGCAAAACCAGGTTGGCAAAATCGTGTTAATTAAAAATCATTTATGCAAGTATATTTTGAGTTTGCATATATTATAGCACCCGATGATGTGATAAAATTTATGGTAATACAAAAATAAAATAATCTTTAAAAAAAATTAACATCAAATAAAACAAATTTATCTAAACGGAGAACACGTTGGGCATCTTTAGCTTCAGAAGCTGTTAACACAACGTCCTAGAGCCGATAGCGAGTAATAGATTTCCTTTAGCTAAGAGATTGCTAAGACTTGGGGGGTTGAAGAATAGATTTCAGCCTGGTGCAGATTCGATTCAATTGATTTCTCGGCAGACAGTGGTGAGTTAGATTGGAAAAGGTTGCGATGCTACCCCCTGCTTTTCTCACCCCACCCACCCTTTCACGGTGAAACTTTAACTTTTTATTCGTTCGCGGTAACTAAATACACGTGGTGTTAGCGTTAACTGGATTGCAATGAATCACTTGTAAACATTTTTATCAAAATAGAGATATTCTTCAATGGACAGTTGAACTTTTTCTGAACGTTAAATTGACTTGTGATTTATATTTTTTTTATAAAAAAATACCTTTAATTTATACAAACGTAAATATTATATTTTTAATTAAAATTGTGCCCCAAAATAAGTGTGCTGTGTTTGAAGAACTGAAATGTTTTATTATTATTGCTATAATTATTATTATATCATTAATAATTCGCTTGCTCAGGATTGGTTTATACTATGTCTACTACTACATAAATACTACAAAAACGAGGTTTTAAGTTTAAATTTTTAGTTTTTTTACTATGGTGATAGAATAAAAACGATGTTCAAAATGAAAGTTCCCCCCTGAAAATTTGTATATTATGTGTGTGGATATAGTATATAAATAATATTAAACCTTAAAAAACCGAAAAATGGACATAGTACAAAGCAATCCTCAACAAGCGAAATATTAATGCAATAACTGATGTTTGTTCTGCTGGAGAGCTGATATGTAAAAGGGAGAGAGCGAGCAGACGCTATCGAATATAAACCTAAAACTGTGGCTATCTCCTTCATATACTACTGAAGTCAAACTGACATTTCAATTTAATCGTACATAAAATAATTGATATAATTTTCCATATTTTTGTTATTTGTCTATAAGGTGTTATGCCGTGTTCTTTAGCCAAAGTTTCGGACAACTTTAAAGTGTCACACATCTGCCCTGATGATGGAGACTGTAACGTTGTCTAAAGAAGGAGGTAGCGCAATACGGCATAACACCCCAAAAACAAATAACAAAATTACTTTTGGCCGTGAAAATCTAAAATCATATCTAATTTTGCTATCATATCTAAGATTCAATATTTTTTTTAAATTTTTATTTCTTTCTCTATAAAATATTTTGGTTTGTTATTGTTCTTACATTATAATTTAAATCATGATTACCATAATTAAATTAAATTTTCTATATTTTGCAAAGATAGCAGAAAAAATTTTACCATAATATTTGCATGTGGTAGTTGAAAATATAACAAAAAATATATTTTATATATCTATATATCTAAAGTTTATCAAAAAAAATATTTAAAAAAAAAAATTATTCCACAGTTGTTCATATCTCTTTTTTTTAAATTGTGAAATCGGTGAATAGAATGGTTTAATAATTTGACTTTATTTACGACATTAAATTTCTCAAAACTCAAAATAAAATGTATCCGACAGTATATATTATGTAAACTTGACATTAATCGTGTTAATTATTTTATATTTAAGTTATGTGGTCCTTTCATATATTTAATACTAAGCACTTCAACGAAACGAAACTGAATCTATTTATTTTTTTTATTTTTATTTATTAATCTTCTCACATGTTCTGAATATTATTTTTTTTTACATAGAAATTAACCTCACTAGGACTATAATAGCCTGTATTGAGGTTAACTTTAATATGTTTATATCATCTATGTTTAGTATATTTGAGTTGGCTGATTGAAACGTATTATACAGTAAGATTAAGTCGGGCGTTATGACAGAATACCAATATTTAATCATTATAGCGAGTAGCGTAGTTGTGAACATAACCCTCGAATACCTACATCATAATTATTATGGGAGCTGGTTAGAGGATACATTATTATTAGGTACGACAAGCGAGTTACGAGCGAGGCTCGTTATTACTCGGTGTTTGGCTTGGGAAAGATCGAGGCAACTTGAAATGATAGTTGGTAAATGGGTTAGTAAATAGAAAATATATTAAAGAATCTCTAAAAAATGCATACACAAAAGTAAGAAGAGAAAGTTTTGGTAAGGAAAAACTTATGAGGGGTGGGTAGAAATCTGTAGAAATCAATCCCAGGAGTGATGGATGTGTGATTCCATCCCTCCAACTGCAGTGCAAGCATTGTTCGATGGCATACTGAGAAGCAAACTGGAGTACGCGAGCGATGTTTGGGCACCGTACCACTGGAAGTGCAGTGATATGTTGGAGCAAATCCAGAAGAAATTCCTCAGGTATGTCTGTCTATATGCGGACGCACGGAACCTATCTTAGGTTAATGCACCATATCGACTTACTTGACGAAACTAATTCTGTGAGTCTGGAAACCAGGCGGAAAACAAGTCTAGCTATTACGTCATTTAAAATTTGGAACAATTTTGTCGATAGCCCATTCCTCTTGTGATGCTATGATTTATTTGTACCAGACCACTGCAGCCAAAGTCGAGACCATGACTTATTCAGAGTATCAAACGGCTAAGCCGTCGAACTGGCAAAGCACAGCATGACGAGGGGAATGGTGTTTTTAAATAAACCAGCAAAGAATTTAGATGTAAGTGACTATTCTCTAATTGACTTAAAACAATTATTGAAGAGTCACCTACCTAAATGCTGATATGACAATGTGAAATTTCGTACTGTAATTGGAATAAATATTCTGTTGTACAATAAAAAAAGAAGATACTGAGTGCGATTCTAGGGGGTAGACGTCCAGTGGTCCGCACCAGACACAGTTGGGCGAGGCAACTCCAGAAACTGGGTGAGGGACTATGGAGGAGCCTTGTCGATGTAGTGGGTCCCCGAACCGAATAGGACAAGGGGAAGATGATGATGATGATGACAATAAGAAAATAAGATATGACGGGAGTGAAGGAAAAAGTGACGGGAAAGCCTAAACTAGTCTCTCTCGACTGCCATGTAGTTGGTAGGCAGATATATCCACCGCCAATACCAAGACAAATCTCCCCCCATGAACCCGGGAAACCCTGTTTAGCCAACCAAACGTATAGAATCACTTGGGACGACCTACAACAGATGTGTTGATTATCCTAAAAATGGTTCCCGTAATTTCGTCTATTGATAGTGGAACTCCATCGCATTAATAAAGTAAAATAATGTTTGTAAAAGGGGTAATCTTGACTTGTTTTTGGCTTTACTAAGATACAAGTCAAGATTACGAGAGACTATTCATTGACTCAACATTAAATAAATTTATTACCTTTACACCAATGAGCGAAATAATATTTTGCAGTACTGGATTGTAGCATAAAATACAGTTTCCTACGAGAAGTAAGAAAGTAGATTCAGCTTCGGTATATGACTTATGTAGAAAAGCTTTCGAAACCTATTTTGCAAGTTGGTAAACAAAATTTCTCAAGCAAAACTCGGAAAAATGGGTGCGTACCTACTAAAAATTCACTTTGTCATAATTCAGAAAGTTTTTCCACTTCCGACAAGGGAGAAAGTTGAGTGTCAAGATGACTGATAGAACAAAACAGTGTTCCGGGGATAAAAAAAACTTTCCGGGCATTTTGTACAGGGTGTGTATCTTATTAAATGTTCACAACAATCCCAACGACTCTGGTAGGATAGACTGACAGCGTTAACTTTGCAGCCGCCCGGAAGGTGAACTAAAATTTTTTTTCTGTTTGTTGAGCTGTTAAAATACTTTGAATTGGATTTTTGAAGTAAATACTTCTTTACGCACGCTTGACTTGGGGGGTAAACTAGCGAATGTGTAACGGAAATTGAAATGCGTTGAAAAGAGAGCATTTTCTTTCTCTCTTCCTCTCTTAGCCAGTGCATGAAATATTTTAGTCACTATTTTAAAATACCAGTGACGCGCCAAACGCGGAAGGGAGTGGACATCGATGGGCACGGCTTGATCGGGCGAGGCAAATGATAATAAATTTAAATAAATATTTGTAGAAAATTAATATATCTATATATATGTATACATTTTATCCAACCGAACGTTTTTTGCCGCATTATGGAACTATTTCCAAAGCCTCAGATTGCTTTGTTGCCACAATGTGGCAAATATTGTCTAGATTCTTTAAAATGTTTTAAAGTTAACAATTTTATAATATTTATTTTATAAATTCTACGAATATGTGATAATAGACAAAATATAGGTGAATTCATTGGCTATATAGAACTATAATCAGTTTTTATGTCTCCATATTAAAACTCAGAGGTATGATTTTTTTGTTGTGGGCGGAAAATTTTCAAAATGATAAATAAGGATAAATATATCCATAATAAAAAATTTAAAAAAATAATTAAGAAAAAATCGGATATATTTATCCGAGACACTATCTAGGTAACAAATAAATTCTTTGAATACTTTTTTCCAATAATAAAGGTAGCTGCCAATAATATGGAAGAAAACATTAGTAGAAGATAATATTGTTAATTCTGAAATTTGAAATATGAAGTTGACAATTACGACAGTCTCATAATAGATCGCAGTAGCCCAATTGGTAGAGGTGGATGTCCCGGTAAGACGTAAGGTTCTGGGTTCGAATCCCAGTTGCGACCGTTATCTTTTAGTATTTTTCTGTGTCTTGTTCATTTTCATATTAAAAAAAATTTGATTATTATTGTTATCTTCTTCTTCAATAATATATTACATTGATGGGAATAACCTTCAAAAGTTAAAAAAGAGAGTTTTTCTTATAAAAATATAATATTTTAATTATTGAAGACAATGTTAGCGAAACTCAATCGAATATCTGAAACAGAATAATCAGAAAAAGATACGGATACATCTGGGACTCGAACCCAGGACCTTCAGCTTTTCCGGGTGCTCTACCAACTGGGCTAATATATCTCTTTCCGATTCGGTCATATTTAAATGTATTATTCTTCGACTGAGAACTACTAACATAATCTTCATTTTCTTAACGCATATTTTTATTGACTGCTATCTTTATGTATGATTGCAAGATTCAACTCGAACTAAATTCTGTCTTGGATCTAAATAGTGTCTTGGATAAATTTATCAATTTAAAACTATTGGCTTTTCGCAAGTCTAGGATGAATATTTATTTTTATTTTTAACTTAATGAGTTAAACCTCAAATTATAATATTTTAATTAATGAAGACAATATAAGCGAAACTCAATCTAAATCTGAAATTAAAAAAAATTGAAAAAGATACGTAATAAAGAAAGCAGCCAATAAAAATATGCGTTAAGAAAATGAAGATAATCTTGGTAGTTCTTAGTCGAAGGATACAGTTTAATATGACTGAATTGGAAAGGGATACATTAGTCCAGTAGAGCACCGGCCCGGAAAGTCGAAGATCCTGGGTTCAATCCCAGATATATCCGTATCTTTTTTCTGTGTCAGATTTTCGATAATGTTTCGCTAAAATTATCTTCATTTTCATTAAAATATCAAACATATTATTTTGTTTACCACGTGCACTTGTTTTTATGTCCCGGCTGCCGTTTTCCACAAACAAGCAAGCTGTCCCGTTGTTTAAACAGCTTACATACTTGGAATTTCCCATTCAGTGCAGGTTTTTACTACTGGAGGCGAATAGTTTTCATGTTACACAGCTTTATGGACTTTGAAGAAGTTGGAAGTAGACAAACAATTCAAATTTAAAACATATTTTCTAGAGATGTGGTAGTTTGTTGTTTCAAGATACGTTGGTACAATTATAGTGGTGATAATAATACTATTCGGTTAATTCATTACAACTTTAATTATACACAACATTAATATTTAGGGGCTATATGAAGCTAATAAATTATCCACAACTAAAGCAAAGAAAGAAGTAAATCTAACTTAATTTACCTAATAATGTACAAATTCTGGCAATTAAAATACATAAAAAGATGTTAAGGGGATACCCGGCAGTGATTTTTCCATACAAACGTATTCCCTATTTATCTCTCTGGATTTTAACCCTACAGAAAATATTGTTTTTACATAAAATAGATATCAACTACTGGCGTGTTGCTACTTTTTGTTTTTTTTGATAAATTACTTTTTATAGAAGTTATGGACCTTCCAAAAATCAATAAAATTGACTGGTTTAAACGCCGTCAAAAGACGTTCAGTATGCAAACTAGACAATTTTTTTTTTTAAAAAGCAAAACGTACAGACATAGAATAGTTTTTTTCTTATGTATTTGGTAAAAAAAAAAATTAAAATAAGTCCACTTTTGGAGGAGAAAAGTGGGGAATACAAAACCTCGATTTTTGTATTAGTAGCCCGAGGTGCATTGTCCCTTTCGCTCAATATCCGTTGGAGTAAGAGCAACAGTGACAGCAACAATTTAGTAAAATCTATTTTTCAAGTTTCTCCACCACCGGGTTTCATCTTAATGGTCATTGTATTATTTTACACGACCAAGAATTTTATGAAAAGCTCGTCATTACGTTAATAATTAGTAGAAGACAATTTTCAATATCGCAATGTCTAACAAATAATAACTTCAAAGTAAAACTTTAAAAAATAATGTTTTCACAATTTGAAATGAATTTCCAGTCAATAAGTTTCAAACACAGGCTTGTCATCATCGGAGAAGATGGCATTACAATGAATTAAATTAAAATAGTCACACAAATAATATTAATAAATACCTGTATTAAATTTTATTTCTCTTCTTTTCAAATAATTTAATTTCTTTATATCATCTCTTCTCCATTTTTTCTTTTCTATTTCTCTTATTAATTTTCATTTTATGTTTATTTTTCCAAATTCTATTTATTAATTAATTTTATTCTTTCTCTTAAGAAAATGATATGAAAATATTAAAAAACAGCCTAGTGGGGTGGCATATACCTAAAAAAAATGCACTTAAAATGTATTTTTGGTTAAAAAATAATAAAATTAAAAAAAAAAAAAAAAAAAAATTAAATAACTTTACAAGTGCTCAAGTTCTAAAACATGTATTTTTTAAACATAATTACTACGTATTTTTTTTTGCATATTCTTATTATATTTGTCCAGTTAATTTGTCATACGTCTTTAAATACAAAATTTTGAGATATAGAGGGAAGCAGTATTCGAATGCTCACTATGAATCTCTCTGTTTTACATATTAAATATGCTATAAAACTATAAAACAACACCGGGAAGAATAACGGACCGGTACGATATAATGTTTTGAAATTTCCTGATAGTAACCCATAATACACATTTTTTTCATTTCACTACACGTTTGTGTGCTTTCTAATTGATTTTGTGGTGTTTATGAGTATTGTACCAAATACAGGGTTCACTTTTACATGTAACCGCATAATCACCCCAATTTTCGGAGATATCTGACTAATAAACTAGACGATCGATATATATATATATATATATATATATATATATATATAAAAATGCGAGACATATATTAAATATAAATAGACATATAATAAACATATGATATATATAATAAACCGTCGACAAAGTCCGAGAAACAATTTACTAAAAATTCTGCCTCAATACAGGTTATATATTTATTATAATTGTTCTATTTCTATATAATCGTTCTTACATACATATTTATTTTTTTCTCCTATTAGATACTGCTCTAGTGATAGCAATTATTATAACATTATCTTATAACAATGTTATTGTTATTAACTTATACTTATTAACTGACTAATGAATATGTTATTAACTTTTTAATTGAATGTTATTGTCACTAAAATATCTTATTAACATTACTGTGTAAAATAATAGGAAGAGAATAAGAGGTAAAAAAGAAAAATATAAAAAAGTAACTAATACTACTATCTAATAATATGATATTATATTATATATTCATGTTATTTTTTGATGAAATAAATATGTAATAGTTTGTATAATAATGTATTCCTGTTCTTTTTGACAAATAAATACAAAAAAAAATTATAAATAAAATTTCTTGAATACCTTAATGTTTCTTCACTTGATTGCATAATTCATACACAAGGAAAGGAAAATCGATTGAATGAAACTTCTCGTTACGGTTTGTTAATTACACGTTAAATCGCAATTCGATAAAATCTCATTTTAGTAAAGAACTTCATTAGTGAAATGCAGCAAAATGATTATTTTCAGAACGAATGAAGGTATAGTACAATCAGTTACTTGAATCTGATAGAGCCTCAAAGATAAAAGGAAAATGTTTTTAACTCTGAGAATATTTTTTAATTAAAAATAATTTTGAATTTGATAAGATTTTTTAATTAAAATTCCAGTTTTTCGAATGTCTGTTTGTTTGGTGTATGAATTTTATTAGTACAATAAAATTCTGTATTGAAATGATGTTATTAGTGATAATAAAAGGGAAGAATCCCTTCATAAGAATTGTATCTTTATTTGCGGAACAGTGGCCCGCGTCCGCGCCCGGGGCAAATCCAATTTGCCAACGGCCGGTCGTTATGCAAGAAGGTCGATAGTTGGCTTCTGTTGTTATGGACAGAGGCGGAGGGTGAAATACACATATTGTTTCATTCAAATTAAAAATGTCAATAAATCGATAACGAGCTTTACACATATACAATAACTTATAAAACAAGCTACTAAAAAAAATAATGAAAAGAGAAAAATTTAACATGGTTTACACGCGCCAAGTTATTATTAACTGTTTTTAATTGGGCTAAAGTGAAAAAAATCATAATTTTAAAACTCAATAATGAAATATTTTCACAAACAAAGGATTCTATTTAAAATGTATGGAATATTTAAAAATCATTTTTCTGATTTTTAACAAAAATTGGAAATTTAGACTGGCTGTAGAAAATTTATTCGTCAAAATAAATAATTAAATAAAAATGCCGTGATAATCGTAATGTTTTGCTTAATTTTTATAGGCAATAAAAATAGTGGACATAACCTAGTACAACCACACATTTTGCGGTATTACGGTATAAGTTTAGATTTCAGAGATTTAGCATTTTGATGAGGCAAAGAATGAGAGGTCTACTAGCAGCGGAAACATGTAGTTTGAAAAAATAAGACTCCTTAGAGTCCTGAGTATTTAATAATATAGTATGCTTCTTAACCTTCGTAAAATATACAAAAAACAAGTTTCCAAGTCAACGAAATTTAAAAAATAATGTTATGATATTTAAGCTACAGTAAAAAGGGAATTCATCTAATTTTAAACAGCTTCGTTTGTATTACCGTGCGTAAATAGATTTTTTTAAATCGAAAGACATTGAAATGTATTTGTTGTATGATTAAGATTACTTTGAATGTGTAGGGAATCGTCCAAAAAAGATCGAGGTTCGTTTAGATTACAAGTTGCTCTATTATGTCATCGTAATATTTACAATAATTATTTAACTGGACCTGACGTCCTTACTCTAGTAGGCTATATATGTTATTTTGTCGCCAGACTGGTGGCGTCTGCCCGACTACCAGCTGCCTTCGGTATCATCGGAACAGTTCATACATCAGACACGAACGACGATAAATTATATTGTTCTAAAATATAACTTAACTGACAACTGTTGAGGGACCATAAAACGTTATAAAACTAACGCCGCTCGTCTGTATTTTCAATACTATTATTAGTGTTTGAAATCGCCGATAGGTGCTGCACTAGCAAAATTGTATGACAGGTAGCGGTAGCGTCGCTTGTAAATAGCTACGTGAACGATGGGCGTAACTTTACTAACGATAGCTATTGATGTTGAAACTACGTTGATTAACCGGTAAACCACATAATTCGTATTAGGATCACAAATAACTCGTCACGTAGATTAAAAAAAACATTATGGTAATTGTGTTTGCCTTGTGTGAATATGTTGCGATTATGAATCCTGCATAGGATTAGATTTACAGTTATTACCAGGACTGTAAATTGGGCTGAGGTGTCGTATAATTATTAATAAAAATACTCTTATAAAAAAAAAACAAGTCAAATATATTTACAGGAACATTATTAAAGTTTACAGTTAATTTAATGGGCGAAAACTGGAGGGAACACAGGCGCTAGCCAGGAGTATTGAAACCGGAATAAAACTGCGAATCATCTCGCGCGTCTCGATAGCGTTTGGTGATACCAGTTCAGAAAATTAATAAATATCGAATATTCATGGCTGTTAGCTACAACATGTTAATTTGACAAACTTCAAAACTTTCCCGTCCGTCCTTCTGAGCCGGGCCCCGCTCGCTGTTTTAGCTGCCTAGCAGCCAGCGACTCGTTATGCCTTGGGCCGGATCCAATACAGTCCTCGCGACCGTAACGGATTGTTAACCGTACACTCCGGCGAGGACTAGGGCTAGGGCTTAGCAACACGCGGGGCTTCGCTAATAATACGCCACCGGGGCAGCCTTTATGCACACAGCGAGTACTACGTAACAGATAGATTCTGAAATGAACAGCTACTGTGTGTTCCTACCTACAAGAGCGTGATTCTCTGTTTTGCAAACATTTACGTGTGATACAGTCAACAAATGGCCATTCATTGACGGCCGTCCGTGGTCGAGTGGTAAGACGCTTGAATCCCAATTGGAAGGTCACAGGTTCGAACCCGGCGTGCGCAAATAAATTTTATTTGATTAATTTGTGTTATTTCACAATTAATCAATAAAAATAATATACAGGGTGTTAAGGTACGTACTAGAGTTACTTTAACCAGTGATTCCTGACATTATTTGGAGTAAAAAATGTCAATGAAATTTTTGTCTCCGGTGACATTTTTGATGTTTTTTTTTTTTTTTTTTCTACAAAAACATGAATAATAGTAGGTGTTGGGTAGTTGGGGGCGGGGTAAGTGGTGGGGTGGTAACTTGGCTGAGTGACCAATAAGGTCATGTGAAAGAAAAAAAATTTTGTTTGATTTTGAAGAAATAATATTTTGAAAAAAAAAAAATTTTCATAAAAAAAGTCACCGGAGACCAAAATTTCATTTACATTTTTTACTCCAAATAATGTCAGGAATCACTGGTTAAAGTAACTCAAGTACGTACCTTAACACCCTGTATACTATATTTGCCGCACGTTCCAGAGTGGAAGATACTTTCAGTATCGCCCTGGTGTAAGACCACCATTCAGAATTGAAACGTTGCTTAATATGTTTAGTGACTAAATCTGAATAGCCAGGTACTTTCCCACCTTCCTCTTTCTCATCTCCTTCCCTTGCCCACTTACCTTCAGCCTCACAACATACCCCAATAGGAGCAGTAAGGACTCTTGTGAGGAATTATTTATAAAAAAAAAAAAAATTCACCACCATTTTGATATTGTGACAATTGATAGGTTTTTTTTTTATTACATTAGCTCCACACAGGAGGCCCTGGAGAAAAAAATTCTCCCAGGGCTTATGTTAACTTTGGGGATGCTGTGTGGATGGTGGGTTTTTTAAGGGAAAGGAAGTAGAGGAAATTTTGGGAAGGAAAAATGTATGAGGGGTGGGTAGGAATCTGGTGTTCAGTGTGTGCAAGTTATCCGCCGCCCAAGATCTAAACAAACCTCACCCCATGAACCCAGGCACCCCTGATAAGTCACCAAACTTAGCGAATCACAAACCTATATGGCAGAGGTGTTGGTTATCAAATAAATGGCTCCCATACCCGCCTTCTAAATTGTTACACAGAAATTCAAATATAACATTGTCATCAAATGGCCAATCAGCGCCATTTAATATTTTTTATAATTAAAATGTTCCTGTTATGTGCCGATTCAATTTCCATTTCAGCTTTTAAACTAATTTTGATCTGCAGAAGATGACAGCTATCATCGCATATTTTATTGGCATTTAGTTCGAGTTAAATCTTGCCATCATAAATAAAGATAGCAGCCAATAAAATATGCGTTAAGAAAATGAAGATAATGTTAGTAGTTCTCAGTCGACGTATGATACAGTTAAATATGACCGAATCGGATAGGGACACATTAGCTCGGTGGTCAGAGCATCGAAAAAAGCCGAAGGTCCTGGGTTCGAGTCCCAGATGTAACCCGTTCTGTTTCAGATTTAGATTGAGTTTCGCTAATATTTAATTTATTATTATTATCATTTCACTTCAATAATTAAAAAGAATTATTTATTAACAAAATAATGTTGGTATCTACTTTAACGCTGGTCTCAAATAGATACTAAACTTATTAGTTCCAATTATGAAAATTGAAAATTCATTGTACTTGAATAATTTTAAGAATTTCGCTGGAACACAATTTCAAATCACGCACCCATGCACCGACAACCGAAATGAGTATGTTTAATTAATTTATTTTATTTTTTCTATTTTAATTTTATTATTTCTATTTTATTTATTTATTTTTTTAATTTTTATTGTTTATTTATTTTATTTTTATTTTTTTTTACTTATTTTTTTATTTAATAAATTTTTAAATGTTACAGTTATTGATAATTTTTTAACTACCATACTACATAATAAATATATTAACTAAAAAATTCTTTTTTATAGAAACAGATAATAAAAACATTGATAAATTATTTTTTTGTTCTTGGGAAATAGAACATTATTCATGTTAAAAATGACTAAAGAGTTCAAGATAACATAATATCGCATACATTTTCATCGTTTGGAGCTAATTTCAGTATGAGTTTTTAAAATATTATAATATCAAAGAAGAAAATATTTATCTGCCTTATTTTACTTTATTTTTGATATTTGAAAAGTTATTATAAAAATACGATATCTTCTATTAACGGCGACGTAAGCCGGTTGAAAATTACAGAATACGAGAGATACGATAAATATTTTCTGTTTGGAAATTGGTTTCAAATTTATTCAGGAAAATTCAAACCAGGGCCTGAGTATTTCTTGCCAGGGACGTGATATGTATTTCACCAAAACTGGCTGATATCTGAGGCATCAAAAGGCTTTTTTGTTCTTTGATATTGGTTGGGAGTAAATAAATTCAAATGTGTTTTTGTTTTGTTTGTCTCTCCCACAAATATTTATTTACGACATGTTTGTCTTTATACGGTATCTTATACAGGCGGAGGTTTCATTTCGTGTCCTTTTAGTAAAGGTATTTAGTTTATCAACCCGTAAAATAAATAAAACCATGGAAGTTACATCTTCAATTCGTTGTTCAGATTTTTATATTATAAATCGGCACTTTCTTTGTCACGAGCTTGTAAAGCTTTCTCGCATTTCAGTCTACAATTTAAGGTAAAAAAGTTGACAGGCACATAAAATTAGCTTGAATTTGCAATTTGGAAGTGTGATATGATTTCAGATTTTTCACGGCCGTAATAGCGAGTTTTATTTTAGGGTCATTGGGCCTTGTTGCGCTTCCTCCCCATTTTTTCGCACAGCGTTAATGTGTCCCTCATGAAGTGTGTGTTTACATAATACATTAACATGTGTTTACATAATACAGTTAATGTGTCCCTCATGAAGTGTGTGTTTATATAATACATAGATACCGTGTTGAGTGTATCAATTTTCTTTGGTCGGTATCGTTGTCTGAAGAAGGACACCACCACATAATAACCCAATCATGATATTGAATAGTTCGCTTAAAACGTTACTAGGCTTCTCGTTTTTATTACCATTAACCAGTTTGTCCCTAAACGTATCATAAAAAAGAAAAAATTTCCAAACTGGTATTCAGCTCATCTAATTAAAATCATTAAAGACAAACAAAAACTTCATAAAAAATGGAAATCCTATAATAATCCAGTTGACTACATAGAGTTCTCAATCAAACGTACGCAACAAAAATACTTGCAGAAACATTGTTATAATCAATACATAAGTTCAGTTGAATATAATATTCTTATAAATAATAAACAACTTTGGAACTACGCTAAAAACAAAAGTAAAACAAATGGCATTCCACAAATCATGCACCTTGAAGACGAGTCAGGCACTGGCGCTCATCAAGTGTGCCAATTATTCGCGAAACATTTTCAGTCCACCTACGTAAACGATAATGACACGAATGATCCGAGTATAAACAATAGTTTTACCTATATGAATAATCATAACCCGATTGGGAACGTAGAAATAAACAATTTATTGATCAATAAATACCTGAAGAATTTAGACATTAATAAGGGTGCTGGCAGTGATGGTATACCGCCATACTTTGTCTCAAAATGTGCCAAAAATCTTTCATACCCACTAACTAACATATTTAGAATGTCACTAGAAGCAGGAAAATTTCCTACAAAATTCAAAGAAGCAACTATAATCCCTATTCATAAAACAGGTTCAAAAAGCAACATTGTAAACTATCGCCCAATCTCAATTCTAACAGTATTTAGTAAACTCTTTGAGAAAATTGTCTACGATCAAATTTATACAACAATTGTTCGCAACATACAAAACCAACAACCCGGATTTCTACAAAAAAGATCGGTACTAACAAATTTGGTAAATTTTACTGAATATTTAACGAGCAATATGGACAATAGAAACCAAGTAGATGTAATCTACACTGATTACTCTAAGGCCTTCGATAAGGTAAACCATTTCATTCTAATTAAAAAATTAAATCAATTAGGCATCCATGGTGACTTACTTCGGTGGCTCACTTCATACCTTCGGAGTAGACTTCAATGTGTATCAGTTGAGGGAACTAAGTCCAGCTTCTTTTTCGTGCCCTCCGGTGTTCCTCAAGGTTCTCATTTAGGGCCATTATTATTTAATGTTTATATTTACGATATTCACAAATGTTTTTTACACGCCAATTACCTAGCATATGCAGACGATAAAAAAATATACATAGTTATAAAATCAATCGAAGATTGCATTAAACTTCAAGAGGACTTAAATCGTCTTTTTGACTACTGTGAATCAAACAAACTTGTAGTTAATACCTCAAAATGCAATAAAATAACATTTACACGTAACAAAAATAAAATTCCCTTTATGTATACATTAAACGGGACATATATCAAAGAAGTAGAATCTATCAGGGACCTTGGGGTAGTACTGGATGTTAAATTAAACTTTATACAACACACTGATGAAATCATTAACAAAGCTAACAAAATGCTAGGATTTATCATTCGAATAACGAAACCTTTCCGCAACCTTAAGACTCTATATTCCCTTTACACAGCGTTCATCCGTCCCCACTTAGAACACTGCACACCGATTTGGACTCTTTTTTACCAAGCTCACATTGAAAGAATCGAAAAAATTCAAAAAAAGTTTTTTAAATACATAAATTATAAAAAAAAATAAACTTCTCAAATTACACCGAATCTATTAATTACCATAACTTCGACTCCCTTCATACACGACGTTTAATTTTTGACCAAATCTTATTATTTAAAATTCTTAATAATGGCCTGGACTCGCCAGAACTAACCAACTTAATAAATATTCATATTCCGACAAGATCAACACGGCAATCCCATTTGTTTCATTTGCCTACACATAGAACTAACTTTAGAAAAAAATCACCAATTCCCCGTATATGTGCACAATATAACACAAAATTTCAAAATATTGACATATTTAACAATACACTTCACAAATATCGATTAGAAGTAACACGTACGATCGAAAATTAATACAAGAGTGTGGAATGTATTCGGAGCATCTCCTATCCTCATCCTATATTCCTCTTCCTCTCCTTCTCACCCAAAACTAATTGTATGTAATAAAACTCCATCTCCATTCAACTTTAACATAGGAGACTTTTTTGGCTTGACTTCATTTAACAATGTATATATTTATCTTTATATTTTATGTATAAGCTGTCTGTCTCTTACCAATAAATAAATAAATAAATAAATTTCAAGAAAAACCGTATTATAAGAAAATTTAAATAATAAAATATTGAGACAAAGTGTGCGTTCTTATAATATCATACAGGAGTCACAACTGCCCGAAGGCAATGGAAAATACATTTCTAATTGACGTACGTCATGAGGCTAAACGGAGGGAAGAATACCGAACATTTTAGATATAGTCACCCAACGGCTAAACACATTTTAAGCTGTTTCGAATCTGAATGGTGGTCTTTCACCAGGGTGATTCTGAGAGTATCTACCTTTCAACATATTATTATTAGACTGAACGTGTAATACATAATTCATGAATTGCATTAACAAATACAATTACAATTTGAGTGGCGGGTATGGGTACCGCCGTTCCGGAAATCATTTATTGGATAACCAACACCTCTCCAAGTCACCCCACGTGGTTCGGTACACCCCGTAAAATATTTAGCTAGACAAAACATAGGTAAGTATTTACCTTCATTAAAAAAAAGGAAGTACGCCCTGGCAATAAATACAAATTAATGCCTTCACTAAGCAAAATTTAACATCATTATATTTTGACGGTTTTAGCCAATTTATTAACCTTCTACCACAATGTTGGGTTATACCTCAAATATGGCCTTAACCTTCATTAATCATTGTGGTTACTTTGAGGAACAAATAACCCCTTTTAAGTAACCAAAATCTATAAATTTAAGCTCTAATGAGGTTATGAATTTCAAGTGGAGATAAATACACACAGTGAAAAGTGGGTACATAAATTAACTAAGTGTGTAACTAACCACCGCGATATTTAACCACAGGGTTAGGCAGATTGGTTAGAGTGGCTGTCTTTAAATACACTCATGACTTCATTAAAATAATAGTATTATATTTGTGACATTGTTTGAGCGTACCTAGACCATTTTTTGTTCAAATTGGCATGCTGGCCAAAAGCTCCCGGTTATTTTAAAATGGTGACTTATAATGTTCTACGCATTTGTAGCACGGCCGTGTTTTCATCAAACATTTAATTAAAGCGTGATTATCTCCCCGAAAAAATAAGCCACAATAATGAAAATACGTACGTAGTTTAGTGACTAGATGGTTCTTGGTGTATGGGTTTATTAATTTCTGTGGCGGATATGGCAACAATTTGGAAGGCGGGAATGGGTACCGCCGCCACGGGAACCATTTATTAAATAACCAACACCTCGGTCACCCCAAGTGGTTCGCTACGTTTGGTGACTAAGCAGGGGTTCCTGGGTTCATGGGGTTCATTGTCTAGGTATTGGCGGCGGATGTTCTAGACACACTGAACCCCAGATTCCTACACAATCCTCATACCTTTTTCGTTTCCAGAACTTCCTCTCCTTTCTTTCCTTGTAAATACCCTCCACACAGCATCCCCAAAGATGACGTTGGCCCTGAGGGAAATTATTTTCCTCACGGCCTCCTGTTGGTTGGTTACCATGTTAAATGGTTACCGCCGCCAGAGGAAACGTTTATTGGATAAACAACATCCCTTCCATAGACCCCAAGTGGTCGCTTCGTTTGGTGCACGTACGAAATGGTACGTTTAGTACAGGGCTAAGTTTTTCTAGGTCTAGGTCTAGGCCTCGGATACGTTTGCCTACCTACAGCCTTGCGGACTGGATCGTTATAAACTGGTTAAGGGAGACCTTTTGACCTCTCTAGACTTTATCGACTTATCGCCTTGCACAACAGTGGGAATGTTGGATTCATATGTTCGTCTCTCCTGGACACATTGACCACCAGATCTACCCAACCCTAATACCTTTTTCATTCCCATAACTTCATCTCTATAATATTAACTTACACTATATATTATTATTTTTATGCCATCTGCAATTTAAAAACTGGTTTCAGTTTAATTTATTTTTACTTTTTCTCGTTTATTATTATAAAATATTTTTTACTTACTTTTATACATTTTTATAATGTTAAATGCTATAAGTTTATATTTCTTATTTAAACATTGTATTACATATATATCACTGTATTATATACTTATTATGTAAAAGCCCATCAGGGCGTTGAAAATTAATAATAAATAAATATGATCTCCTTCCTTTCCCTAAAAAGCGCCTTCACACAGCTTCCCAATAGGTCATTAGGGATTGTTTTTCCTCGAAGCCTCTTGGGTGGAGCTAATGTTTTAAAAAAATAATCTTTTATTTTATAGTAATTTTTTTACGGGTTCGCAATAATGAATTAACTTTAATTAAGACCCACGACCGTCCGTGGTCGAGTGGTAAGATACTTGACTCCCAATCGGAAGGTCGCGGATTCGAACTCGGCGTGCGCAAATAAATTTTATTTGATTAATTTGTGTTATTTCGCAATTAATTAATAAAATAATATATACTATATTTGCGGCACGTTCCAGAGTGGAAGATACTGTCAGTATCGCCCTGGTGAAGGACCACCATTCAGAATTGAAACGTTGCTTAATAATGGCTTTAGCCGTGTATAGTGACTAGATCTGAATAGCCAGGTACTTTCCTACCTTCCTCTTTCCCATCTCCTTCCCTTACCCACTTACCTTCAGCCTCACAACATACCCCAATTGGGTATGCCATAGTCTCACTGGCTCCAGACGGGAGCAGTTGGGACTCTTGTGAGGTATTCTCTATAAAAAAATAAAAAAATATACAATAAAAAAAAATAAAAAATAAAAAAAATTGAAAAATGAACTAGAAAAATGACTTTTATTTTATTAAAATGCAAGCGAGAAAAGTTTACCGAGTTGTGCCTAATACTTTGGTTACTTACAATATTAGAACTCTTGTCTTTTCATTAAAACCTTTAAGTTTGCAAATGAAGATTGCTAGATATCCCGAAGTTGTTCCTGTTCACCCTTTACAGGCCAGTCCGAAACACTTTTCCTGAACTAGGAGTAGGAGATAGCAATTATCTGCCATTGTCCTTTTAGACAATAAATCTTCCCGAAGATTCCGTCCCAATGAAAACTTATTTAAAAGCCGACAAAGCTATTTGATTATATTATATTGATGCGGACTTTCTGCACGAGTCCGACCTACTTCAGGATTCGCCAAACCCCGTTTAAATTATTACGTTGGATTTGTTAATTAATGTTTACTAAATTTGCAGCTATATAGCATAAATACCAAAAAATTAATAAATGCGTTATTTCATTGTTTGGAACATGCCCAGTGGTAACATTGTAATCAATTGGCCATTCAGCGCCATTTTGTTTTTTTTTACATTTGAGGGGTCTCCGTTAAGAGTAACGGCTACGCGGGCGGTTTCATACAAAACGTATTTTTGGATTTTAGGCCGAAATACCTAACCAAACTGAAAAATATTTTTTGTAATAAAAAAGTTTGTCAAATATCTAGCTCGGACAGAAATGCCCGTATTATGGTAGTCGAATTATTTATATATAATTAATAAAATTAAAATTAAAATTCTGCCTAATCCTTGGTTTAAATATAATGAAAAATAAAATAGAAAATAAAAATTGTTAATAATGCATTGCTTTGGGTAGTAATTTTAACATATCAGCGACAATTTTTTGTTTCGATGTAAATAGGTAATTTGTAATTTAAATTTACACCCATCATAATAGTTTCAAAAAACAAAAAATATTTTTAATTTTATATTTCATCATATTTCTAAAAAGACATAGTAAAATAATTTTTTTAAATTTTGAATATACTCGCAAATAATTGACCAAGTCGCCTCTAAAATCATAAAATATTAAAATCTTTATTAGCCTATATTTTATAATTTGAAGCTAAAATGAATAAATTAGCTCCGGTCCGACATAGATATTTGACATACCTTTTGATTACAAAAATATTTTTCAGTTTGGTTGGGTATTTTGGCCTAAAAACCAAAATTACGTTTTTTATGAAACCGGCCGCGCAGTCGTTCCTTTTAAACGCTGATTTAAATTATGTGCTTATCAAATTGTAATATGCTGATAAGCTGATAGTTGTTGTCCTCTTCTGCTGATCACAATTTATTCAAAAACTGAAGAGGATTTAGTATAAGACTTTGCTACTGTCAAAAAAACAAAATGGCGCTGAATGGCCATTTGATGACATTGTTACATTTGAATTTGTATAAAACAACGTACGTATAATTTTTTTTCTCATCCGTTGTGTATCTAACTTTTACGGGTATTATGCAAGCTTTTGGTTATGCCAAACTTTGTTAATTTGTTTCCAAACAAAAAATGTTTGATTAATTAATCGTTTTAGTATAGTAATTAAGTATCGCCCCGATCAGAGACCATCACTCCGAAGTGAACTGTCATATTTATGTTGCTTGAAATGACTTTAGCCGCGTTTATTGGCCAGATCTAAAACACCAGTCTACTTTCTAACCTCACCCTTTGTCATCCTCACATTCTTTTCTTACATAGGTACTCATAATTAAGGATGCAATAGATCCAATAGCTCTTAGCATTGGGACACCTGTAAAAAAAGCAGGCGATAAACTGAAAACTGTTTTGCCTTCCAAACGCGCTATCAAACCGTCAAGAATCAACAGAAATGCAACATTTTATTTCCAATTCTTCAGACACCCATAACTAACGAAAGATAGTGAACAATTATATTTTAAAATAAGCACAAACACTTTAAATAATGAGTTTCAGAGATTGGAATAACGTAGAATTGTTACAAGTTGAATTGTTGACGACTTCTGTGCCTCGGAATTTTAATTTACGGGCAACTTGGAAATCACTTCTCGAAATAAGCAGATTTTCTCAAGATATAAAGGAGTAGGTTGTACCTACCATTTACTTCAATTTCGAGGTGAGTCCGTTCCGAGAAACTTGGAATGAGAATGTCTGTTTAATTTCAACTTAAAATTCTACGAAAACAAGTTAACAGACATGATTCAACAAGAAAAATTATCAACACTTAAGATTTTCATTGTATTACTTTTTAAATTAGAGAGTTGAGGAAATAAAGTAAAAATTCAATGAACAACTTCTTGTAACTTGAGTTGTTAAAATTTTTTATAATATTTCAATGAAAAGGCAGGTTTTTTCTCAAGGACTAATTTCTTTAAAGAATAGTTTAATAAATTTGGTGTAAAAAAAACAGAAATATTTGTTTTACTAAAGACATTTTATAAATAAATATGAACTGAAAAATGTTATTGTTAGTCCGAAAAAACTAACGAAGGTGAGCTCTTTACCAAAAAAATTGCACAGATTATATTGTCCGAAATTAATAGAAATAAAACATTAAAATCTTTGAAACATATATTATTACCCCACCATATAAATTTGAGGCAGGAAGCCAAATCGTTTATCCCAATTTTGTTTTTTTTTTCAAAAATAATAAATTTTATTTTATTTTATTTTATTTGGGAGACCAACAGTATATACATCATTAATAAGGTAAAATTAATTATGTTACATTAATTGTACCATTTACAGGTTTCCACATGGATATTGTATATAAGTGAAAATATTTTAAAGGTGATATGAAAAATTACATAAACAAGTCGATTGAAAGGGATTGGGTAGATGGTGGGATGGAGGGGGGATCATTCTAGTTGAGGTATAGTATGTAAGATGGAGAGCTTTAATTCTATACATGATTCTGGGAAGTCAGACTGATTTTTAAAATAGTTTGTAGTACTCTTTCTTTCTTTTTTAAAACTGATTAGTAAAGTAACAGTGCGTATATCTGAAAGGAGAAGGGGGAATGGAGGGTGTAGAGGGTGAGGAAAGGTTGAAGAAGAGATACATAATAAGTGCAGGAAACATATGGGAGAAGAAGAATTGAGAGCAAAATATAGTACCACACCCGTATTTCGGGGTCGTCAATTCAATTTACAAACATTTCGCTACGCCTTCAAACCAAAAAGTGTGTACTCAATACTTTGAAATCTAAATCGTTCGATTCTGACAAAACAACATTGCACCCCTTCAAATCGTAAAACCATAATCCTCAAACTAATGAACGATATTGTTCGATGATTGATCGTTTCATTAGTAGCTCATACAAGTAGCGCAGGAAGGATGCTCTCGAGTGGTGAAATAATGTACTGCTCCAGGAGGGTGGATCGTGGAGGCTCTATTATAGCGTGCCTACTGCCTTCCACCCTCTCCAACCTGCGTGGGCTGACTCCTGATGTTAGGCAGCTGAGGTGAAACCTCTGATGGATCACGTGGTTACATTCACGCCAAGAATTCAAGTAATTTCAGGTTTGGCACACAAACAACCTTGTTTTTGGAAGACGTATTACCTATGTTGTAAATTGGTAAATATTAAGGTTTGATTTATCAAATATTGGAAGATCGTTAAAATAAAGTATTTCATTGGGTACCTACTGATATTTTAATTTATGTAGTTATAGTAAAAATTATCATGATAAAGAATTTTAATTACGTGTAGATTATCGATATTAAATTAAAGTGAAATAAACTAAGTTATTTGTCGTTTTAATAAAGTAAATAATGCCATCACAAACTTATAACCGTTGAGAAGAACTTTTAATAAAAAAATCAATGATTTGATATTATTCAAGTATTATAGTTATATAATTGATATTAATTTGAATAACGTTACTTTAAAAAATATATGACATAATTATACATTTATTTGTCGAGTACTTTACTGGGACATTCGGAAGATAATAATCAATTACTATTATCTATTCTATTAATAACATATTACTAGTAAATTTTAACAATATTGATTTTCTAATAAAACAAATTTTTCGTGTTTTCATAAGTTAAATTTTGTTGCATACCGATGTATTTTGTATATAATTGTTCTGTCATGCTTTAAGGTCTAATATTGGGAGAGTAAATACATAAATAATTATTTGACTCACGAAAATTAGTTCGATAGGTAGTTAATAAAGTTATCAAATATTAAAAAATAAAAAAAATCGTACAAAAATGCTACAATGATCAGATTATGCAGAACTAAATTAGATCGTGATTGCGTTTATAATTATCATTCAGAAGATAATTAAAAATAATTAATTGTTCTTGAAAATTCGACCAAGCTTGTACAAGCATTTCGCAAATCTCGCAAATAACAATAATATAAATATATTATAATTGTCGTGAAGACCATCGGGTCATCATCATTCAGAAGATACAAAGATTAAAACATTACAAAATTGTTAAGAAATTGCGTATTATTATTAGATATTTCTTTTTTATTTAATTCACGTAGAGATATTTTTAAAAAGTGTTTTATAAATTCAGACACCCTTACCCTGCAGGCTACAGGCATAAATACTCACCCCGCGACACATTAGGATGCGGTACTCGAGTAATTTAGTGGCACAGCCTCCGAGAGGGGCAAACGTACCCCTAAAGACGCGAACAAAGGCGAAATGCTATTACTTCATATTCAAATTCGGGTAGTTTTATTACCGAAGAGTGGGGCGTGGGAGTGGAAAACGCACCCCCTTTGAGAAGAAAAAGCCTTTGAATTTTAATATCTTTTGACGGCAAATATTTTCATTTTCACACGTGTTCTCTGATTTTCGGATGGAACAAATTTATTTATGAATAAAATATGTCTTTTTCTGATTACAGCGGATGTGAATTCTTGACTTCTACTTTGTCCTAATATAATGTGGGTTATATATTTTCGTGTTCATGTAATATAATATTTTGGTATTTAAATCAAAAGATATAATGTTCACAATAAAATATATAAATTTGTTTTAGACCACTTTATTTAAAGTGGTCTAAAACAAATTTATATATTTTATTGTAAATTATGGCGAGCCACAAAGTTAATGCTTATAACGAACATGATATAATGTTCATTTCATCGATTTAATATTATCTTAAAAATTATCCCATAAAAATATAATCTAACCTAACCTAGGTTTTTTTTAAAATAAAATATATTTAACATAGGTACATGACCCTAAAATATGGAACTATTTAAAGCCAGATTTTTACGTATGTTATTCTAGGTTAATTCTCTCCATGTGTAAAATATTCTGGGAGTGTAATTGTATTTGTAATTTTTAATAACATTTTTAGAGCGTATGTTAAATGTTCGTGGTAAGTATGTAAGATAACAATTATATGACGAATATTTAAATGAAAAAAAGCATTTAATATAAAGTTGACCTTTTTCCAATTTTTTTTACTTACTAATTAGTTATCTGTAATGATTTATTGGAGGTAGTCAAATAATATTTTGACACGTGTAAGCTAGTGAAATTGCCAAAGTGTTTGAGGAACAATTAAAATTATATTGCTAATTTTAGATTACTTACAATGGCACACACAATCTTGCGGAATCGTTTGGCATTATAATACAATCAAAATCCATGTAGTGATTTTTCCGCCAAAGCCCTCACACTTCAATATAATAGATTTATAAATCAATAACCTTATTACTGGGAAGTGTAATTATCTACTTCAGATTAATTTTCACATTATTATTTGATGTGGAATCAATATACTAATATTGGTTTCTAATTTATTAAAATGTTTTAATTATTTCCTCTAAATAGCAATTAAGGTACTGGTAAAGTACCTACATACACTATCATACTTATTTGTTATACTGTATATATAATAATGAAAATACGTACGAACGTAATCTATGTAATGTAAAAATACGTACCACAAAATCGTAATTTATTTATTCGAAAACCCACATTCTACGTATAAGTTAATTATCTATTTAAATTCAAATTTATTCTCTACGCAAAATGGGTTTTTTCTTAGAGTGCCTTTAAAATTTGAGAGCGTACATAAACATGGATACATTAAATAAAAAATCTTTTTCAAGAGGATGTTTTTAATGTAATTTTAAAAATGTGATGGAAACTATAATAATTGTATATACTTATATCAATTTATTTGAGGATTTATACCATAGATATCGATTGCGAAAACTTGAAATGCTGTAAAGGACAAAATGCCAGGTACTTTTCCAACTTACTCTTCACCATCTCCTCCTCCTTACTACCTTCACCCTCAAACCATACCCCGATAAGGGATGCCATAGTATCACTGGTTCTAGGTGATTAGGAGCAGTTAGCACTCTGTGCGATGTTCACATAAAATTAAAACAAAAAGATTTTTATCAAATAACCATCCTCCGTGGATAGAACACCATTGAAGATAAATAAAGAAAAGGTTTTTCGTTCTTAAGGAATTTGGGTCAAATTAATTAGGGGTCGGTGGTACTTACGTTTGATCCTCATCAATATTTTTTACCGTTACATAAATACGCCGGGCTTCCCTTATTCCTTCAGCTCACCAACCCTCCGTATTTACCTTTGATTAGGCCCTCCGAGCGCACTAAGTCCTAAGCAGCTAAAGCACTTGTATGATTTCGGTTTACGGTTGGTTAGTTTGGATTTTACGTAGGTACAGCGTAGGATATTATGTACAGACACTGAATAATAACATTTTAAATAAAGTGGGACTAGTGCCTACTTTCTGCGGAGCATTAAAGGACGCTGTATAGTAAATGTATATATTATGTGTATGAGGATGATTGCATTTCATAACTATT